>NW_023591682.1:913375-1024627 GCF_014843425.1 Jatropha curcas | reverse complement strand
GGAATTATCTCTCTCAAACATACAAACAACAATGGTTGCAAGAACTACACTTTCACCCTTTCCATATGAAGATGGCACAATCCTCTTCTGGAAACCACATGTTCAAAGTCTGCAAAAGATCATACAAACACACTTGGCCAGGATGGAGTAAGGATCATAGTGCGCCAATAAGCTCCCTTGCACCCAAAGGTACAAGTATAGGCTGAGTGTTGTACAAAGCATGTTTATCCTCACTTGTCCTAGTATCAAACTTCACATTTCTTTCTTTTCTTTTCCTCTTTCTTTTATATGCACTATGTGTATTTCACCTTTATTTTCAATCGCCTTTTCTTTCTTTCAACCATGATTCTCATACTTCATTTTACATTGATCTACCATACCACTATCCTTTGACCCAAAACTGTGTGTTAGAATTGTCTTATGCTCTTTCCTTTGTGGATGAATATCTATGAGTAAATCCACATTCTTCCTTCCCTGCACCCTTCCTAACTCATTATTTCAAATCCTTTAAAGTAACGGATCAGGATTATCGACCTTCTTCTTCTTCATGAGTTGAAATCTAGTTGGCTGTACCACTAGGTCGAGCTCTTCTTGTATATAGGAGCGTTGGGCACCAGCTTAAACTCCTGCAACTCCTTTCTCATATCTGACGAATTGTTGAAAGTTCTAAACTGTCCTAGGATTGACTCCATTACAAGTTTTCAATGGGGATCCTCCATTTTTGACTTCCCTCCCACTATTTATCTCCAATGTGCCCTGCACACTCATGGTGTGTTCAAATATCAGAAATCACAAAAACATTTGATATTAGTGATAAAGCACTCCCTCACCGTGTTTTACCCACTCCTAAATCACTCCTTGCCAATTCCTCCAATGTACTCAGAATCGTAATTAACCAACAATTCGAAAGGCACGGTTAGAATCAAGGAAATAAATTTCTAACAGTAAAAAGTAAGCACCCAAACTCTGAAAAGAAGGACTCCAAAACGCATTAATGGATGGTAGTACAAGAACAAGATTGATTACTACTTTGATTATATTAATTTAGAGTGTAGTGAACAAACAAAATTCACCCTAATAATGTAATAGGAGGCAAAAGAAAGGCTCAAAACAAGAAATAAAACCAAACTAGTAATTTAAAAGACAAATCTGGATATATTGTTATGAATTTTTTTTAAAAAAGGGGTTCACTACAAGCAAACCAATATGGACCTAATACCTTCTACCAATCAAAGCAAGCAAACAAAGGAAAAACCCAAAAAAAAAAATTTTTTAAGTTACTGTAGCACGGATGCTTCTGAGTCCATATGTAGCCAAGTTACTGTAGCAAGCGTGCCATGACTTTGTATCTTCACTTAACCCACAAATGTGACCCCAATTTAGGTAGGGTAAGGCCTAAAAGGTATAAGTGGATGGTTTTGGTCTCCCAATTTCAATTTAGGTAGGGTAATGACTTAATATTTAGGTGGACTCCAACAATGACTTTTGTGTTTTTTCAGATAAGATTCCCAAATCAGTTCCAAAAATATGATATCCTTCAATTGAATGCTAAAGGATAGGACTATCAATAAATTCCCAAATCAAGTTCAAAATGGGCCTTTAGGTTGACATCCAGCGAATTGTGTCTTCCAATTTCAATCTTAGGTAGATAATTTGACTTAGTTATGTAGGTTTGTCCAACAAATTTTGTGTCTACTAATTCAACTTAAGTAGTAATGACCTTAACAAAATTTCTGACTTTTCTTTCTTTAATAATGACCTTTTTTTTTTTGTTTGATAAGATCTAATTAATAAGATCTAAGCTGGCAAATGTCTGGATCTTTTTTTTTTTTTTTTATCAAGAAACAAAGCAAACAACAAAATTTTAATCAAAGATAGATCTTTGAATTACGTCAAAGCGAACTAGGAAAAAAATGATGCAAAACTAACTATAGAAGATTACAAAGAGAAAAACTAGATTCAAGAAGATTTTAAAGAGAAATTATCTAAATCCAACAAGATCTAAAAGAGAAATTGTCTAGATCCAACAAGATTCTAAAAGGATAATGTCCTTAGATCCAACCAAATCTAAAGAGATAAATGTGTAGATCTCAGAATGAAAAGAAAAAACACGAAGATAAACAACAATGGAATCAACAACAAGGAAAAACTCAAATTTCCTAAACTAGATAACAGAAAACTTACCCCAAAACTTTTGATTGGCTCTGATTACCAATGATAAAGGACCGGGATCGAATCAAAGGAATGAGATGTAAGTTCGCCTTTATGGACCCCACATTTATAATGAAACGGAAACACAATAAATCGAGATTAAAAACGCTCTATGCACCCCACGTATTAATTGAACGGTAAACACCAATAATCGAGCAAAGAACAAGATAAACGCCACAAACGAATTTGATAAGTTTACCTTAATCTTGAATGCAATTAGAGGATAGCAAATCTCTCACAATCACTCTAATTAAGAAGAACCATGCAAGAGGCATGAACAATTCTGCTTTGATTTCAATTTATGCCAAAAATCTCGTTTTTACATCTTAAGGAGGGCTATTTATATGCCTCAAAACAAACCTAAATTTAAAAGAACGAGTATTCTAATAGGCTGCCCTAAGGCCAAAAACACCAATGCGCCTAACTATTACACTCAAATAGAATCATTTCCAACCAAAATAGACAACTTAATATTGGGCAGATTGCATGCATATAAGAAATTAGCCCAAAACAACTTAAAACCAAACACTATAAGCCCATTATCCCTTACATATTAATTAGACACCAAAACAAGCAAACAAGGATTAAGAACACATCCAAGGCCCACTAGAAGCCACCAATGGATCCATTAATCAATAATTGGGTGTTAATGCGATATTTAATGAGGATGGGGTACTTGACTGGTTGATGCCCGGCGGATGCGGCTGTGTGGGTTGACTAATTTATTATTAGCGAGTATTTTGACTTATTTTTAACAGGTAGTTAGTAACAAATATTTTTAGAGTAAGGCTGCTACCGAAGAATTTATGGTGGGAATTTAGATTGGCTATAGCCCAATAATTTACTTATAAGATTATTAGGAAATAAAAAATCTTTCTAATTCTTATTTAAATAAAGTCTTCTTGTCTAATCCAACTAGGTCTTCCTTTCTCCTCTATCACTGTGACTAATAAAAATAGTGCATACCTTCAATTGCAGACGGCATTACCATATACCTTTATCTATATATATAAATGATAATTATATACCTTTTCATATTATTTAAATTATTGTTAATATATTATAATTTATACACACTTGTATCAATTTGTATTATTGCTAATACTATTATACCTTTATGTGCGGCATTAAGATTGAATTTGTGTATTACGTTGAATGAATTGCTTGTATTACTTATTACTATGAATTTGTTGTGCTTGTTTGTATGGAAATTGGATGAAGTAGGCCACCACTGGTTGTGAGGGTGATTATACGATTACTATCGGCCGTGTATGGGGAGATCGGCGCCCCCATGTGCACCTTGATATTATATGATATGGGATAAACATGAAGTGCCGCCTATTGATATGGTAAAAAAGAAAGAGATATATAAAAACAAGTAAATATGGGAGACGAACTAGTCAAGTTGAAAAGATAGGACCGGATCGGCCAGGTATAGGGGATCGGCTCCCACGGAGGCCTTAAGCTTACCTAGGCCTTAGTGTCCGTCCGACCCATTTAGAAACAAGAATTCGTGATATAATGGTTAATGGGTTACTCCTTACAGCTTGTCCTTGTAGCGAAAACGAGATATCTAAAATTACATTACCGCTTCCATCCGTGTTCCTTTAAGGGTAAACATTGTATTAATTATTAGATTAATGTTGAATTAAATTTATGTGCTAGAATTTGATATTTTGACAAAACATTATTATTAATACTGCTGAATTTTCCAAAGTTAATTTGATTATTTTCTAGAATTTTTATGGCTTTCATTTTCAATTTTTCAATACCAAGAGGATTTTAATCAAAATAAAAAAAAGTTGTAAAACTTTGCGAATAGTCGAAGAACTTTTAAGAATACATTTTTGTTGACCTAGGCTCAATGAGCCGGCAGGCAGCGGGCAATTGGAATCAAATCTTGTCTCGAGTTGCAGCATCTTTCCTTTACGCGAGCTCCGGCAACCTGCAACAGGGTTCCTAGTAGCAGTTAAAATTGCCTGAGTTTTCAATTTTAAATTAAGTATATATAATACTTGAGATTTTTCAACTGTTCAGTTTAAGGACTAGAAAACCCGCGTGTCTTCTACCACATCGGGGGACTATTTTTGGGAACGTGGATGGCCCGTCGGCGACCCTGCCATTTGTAGGCCTTTCACTGTTAGGAGACAGGTATAACCGGATATAATGGAAGTAAACAAAAATAATTTGGACATATGATACACTCTTTACTTTTTCGGTCCACTTATTGTTTTTCAGGTTTCTCTCAGCTTTTTCACAACTGTCTGTCAAAAACTGTGTAATGTTGATTCAATTAGTTCTTTGAAATTAATTTTTGATTTGCGGATTTATAAAAATATTTCATTGTAATTTCATCAATAGTCAATCAAAAAATCTTTAAAAAAAATGGGGAGTTCACAGATTCCATCAATAAACTCTTATCAGAATTCTCGTACTGGAATCGTTAAAATATCTAGTGACATCATGTATTTCCGTCCAAAACTCAACGATTTTCTTTTAAAATCTAACCATTTCTTTAGAAAAATCTATTAATATACAACTACACCTTTTCAATTTTTTCGCACCTCCCTCTCTTCCATTTCCTCGGCTTTTCTTACTCCTACCTCCTTCTTCTCTGTTTCTATAGAACCAAAAAGTTGCCCTTTTAATTATGTTCAATCGAAATCATTTGGAGCTGGAGTTGGATCACTCCATTTCGAGATTAAAGAAATGTATGAGTTCCAATTATTCACAGTTGACTATTTGTTTCGTATAAAGAGTTGTATCAAATTTCCACTTTATTTAAAATTTATAGGTTAAATTTGTACACTATCAAAATTAAAATGTGGACTTCAATCAAAATGTTGATGATGATAAGTGGGTGATCGGTGAAGGTGTTGGGTGGGTTGAGTATAAGAAGAGGATCGGATAGAAGGAGAAAGGAAAATTAAAATTAAAAGAGTACTTTTTATTTATATTAAAATTTAATATATTTTGTATTTTAAAATGTAAAGAGCTCAATTAGCAAAAATACCATTTTTCAAATAAAATCGATGAAAATTTTTAAAAATATGATGCAACTGTAAAAACAAAAAATAAAGCATTGAGTTAGACAATTTCATTAGACAATTTTCCATTCAAAGGTGAGACTTTACACACAAGATTGATTTTATGTACCTAATTACCATGGCAAGGATCAAATCCCAATTCCCAAATTTCATTTGTCATTAATAAAGAAACATAACTCATCCCAGGCCTCTCATGAGCAAATGGGGAATATTTGTATTATGTGAACCGTTTAAAATGGATACTGACTAGATCGTCGGTGGTTTAAAAAAAAAAAAATCAGATAAGTTAAAAGTTAAGATAACAGTTTGAAGGGAAATTATTTTTGCTGTTATAATTTATGCCGAAAAATACAAAATATTGACCAATTTCCATTGGTTGTTTAGCCTTGTGATTTTGATTACAAACATATGGTGCATTTGTTGCTTCCACGACCCGCCTGCAGAATTCAAACCAATAAATATTTCCCCAATTCAAAAACAAAAATTTCAGGATTTTATGGGCTTAAAAATAACCCAAAGTTTTAGAACTTAGACATTGCGTAAAAGACAAGCTTTCTGAACACAAAGCTTTAAAACCATTTCTTTGCGAAGGTGAACAACCCAAAGGTTCTTGTACACCAAAACCTCTTCTCTTCATTGCTTTCTTTTTGAATTACGACACTCTGAAAAATTATAATGATAAATAGTGGCATTAGGGTTTGTTTGATTGAAGCTTTTAGATTTCTAAGAAAAAGGTTAGAGCTTCGCTTAGCTTATTTCCATGGTACAAAGCATGTTGTTGAAGGTTGATGTTTTCATGCCAGAAATGCCAGAGAACGATTCCTCAAAGCTGTGTCTTTCACTATCAAGTCGTTTAGTTACCATATTTTCAGTATATTGTTTTGTGATTTTTTATTTTTACTTTATTTATTTAGTGCATTTTACTTTTATTTTTCATATTACCCATAAACTTTCAAATTTTCTTGACTATTTATTTTCTAATTTGATTCAAATATTAGATAGCAATCTTTAATCTCATTTTGAAAACTCTGCGAAAGCAAATGATTGTAAGTTTAAGAACTTCTAAAAAAACGTGTAGAAATTCTAGGCTGCGACCATAAGCTACTAAAACCCCATAAAATCCAAACTAACAATTTGGTTGATGGTTTTAAAATTTTCAATTTCGATTTTTGATTTTAAATTCAAAAATTCAAAATTTTTCATCTTAGTTCGATTATCATTAAAATGGAAACCAAATCTAATTATGCTTAAAAATAATTTTTAAAATAAAAAAATCAAAATGAACAACTTTAGTTCGATTTCCAATTTTGTTCTTTAATTTACATGGAATCAATTTTAAGATATTAAAGAGTTTTTTCATTTACTCGCGTCTTAAGTTTTGACCCAAAATCATCTATTTGCACCTCTAAAAAATTTTCAAATGTTATTTCTATAATTTATATTTCTAAAAAATTAAAATAGGTTAAAACTATAGTTTTAAAAATTAAATCTACATAAGAAAAAAAAGTGGACAGTAGAATAGAACAATACTTTCTTTTTTTTTTTTTTTTTTTTTTTTTGATTTTGGAAATTAGATTGAGCAACATCCTAACAATTATTTAATATAGTTTTTATTTTTTTTCATTTGAAGTTGAGATAGAGCAATACTAAGAAAATATTTAATATAATTGTTTCTAATATTCACCCAATTGGTTCAACTTAAAACCTTAAATATTATGGTCTATGTCATTGATGTGAACAATATAAATACATTTTTTTATTTAAATTGAATTTAGTAAATAACACTAAATAATTCAAAATTAGTTAGTATGTCATTTTATTTTTAATTAGAACTCTTGACCAATTTCTGATTAGATAATAGTAATAATTTACTTGAGGTAAGACTCTTTGTTTATTTTTTCCTGGCCCTACTATTATTATTTAGGCTGTAGATTAAGATTGAAGTTGATGAAGGCCAAGGGGACATTTAACGTAACAAGGAAACTGCAGATCCATACGGACATCATAGTCCGTGGTAAGGAAAAGCAGGAAAAACATGCCGGAGGTAGTGATCATTGGCCTCCTCTCCTTCCGCCCAAACAAGATGCAAAAAGCCCGACAAAAAAAGCCCGACCTCAGTCCATTTATCCCCCTCCTGTTACACAATTGCCAGCGAATTTTGTCGTGCCAATGGCGCTATGAGCCCAAGCCCATCATGCTCCATTAATGTGACGAACTTCATTTCTGAGTATCAATTAAAAAACAAGAAGGGAAAATTGTATCGTTAGTTCTTCTATTTTTTTTTTAATCAAATTGACAAGAAATAAAGTTCAATATTTCCATATCCCCAAAAAACAAAAAAAAAAAAAAAGGCACAACCTAGATCAATTGATAGGTGAAAAAAAGGGAAAAACGGATAATTAAATAAATGATTACCCCATCTTATTGGATAAATAACTTTTAATATTTTGAGACTAAGATAAATTAAATATTATTAAACTATTATTTATTATTATTCGGTCAGTTATAAGTTACTTGTAACGTATTTAGAGGCCGAAGAGAGTAGATCACGACACTTTTATATACCCCTAATATTTTTAGGCACAACTTACAAGAAAAATAAAATAATATATAACAGTTAAATTTATTTAAAAGACTCGGTCAGGCGCCACCAGGCAATTCTGGGGTAAGGAAATTGGTACGCCGGCCCGTTGGAAGCCGACGCCCGGAAAACCCGGCCTCTATTTAACCTAATGATTTCTAATTTATTTATGTAGAAAAGCCAACATTTATTTATTTTACTTTAAACCCAATCCAAATAAATCAGACCGATTTCTATTTAGAAAATTATTTTAATTCGCTTCCAAAACAAATCTAATTTATCACAATAACAATTATTCAAAATTTAAAGCAATTAAATTCAAGCAATCAAACCAAATAAATAAAAAGACCCGCCTCTTGCCTTATGAGTTCAAGACGGGCGACAAACCGATGTCCAAAAATATTCATAATGCGAATTTAAATAAATGACCCCGGCTCTTTACCTTATGGTTAAAGGCGGCTACAAACCGGATCCAAAAATATATATACAGGAATCAAAAATTAAATCCATAAACCAATAAAAATTCTATACAAAATAAAAAATAATAAAATTTCATACAAATAAATATATATAATCAGCATTTAATACTTTTAAGCTCAATTTTTAAATTATTAACTGTTCATTAGTTGGACATCTCAAGACTTAGATTTTATTTTTATGCAAAATTTTATATTTTTTTTATTATTATTTCTAGAAAAATCGATGAACAGTACTGTTCATCGATAACAAACAGTTACTGTTGAACAGTGCATGCACAAGTGCATAAATAGTGCCAAGAATAGTGAATAAACATGCAATAAAAACAGTGTATTTCTGAAAAAAAATTAAAACATTACTTGTTCATCGATGGGGAAACCAATTACTGTTCATCGATGAACAGATGCGTATTTTTGCCCAGAATTTATTTTTAAAATGATTTTTTACATAAATTCTTGTTCAAATGTAATTTAAGGACATATTAAAATGGCCAATATAAACGAAAATATTTAATTTAAAGAAGCTTTAAAATTATTAAAAATTACAAGAATATATAAAAAATATAGAAATATGTAAAAGATACAAAAAATGATTAAGGGAAATTACCTTGATTCCTCAGATTGAGGATTATAAATGGATCAGATCTCCCAGAAGCTTTGTTTTCCAAGGATTTTAAATGTGTTTTCTTATATTTATTTTTTTTTTTTTTTGTTATTTTCTCTTTGATTCACCTAAAATTTAATATCTAATTAAGCAATTCTTTCCTTCAAATTCAAACTCATCAAGAGCTGTTGGAGGAAAATGTGGCTGAAAGTTGTAGTTTGTTGTTTGTAGTAGTGTGTGAAGAAGTGGGCGTTAGTAGTGAAGGCGAGTGTAAATAATTGTGAGAAGAGATATTGGAATTTATAGAGGCCTAGGTTAGGCACTTGTTAGCTACAGTAGCACAGCTACCTGTAGCACGCGTCTCTTTTTTTTTTTTTAAAATTTAATTTTAATTTTATTATTATTATTATTATTTATTTTTTTAAATCCTTGATTAAAAGACTCTTAGACAATCCATATCCTCGTGTCCTCATCGGATCAGGCGGGGCATTAAAAAACCACACTATGGATTATGGGCGGATAAAAACACCACGTCAACAGTTTTGCCTCCCCACAACTATCGGATCAGGCGGGGCATAAAAAACACACGTCAACAGTTTGCCCCCACACTTTAGCATTAATTGCATAACCAATTAATGTTAAAGTGGCCCACTGCCGCACCTTCAATATTGGCTTCAATCTCCAAAGCTCGGTTTGATTGGCCTTGAAGTCACCTCCGAAACTCTGTCTGATTGGCTCGAAGGGTTCTGGTTGTGTCGATTTGATCGTCTGGTTACGTCCAAAGCTCAGTCTGATCGGCTTTGTCGATTGCCATCGGATCTGTGATCAACTCCAAAGCTCAGTCTGATTGGCTTTGAAGTCACCTCCGAAGCGCGGTCTGACTCGAAGGATTTTGGTTATGTTGATTTGATCATCTGGACGCGTCCAAAGCTCAGTCTGATCGGCTTTGTCGGCTCCCTCGGATCTGTGATCAACTTTCAAAGCTCGGTCTGATCGGCCTTAAGTCACCTCCGAAGCGCGCGGTCTGATGGCTCGAAGGGATTTTGTGGAATTTGTGATTCATCTCCAAAGCTCGGTTTGATTGCTTGGAAGACACCTCCTCAGCTCAGTTTGATCGGCTTAGAGGGTTGATGGTGTCCAAAGCTCAGTATAATCGGCTTTTTGTTCACCTCTTCAGGATCAGTGTAATCGACTTTAGAGGATTTGGATTGTGTCAAAAGCGGTGTAATCGGCTTTGGAGTGTTTACCGCTTCAGCTTTCAGCTCAGTGTAATCGGCTTTAGAGGATTTGATTGTGTCCAAAGCTCGGTGTAATCGGCTTTGGAGTGTTTACCTCTTCAGCTCAGTGTAATTGGCTTTAGAGGATTCACGGTATAGTCGGCTTTGTTGTTCACCTCCTTAGCTCAGTGTAGTCGGCTTCAGAGGGTTTGAAAAGAGTCCAAAGCACGGTATAGTCGGCTTTGTTGCTCATCTCCTCAACTCGGTGTAGTCGGCTTCAGAGGGTTTAAAAGGAGTCCAAAGCACGGTGTAGTCGGCTTTATTGCTCATCTCCTTAGCTCGGTGTAGTCAGCTTTAGAGGGTTTGAAAAGAGTCCAAAGCACGTGTAGTCGGCTTTGTTGCTCATCTCCTCATCTCGGTGTAATTGGCTTCGAAGGGTTTGGTATTGAGATTGTCCTGATCAACTTCGTAATCCATCATCATTAATCAGGAAAAGGATTTGACTCGATCCGCTTCGTAATCCATCATCGTATAGTCGACTTTGTCCACCTCCTCAGCTCGCGTGTAGTCCGGCTTCAGAGGTTTCAAAAGGTCCAAAGCACGGTGTAGTCGACTTTGTCCAACTCCTCGCTCGTATAATCGGCTTTCAGAGTGTTGGGTTTGTGTCCAAAAAGCACAGTGTAACGCTTTTGTGTCCACCCTCCTCAGCTCGGTGTAATCGGCTTCCGGAGTTTTTTTTTTTTTTTTTTTTGAAAAGAGTAATTTCTATAGTTAAACAAACCAGAGATTTCTGTATACAAACAGATTGCGTTTGTTAAATGTTGGGGCGTCAACGGCTTCGAGAAACCATCAACCTGTTGACCTGAAAACATTTTCAAAAGAAAGAGCAATTAAAACATTTTCAAAAGAAAAGAGCAATTTCTGTGTACAAACAGATCTTGCCTTTGTTAAATGTTGGAGCATCACATGCCCCCATGCATTAATAATCAAATTTTCAGGTATACTTTTCCTGATGCAGTGTTTGAAAGAAAACTTACCTGCTAGAGGGTAATTTGGTAGATTTGGTGATTTTGCCCCCTGTGTGGCGAGCCGCACACCGACTTCAAATTGATTGACTTTTTTTGTTTTTTTTTTATTTTAAATTTGCTTTGTTCATGCACAAAGAAAACAAAACCACGGAGACAAAAAGGAGGCATCCCACTTGCTTACAAGGATGGTCCACCTTGTTAATGCGAGCATAAATGCTCATCTACTTTATTCCAAAATTGACAAAGGACAACAAAATGACAACTAGTAAGAATTACCGCTTTATTCGAATGCCAGTTGCTTGTATCTTCCCTTTTTTTTTCTTCAATGAACAATTCCAGCAGTTTTTTTATTGATTCACATTTCCTGCACAGCAAAAGGGCAACAACAAATCTTTTCTTTCGAAATTATTTGCTGGATTAGCATTTGGGCCATGAAAGCACATTCAAGTGGATTATTTAGCTAAGGACAAAATTTACATTTTTTTTTGTTTTTTTTTTAATTTATTTTCTTTTTTATTTTTTTTTATTTTTCTTCTTTTTCAAATTGTATTCCTATAATCACTTTAAAACAAAAACAACAAACGTAAAAATGTATAAAAACAACATGCAGTCATGCAAATGAAAATAACATAACCAAAATTGCCCAACTTTGCGAGGCTATCAATTTCTTCCACAGCTTAGTTCTTTGCTCGTCTCAAAGCAGAAACATTCATTCTTTTTTTTCTTTTTTTTTTTTGAACTCATGTGATCATGTTTTAATTTTTTTATTCGTTGATTTAACTTTCTTAAGGTAATCTACCAAAGATAAGAGATGAAGTGTTTATGAAACCAGAGTGGTATAAATAAAAGGATGACATTTAATGAATTTCCAATGTAGCAAACAAAAATGCTAAGAGGTATACAAAAAAATCTATCATTTAACATACGAGATAGCAACCTCCTTCCTGTAGAATGCAGAATATAGGAAGTCTTAGGACAATTTTAGCACACATGCATTGTTCTTATCTCAAGGTATTTTAAGGGTTAAACCCTAGTTTCCTTTTTACAAAGTGGTGTGCATTTTATGCTTCTATACCACATTTTCTTTTTTTTTTTTCTTTCCCTTTTTTTTATTTTTTAAGACAGATGTGGGGAATTGAAATTGGTAGAATGGTTGCATTTTATGCTCCGTACCACTTCGTTTAGAACGATTTCTATTATTCCCTCCATCTTATTATTTTTGGTTTGTTTTTTCAAAATACCCTCATCCTTTATTGACTTGAAACAATACAAGTATTAATGACTTTAGTTTCCCTTTCCTTCCTATTCTCATTGTAAGTGTAGATTCATGCTTCTTCTAAGGTCAAAGATAATGTCTAAGAAGATTAATATGTTACCCAAAGAAAAAATTTTGCGTGCGAATACTTTAAAACCGTAAGTTCATAAAATCAAATTTAAATCTCTAATCATGATATATTATGTCGAAGACTTCTAGTGTTCAAACAAGCAAAATAGTAAACCAATCTAAACATGTAGGAGGGACTAAAACATTGACTAAGGTAAAGTAAATGACACTGTGTTGGTTGTCAACATTTTTTATTATTATTTTTTTTTGTACACTTATTTTTTTTTATAAGTGAAGATGAACTGAAAATAGATGAGGGTGCTCCTCTACACTTTGAAAACACAGTGTCTGTCGATCGTGAGGAGTACAGTGTATAAAATACAAAAATGAAACATTCAGGAAACACACAAGGAAATTAAAAACAACGCACAGAGAAATCCCTAGGCCTTCTCCGAGACTGAAGTGACAGAGGTAAAGAGAAATTTGTTTTTTTTTTTTTTTTTTGAAATATTGCATCCAACTTCCGTCCAATACCGATGCTGGTGTGCCTGGATCGGTGCCGAGTTGGTTTGTCGCCATGTCAAGAAACTGTGATCTGCAAACTCTCTGTTTGGATTGCTGTAAGGCAGTTCCCGTTCTTTTGTTTGAGAAGACGATGTGAAGTGGTGGCTTTGCCCTGTGTTCTGTCTTTCGCACTTGTATGCAATGAAGGAAGTTATAGGCACATAGATCGTATGCAAAAGATGGCAAAGTCTTAATGTGTGGCCGAGGGATGATCATGTATGAGAATAAGATCTTATAGATTATGATTAATTGAGTTTGAGCCTAGGAATAATTTTCAGCAGGAATAACAATCAGCATAATTATTTTTACTTTGCACCTAAAGACAATTTTCTTGAGAGGCGATAATTAATCTGTTTGTCGGGTCGACATATTCCTTTGTGGATTGGCATACAGTCGGTCGTAATTTATGTCCTTCGAAGTCCTTAATTGTTGCCTTGTGAATGAAGAGAGAATTTCCGGGGGAATGGCGAAAAATTTTTTGTGTATGTTCCTTACTTTTTGCCTTGGAATAGGGATAGATGGGGTCCAGAAGCAGTATCTTATATTGATTTAATTACAATTTTTTTTTGCAATCTCGACGCTTATTTTCGAATAATGCACGGTGAAAATTGTGAAATAGATCTTAAAGATATCTCAACCCCGCCTTATAGCTCTCCTTTTTTTTGGCTGGGATCCGAATTCACTATAAAACCGGAATGTGCATTATGTTATTTCAAAAACGAATGTAGAGGTCCACTCTCAAAATCAAGAATCAAATGTCGCATACTGAAAATTAGCTCTTTTATTTATATGTTATGAGGCTGAAACCAAAAAAGAATTAAATAAACCGCGCTGCTTTGCCTTATGGTTAAAGGCCGGGCTCGACGAGATATCCGGATCCCAAAAAATAAGTGATACAGAAAGATCGAATCAAAAAAATTTAAATCCATATAAACCAAATAAAAAATGCATAGCAGAATGTAAACTTAAATTGAATAAATATTCATAGCCAAAAAAGAGGTGGACAAGTATAGTTGATTAAGTCACATTTTGAAATATTTTAAGCGGTCAATTTAAATTTATTAATCTGGTTCATAGTTAGACGATTCTTCAGACTACGGATTTTTGATTTTGTTATGCAAAAGATTTAGTATCTTTTTTTGATTATTATTTCTGGAAAAAGTCCGGTGGATGAACTAGAGTACGTGGTTCCATCCCGGAGATGAACCAGATACCAGTTAACTTATCAGCCGATAATAGGAAATTTCGGGAAGCAGTGGCCATTGCCACCAAGTTATGGAAAGTATATTGCTGGATTTGAGAAAAGCGCGCATAAGAGTGGTAGATGGAAGCTAGTGAAGGAACCCCAAGTGGCAGTAAACAGTGGCGAGAATAAACGAGTTATTTCTGAAAAAAGATTAAAAACATTTACTGTTCATCGGGACAATTTACTGTTCATCGAGTGAATCCAGAGTGCGTAGTTTTGTTGCCCGAGAATTTATTTTTAAATGATTTTTTTTAACATAATTTTCTGTATTCAAATGTTAATTTAGGGACATATAAAATGGCCAAATATGGACAGAATATAATTTGTAAAGAGAGCTTAAATTGATTAAAATCGACCAAGAAAGTGATAAATAAAAATTAAATATTAAAAAGGAATAGTCAGTGTCAGATACAAAATAAATTGTTAAGGAGAGATTACGCTGTATCCCTCAGATTGAGGATTATAAAATGGATATCGAAGATCTCAAAGGCTTTGTTTCCAAAGATTTAAATGTGTGTTTTCCCTTTATATTTATTGTTTATTTTTTTGTGGGGTATTTTCTCTATTTGATTTCAAGCCTAAAATTCAATATCCTAATAGCAAATTACACGTTTTCAAATCAACTGCACAAGAGTGTCTTGGAGGAAAATGTGGGCTGAAGTGAGTGTTGTTTGTGAGTAGTGTTTGAAGAAGTGTCTTGGTGAGTAGTGAAGAGTGTAAAGAAATCGAAATTAATAAAATAAAATAAATAATAGGCCACATTTTGTAAAATTCTCTAACATATATCTAAAAATGTCGGAAAAGTGTCAACTTCTGTATAGAACAAACTTTTGATGACTTTGCCATTGGCAACTTGGGCTTGGGAATCTTTGAGTTGCCCTAATTAGCAAACATCATAATTGATAATACGCATTTTGATGTAAAATTGTGATTTGTGAAGACATCAAGAATGTGATTGTCGCACTCTAATAATATCTTATATATGCACATTCAATTTTCAAACCCATTATTCTTTTAGGAAAAAAACTATAGCATAATCCAAGAAAAATGCAGTCAAGGTTCCAAATTAGGCGTCTAACACAATTATTATTCTTCAACTTTTATTTTGCCTTTAATTACTTGTATTTAAGCTAGCCATATGTTCTTAAATAGTTCAAGTTGAGTATATTATATTCCAAAATTGTTGTGTTTGGATTAATTTCACATGTTTTAGTCTTTGACTTAAATTAAAAATTATAGGTAATTGCATGTTATTGATAACTTATAAATAATTAATACTTTAAATGAATTTTATATAATGTTGTTAAAAGAATTACAAATAATCAGTTCCTTTTTCTTTAAATTTAAATCTTTCATTCATATTGAAAAAGTAAATAACGTACACAAGTAAATATTATAACAACATATATACATCAAGAAGGAGCAAAATACAGAATTGGCTTGGCAACTCAGGAAAAAGCGTTCTATTTGGTGGCTATTTTCAGCTGCAAATCGATATTTATATATATATTTTTTTTCTGCTTTTCTCACGCATTAGGAAGGGATTTACACCTGATTTTATTATTAGATCATGCTATCTCTCGATCTTCAAGTCTTTAAATAAGCTAAATATTTTATTATTAGATTACTTGAACATTTGCAATGAAATTTAAAACTAAATATTTAAACTCCAACACGTTAAAAAGTCTAAGAAAACATAATACTTTTATCAACGAAAAATCATTTCTCTTAAAAACAAATGAAAAAACCATTCAATCTCATTAAAGGAATTACAAAATCCATGAAGGGAAAATAAATAATAGAAAAAAAAAATCTTTTTGGAAAGGTACAAATTAACAATTTTAGAAAATATATGTTTATTAAATAAAAAAAAAGTACAATAAAATAAAATATAAAAGAAAAGAGGAGATAGTCACCTCGATTAAAGAAGAATTGGCAGAGATATGAAGAAGAAATTAAATATATATATATATATATATATCCATAATAAGTCGTAAACATAAAATAAAAAAATCTTAATTTTATACTTCAATATTATTAGTTAAATCCGCACAACAATAACATTATCAGTAAAGGTCATTACCTCGTACCTGACTTATTTGAAGATAAATTGTCAATTTCAAGAATTCCAACATCTTCAAAATAGTCAAATGATCTCTTACAACGTCCCATATTTTTATTTGTTCGGTATAATATTGTTAGCTTCTTCTTGATAAAAGTCGAAGATCACCACGAACAAAAACAAGTTTTAAATTTGGCAATAAAATTATAAACCCTACATAATGATTTAGGATTTTTTTTTCTTCTTCTTATATATGTTGTAATTTTTTATTTTAAATATATACTTATATAACTAGTGTTAGAAATCCTGCGATGCGCAGAGCAATATTTAAGGATGAAATAATATTTTATAACTTCGACACAAACACAATACAAAAATTAGACGGTTGACACAAACATGTCTTATTTAACACGCTTAATATCATAAACAGGTTAGTGGGTTGTGTTGACTCGTGTACTACTTGTGAAACCTGCTTAATATCATAAATAGGTTAAGTGAATATGTTGACCTATATACGACCCACTTAACCTGCTTATAGTATTTTTAACTCTTAACCTATTTAACTCTAATCATATTTAAAAACAAATTTTTACACGTAAAATGCATAAATTCTTCAAGATTTATAATAAAAATAAAAAAGTAATATAACAATAAAATTTAAGTAGGTTTTAGTTGAAATATTTATATCTAACACTAAAATTATCTCTTTACTTTTAAATAAACGGGTCACTCGTCTAACTCGCGTGTTTGTTAAAAGAAAATATAATAAGAGAAAGATAGAGAAGAGATGAGGAGAAATTATGTTTTATTGATTTGCAGAAACTGACTTTATAAAGCCTTACATAACAACCTAAACTGGAAATCAGTAGGAAATCAAACAAATCAGAATAAACAAAACAAATATCCCTTGAAGATAGAGATTTATTTGACTGAAACATATTCAAATCCTAACAATTCCTCCCTTAAACTGAATGCTTAAAGCTATCAGTTTATAACTGACTTAGAACATACTCCTAAGAGTTCTCATAACTTCATGAAAACATCCAGCTTGAGTGGTTTAGTCATTATTATATCAGCCAATTGTTCCTGTGTAGCATAATGAACTAGCTCTACTGCACCTTCTTTAGTGAGCTCACGCAAGAAATGAAAACGCACATCTATATGTTTACTACGTCCATGCATTACTGGGTTCTTTGAAAGCTTAATTGTTGAACTGTTATCACAACAAACAACAATAGTTATGTCTTGACTTGAGTCTAGCTTTTCCTAAACTCTTTTCAACCAAACAGCTTGGCAAGCACAAGAAGCAGCTGCAATAAATTCATCTTCTGTAGATGATAGATTGACCACGGGCTACTTTTTTGAGGACCAAGACACAGCTTCTGAGCTCAATAGAAACACATAACCAGAAGTGCTTTTCCTGTCTTCCAAATATCCTGCATAATCACTATCACTATAAACAATAAGTTCCTCACTTCCTGCCTTCTTATAGAAAATCCCAAAGTCAGTTGTTCCCTTCAAATATCTCAGCACCCTTTTTGCCGCCTGTAGATGAAACTGAGTGGGATTCTCCATATACCTGCTAATCAAACTTACCACAAACATCATATCCGGCCGAGTTGCTGTAAGATACATAAGACTACCAACAGTTTGTTTATAGTAAGTCTTACCACTTTGACACCACCCTCATCTTTCACAAGCTTAGAACCGGGAACAATAGGATTATGAACAGAGTTGTTGTTATCCATTCCAAATTTTTACAAAATGTCCAAAGCATACTTTCTTTTACGAATGAAAATTCCACTTGAGTTTTGTGAAATTTCCAAACCAAGAAAATAGCTCATTTTCCCAAGATCTATCATATCAAACTCCTGCTTCATGGAATTTTTGAAATCTACAAACATCAACTTATTATTTTCAGTAAAAATGAGATCATCAACATACAGGCTAACAATTTGGAATTTTTGAAATCTACAAACATCAACTTATTATTTTCAGTAAAAATGAGATCATCAACATACAGGCTAACAATTAAAACTTTACCATCTGCTTCTCTTTTGATGAACAAGGTATGTTCATAATCACACTTAGCAAAACCTTCTTTCATGAAGTAGGCTTCTATATGACTGTATCAGGCATGCTGAGCTTGTTTAAGCCCGTAAAAAGCTTTTTGAAGCTTATAAACCTTTTGCTCTTCTCCTTTCTGCACATACCCACAAGGTTGTTCCACAAAAACATTCTCATTCAACTCACCATGTAAAAATGCAGATTTCACGTCCAGCTGGAAAATAGGCCAATCTTTTTGACCTGCAAGAGCTATCACCAAACAAATTGTCTCCATTCGTGCCGCAGGTGCAAACACTTCATTATAGTCTACCCCTTGCTGTTGGGCATATCCTTTCACAATGAGTCTGGCTTTGTATTTGTTCATTTCTCCATTTTCATCAAATTTGGTCTTGTAAACTCATTTGACGTCAATTGTTTTTGCTTCTTCTGGTAAATCCATCAATTCCCACGTGCCATTCTTCTTTATTGCTGCCATTTCTGCATCCATAGCTTATTTTTTATGGCTTCTTCAAAATGACTAGGATCAGCACTAGCATTTGCAAACATAATTGCTTCTTCATCTTCAAAAAGCCCTTCACCTGTTCCATAATCTCTCATCCAGGTTGGTGGGAACCTTGTTCTTCCTAGACGAGAGCCAGAAGGTTGATCATTCACCTCTATATCGCTAGGATCAGATTCACTTTCCTCTGCAACAGCTGCAATGGGATGAGTTTCTGCATCATCAATGAACTCTTCTTCATTATCATTCCACTCCAAATCAGGCTCACCAACTTCTTCATGTTTTTTATCCCATTCCCAACTCTTGTCTTCTTCAAACACTATATCACGGCTTATAAAGATCCGTTTTGAAATTGGATCATAAAGACAATAAGCCTTTAATTCTTCACTTACTCCCAATAAAACACAACACAAGCTCTTGTCATCCAGCTTAATTCTTTTATTATCTACAATATGGACATAAGAAATACAACCAAAAACTCTAAAGCACTCAATGAGGGTTTGACTCCACTCTATGCCTCTTTTAGTGTTTGATTCTTTACTACCAAAGTTGGACTTCAATTCAAAACATGTGATGTCCAATTGACAGCTTCTGGCTAGAAGGTTTAAGCACTCCAATGAGTGGAGGGTTTGGATTCCCAACTCTTGTCTTCTTCAAACACTATATCACGGCTTATAAAGATCCGTTTTGAAATTGGATCATAAAGACAATAAGCCTTTAATTCTTCACTTACTCCCAATAAAACACAACACAAGCTCTTGTCATCCAGCTTAATTCTTTTATTATCTACAATATGGACATAAGAAATACAACCAAAAACTCTAAAGCACTCAATGAGGGTTTGACTCCACTCTATGCCTCTTTTAGTGTTTGATTCTTTACTACCAAAGTTGGACTTCAATTCAAAACATGTGATGTCCAATTGACAGCTTCTGGCTAGAAGGTTTTTGGAACTTTCTTTTCTAAAATCATATTGCGAACCATGTTCATGATGGTTCTATTCTTCCGCTCTACGACGCTGTTTTGTTACGGCGAATATGCAGCTGTTAGTTGTCTCTTGATACAATTTTCATCACAAAAATTAGCAAATTCTTGTGATGTAAATTCTCCTCCTCTATCTGTGCGTAAGACTTTAAGAAACTAATTTGTTTCTTTTTCAACATTAGCCTTAAATCTTTTGAAAATGGCAAGAGTTTCTGACTTCTCATTCAAAAAATAAACCCATAATTTTCTGCTGAAATCATCCATAAAAGTGAGCAAATACCTCTAGTTGCTGTTAGAAATTGGCTTGATCAGTCCACAAATATCAGCATGGACTAGTTCCAAAATTTGTGCAGCTCTCCAATTGCTCCTTTTGGGAAATGGATCTCTGTGTTGTTTACCCACAAGACAATCTTTGCATAGCTTCAAGAGAGTATTGAGCTGTGGTAAACCATGCACCATATCCTTTTGTTGAAGAAGTTGTAAGCCTTGAAAGCTTAGTTGTCCATATCGACAATGCCAAAGTTGTGTAGTATCCTCAGTAATTATGTTGAAACAAGCAGATGCTATAGGTTTGGATACAACATCCAGTTTAAACATTCAATTATATGACATCGTTGTGTCCATAATCAAGGTTTTATTTGAATGATATTCCTTACACTTGTTATGCTGAAATAGAATGGCTAAGCCTTTTTCTTGCGGCTGCCCAATACTTAGCAGGTTATTCTTCAATTCAGGAACATAGAAGACATTTGTGGTGGTTTGTGCTGATCCACATATTAATAGCCTTATATTTCCTTTGCCTTTGACGATCAAACTGAAATTATTGCCCAGCTTCACAGAATCTCTGAAGTTATCATCGAAGTCAAAGAAATATTCCTTCTTTCTACACATATGGTTGCTGCAACCATAATCAAGAAACCATGTATCTTCTTCGTTGGCCATATATGTACCTGTATATGCCATTAACAACATCTACTCTTATACCGTAGCAAAATTAGCTTCCTTCTATAAACACTCCCTTGAAAATGTCCAAGCTTGTGACAACGAAAGCATTCTACTGTTGATCTATCAAACTGTTGTCTGCCTCATCCTCTTCCGTGCGCACCTCGTCCATTACCACGACCTCTTCCTGTATATTGATCTCCACGAGATGTTTTTAAGGCATGCTCTTCAATGGTTTGAGAGCTAATACGTTGTTCATGCACAAGCAAGCTACTCTGCAGCTCATCAATGGTTAGCAAGCTTGTGTCCTTGGATTCTTCAATGAACAAACTGTTTTTAAGGCATGCTCTTCAATGGTTTGAGAGCTAATACGTTGTTCATGCACAAGCAAGCTACTCTGCAGCTCATCAATGGTTAGCAAGCTTGTGTCCTTGGATTCTTCAATGAACAAACAACATAATTAAACTTAGGAGTCATGGATCATAAAATCAACACCAACATCTCCCTTGTCTTCACTATTTGCTTTCATTTTATTAGAAATGGAAAGAGTTCGGGCGATGTATTCATTCATAGTTTCTCCATTTGTCATATGGAAAATTTCAAACTCTTTGCGAAGAGCTTGCAGCTGTGCTCGCTTAACTCGAGTTGTACCTTTGATGTGTCCTTTCGAAGAATTGTCTCTAGAATAGAATGATCTAGTGCTTGAAATAGAAAATTCTTCGCCTTCAAGTCTTTCAACTTTTGTTCTTTAAAGGTCTTCTTTTGTACATCTATTAGAGTCACACCTTCTACTGCAGCTGGAGCTCTATCCTCTACCACACTCTAATACTCCTTTGAGCGCAGAAAGTTTTCCATGAGCATTGACCAATGATCATAATGCCCATCAAAATTTTGGAATGGCCGGTTGAACAAAAGAAGAGGATTCAAATGTCATGCTGAAAGACAAATAAAATCTCAGAAGATTGCTATTTCTAACCTCGTGAGGAGGCTCTGATACCAAATGTTAAAAGAAAATATAATAAGAGAAAGATAGAGAAGAGATGAGGAGAAATTATGTTTTGTTGATTTGCAGATAGAGAAGAGATGAGGAGAAATTATGTTTTGTTGATTTGCAGAAACTGGCTTTTATAACACCTCACGTAGTAACCTAAACTGGAAATCAGTAGGAAATCAAACAAATCAGAATAAACAAAACAAATATCCCTTGAAGATATGGATTTATTTGACTGAAACAAATTCAAATCCTAAAGTGTTAACCCACGACACAATACGTTTATATTCGTGTCATAAATGAGTGACTCGTTTATGACACGGACTCGTTTAACCTCAACCATAATCCATTTATTTCGCATGTTAGGTAAATCATGTTCGTATGTCGTGTCCCATATTGACACCCCTAGTATGACTTGCATCAAAAAGTGCACACACACTATTAATGTACTTTTCAATAGTGATAATAATTTTGAGAATTTAACTAATTATATTGAAATAAGAAATGAAGTATTTTTTTTTATTTTATGTTTATGATTTATTATAAATGATTGTTTATTTATTTAAAATATTAATGTATTATACTTAATTAGTGTAGTGTGTCCTAAATACGTGGATATTCTACTTTTTTTAAAATTGACGTATTGCCTACGTTCCCGTATCATGTGATGAAGTGTTTTTTTAAAAAATTTATTTTTGTATCTTTTTTATTAATAAATAATCAAAAAAAAAGGATAAGGGACTAAACTTTTTTTCGGAAAAATTTTTATTACTTATTTTTTTGGATATAAAAGGAAAATAAAATTAATTTTTCTCTACAAATTTATTTTTATAGTTTTTTATTTTCCTTCTAATGATAGGGAGAACTCTAAAAACTTGGTTTTTCGGAGAAAAATTTTTTATACCTTATTTTTTTGGAATAAAAGGAAAAGAAATTAGATCTTTCTCATACAAAGTTTAGTTTTCTAGTAAGTTATATATGTCATTTTCGCTATCTAATATGTGAAGCTTAAATTTTTATATTAGAATTCTTTTCCCTTATAATTTCCTTTCTTATTTTCAGAATATTCAGATAGTTTGCTAGAGTGTTATATATTGTAACTTTATGTGTCTTGTTTCCCGTGCCCTTTATTTATTGACATAATTATTACCTACATAAATATCGTATAAATCCTAATTTCTGTTGGCTCCACCAGTTTAATCTCCGCTCACCGATGCATAGGGATCAATATCTAATACAGCATGCAAATAGTTTACTTTGGGCAAAGATGAAATAGTATTTTATAACATCATTAAAAAAATAGTAAAATTATATAATAAAATGATAAATTTTATCTTATCGAGATATGTGAAAAGTTTTGATACTAAGATATGTCTTCTGAAGTGTTATGTTTAATTTTTCATAAGATATCCAATAGCAAAAGTTATGCTTGATATAACCTATATAAAAAATGCATACACAGTATTAATATATTTTTCAATAGTGATAATAATTTTAAGAATTTAACTATTGAAATAAGACATTAAGTTTTTTTTATTTTATGTTTATGATTAATTATAAATAATTGTCTATTTATTTGAAATATTAGTGTATTACTTATTAAGTTTTTTTTATTTTATGTTTATGATTAATTATAAATAATTGTCTATTTATTTGAAATATTAGTGTATTACTTATTTAGTGTAGTGTGCTCTAAGCGTATGGATGTCCTGCTTTTTAAAAATTGTCGTATCTGTACATTTCCGTATCCCGTGTCCCGTGTCCATGCGACTTAACTCCTAATATATGAGATTACTTTTTACACCCAGCTAATTAACCAAGGTTTTTTATTATCAATAAAAATAAATTTTTTTTTAATTTGCTTTTGTGTTATTGAAATAAGAAATTAAATATTTTTTATTAAGAAATTAAATATTTTTTATTTTATGTTTATGATTTATTATAAATGATTGTTTATTTATTTGAAATATTAATGTATTGCTTATTTAGTATACTATGTTCTAAGCGTGTGGATGTCCTATCTTTTTTAAAAATTATCATATCCTTACGTTTCTGTATCTCGTGTCTCGTGTCCGTGTAATCTAATTCTTGGTATGTGAGACTACTCCTTACACCAAACTAATCAACCAAGGTTTTTTTTATTACCAATAAAATAAAGTGTTTTTTTTTAATTTACTTTTGTGTCATTGAAATAAGAAATTAAGTATTTTTATTTTATGTTTATGATTTATTATAAATCTTTATTATATTTATGTTTATGATTTATTATAAATGATTTTTTATTTATTTGAAATATTAATGTATTACTTATTTAGTATATTATGTCCTAAGCATGCGGATGTCCTATCTTTTCAAAAATTGTCGTGTCCTGTACATTTCAATTTATATTTTTTAAATTGCTTATATATTGTTTATTTAATAGTAATATATTATTTATTTATACTCTTTTTAAGCTTATTAATTACTTTGTAAGAAGAAATAAATTTATATTAATATCTTAAATTAAATGTTAGAGATAGTCTTTTTTTATAGATATTATCTCGATAGAGGGATTATCTGAAAATATAGAACAATTGATATTTTTACAATTCTTACAATTATGCTAAATTATGTGAACTATTACATTCGTCATTCTATAATTCAAAATAATGTCAAGTGGCAAACTGCGTTACTTACACTTAGCTTCCATATAAAACAAACTACCCTACTTTTATATATTATATAAATAGATATAGATTTTTTAATAGTGATAATAATTTTAAAAATTTAACTAATTATATTGAAATAAAAAATTATGTATTTTTTAATTTTAAATTTTAACTAATTTAACTAATTATATTGAAATAAAAAATTATGTATTTTTTTATTTTATAGTTTGGGTTATATGTATTTTAATTTAATTTTAATTTAAACTAATTATATTAAAATTAAAATGAAGTATTTTTAATTTGATGTTTTTTATTTATTATAAATGATTGTTCATTTATTATCATATATCTCGTACGTTTCGTATCTCGTGTCCTTTGTCCGTGCAACCTAGTTCCTGATATAAATTAAGTATTTCTTATTTTATGGCTTGGGTTATTTGTAGTTTAATTAAATTTTAATTTAATTTAATGTATTATCTTGATGGGATGTAATTAATAGAAGATATTATCTATGTATAAAGACCATTATCAAAGGAAAATATAAAAATACTTATCTTTTTTACAATTTACTGTCATTACACTCTTATCTTTTAGAACTGTTGCTAATAATTGCATTTTTCTCCTCAATTAACTTTTAGGGCAATTTTTCAAAAGCTTATACAATACAAATAAAAACTTATTACTTACACCATCCCATCATAATGGCAAAAATCTGCTCTGCCTTAATATACTTATACTATCATATTCATACTTCTAATAATTTATAACCTCAATTTAAATTTTTGTTAATAAATTTAATCTAAAAAATTTCATTAAAATTTTACCCAACGCTGTTTTTAAGGTGGTCCTAAAAAGGGTTCTTTGACATTAATAAAATAAAAAAAAAATTAAGAATTACATTTTTAAAGTAATCCACACGTCCATTCGGGCAGTAATTCGGAAAGAAATGGTCGATTATTTGACGCTAGGTATGGACCACTTAGTACTTACGAGCTTTTTAAAGTGTCCGTGCATTTATACGCTTTTAGACTGCATTGGAGATTGGTGGATGTTGAAGGATTACCAAATCACGTTAATTCTTGAAAGTGACCGGTAAAAGCAATCTTAAAACGATTCATTCTCTTTGCATTGAATTAACAATGGGCATTACAAGACAAATTCAGAGTCATATATATATATATATATTTATATTTATATTTATAACCTCAATTTAAAATTTTTGTTAATAAATTTATCTAAAAATTTTATAAAATTTTTACAAGTGTTTTTAAAGTGTCCTAAAAGTCTTTGACATTAATAAAATAAAAAAAAAAATTAGAATACATTTTTTAAAGTATCCAACACGTATTCGGGAGTATTCGAAAAATGTCGATATTTGACGCAGGTATGACACTAGTACCTTAGACTTTTTAAAGTGTCCGTGCATTATAGCTTTTAGATGCATTGGAGATGGTGGATGTTGAGATTTACAAATACGTTATTCTTGAAAGTGACCGGTAAACAACTAAACGATCATCTCTTGCTTGAATTAACAATGGCATTACAAGAAAATTCAGGATTAACAATAGATTTTTTAAAGTAGACCAATCGGTTATTATTAATTACTATTTCAGTTCCATAAAATTTGTTACATTTAAAAAAATAGTTGGTTTCAAAATACATGTCACATTTGTAGTTTTAAAGAATAATAAATATATTTTTTTCATATTTACCCTTTGTACATAACCAATAATTATTATTTCAATTTAATGATTTGCTTAGAGAATTAGTATTAAATTAAGGATAATATAGTCGATTTACTCAAAAATTTATTGTAACTTAGACAAATTAAATGATTTTCTTTAAGGGATGTAAAATTTCAAATGTGATAAGTATTATGGAGTAACGACAGAATATATAAAAACAGATTTGAATTAGCATTCTTTTTTTTTTTTTTACAACATGTTAATTAAATTGCACACTATTTTATAAACGATTTAACTTTTACTGTAAATATGTATCTTTACAAAATTTTTGTTATTTGTACAAAATGTTTAAATTTAAATGTTCTGAAATACACTACATATAAAAAAACTAAAATATTTTTCTATTTAAAACCAAAAATTATAGACATCTTTTATCATCAATTATTTTTTATCTAACTAATACAAATTTGATTAATTATTTTTTTTCTCAATCACATTTTAATGGGAAAAACAAATAAAATATGAGTTAGAAAAAATGGCGGGAATATGAAAATGGAGGGATCGCTATGAATTCCCGACGTTTCACTTTAAATTTCTAATTGGGTAAGATGTCACCTGGTTGCACTATATATTTGCTGCTTTTTTACACGTGTCATGTCCTCGTTGCTCCACAAAACGATAAAAAATGCCCCAAACCTATAGTTAAGTTAACGTGGCTGGTGAAATGTCAAAATCTTAAAAACGAGAAGCCTCACTGATACGTACGGTTGGGTAACGAAAAACCTCGCTGCTTTACCACTCCATCTTAGAGCTAACTTTGAAAGAATCAGGAGAGCTAGGCAATCTTTTTCCTGATTTGATTTTGCTTGAACAGAACAGGAATGGCTCCTCCACACAACACCCCTCGAGTTTTCTGTGTTGGAACCGCCGATACGAAGTTCGACGAGCTCCGATTTCTCTCCGAGTCCGTCCGATCCAGTCTCAGCTCATCTTCCAAGGTAACTTTATTCTTCAGTTTTCCGTATTTCTTTTAGAAACAAATGAACAAAAAATCATTCTAAAATCTGTAAACGTCAATGGCTGGCAGGTAGAGGTTGTAGTTGTTGATGTTTCGGTCGGTAAGAAGGAGACTAAAAGCATTGGGGATTTCAAATTTGTTTCAAGAAATGAAGTTCTTGAAGAAACTCAAAAATTGATTCCTGATGATAGAGGCCAAGCTGTTGCTGTAATGAGTAAAGCACTTGAAAATTTCTTACAGAAAGCTGTTAAGGGTAATTTAGTTGTTGGAGCTATTGGTATTGGAGGTAGTGGAGGGACATCTTTGTTATCTTCTGCTTTTAGGTCACTTCCATTTGGGTTACCTAAAATTATTGTATCAACTGTAGCTAGTGGTCAAACTGAACCTTATATTGGGACATCAGATTTGGTTTTGTTTCCATCTGTAGTGGATGTTTGTGGGATTAATAGTGTAAGTAGAGTTGTGTTGTCAAATGCTGCAGCTGCTTTTTCTGGAATGGTTATTGGAAGGGTTGAGAGAGGTGGGGTTTCTTCTCTTGGCAGTGAGAAGTTAACTGTTGGTATAACTATGTTTGGAGTTACAACCCCATGTGTGAATGCTGTAAAAGAAAGATTGGAAAGAGAAGGTTATGAGACACTGATTTTCCACGCCACTGGGGTTGGAGGCAGGGCCATGGAGTCTTTGGTTCGAGAGGGATTCATACAGGTATTGTTTCTTTAGTAATTTATCTTTAAGTTATGGTTTTAAGCTTGAGGCTGTGTTTGGTACTAAAACATTGTAAAATGTAGAACTCATTTAAAATAAATTTTCAAGTTTGTCATTATGAGATTAAAGTGTTGAATTCAGTTAACTATCCTCATAATTTATGTTTGTTATAAATTTATAATTCAGTTGAATACATGATAATTGTGTAAACTAGCTTGAAAGAAAAATAGAGAGAGAAAAGGGGAGAGAAGAAAGAGAGAGAAAGTGAGCAGAAGAGGAGGAGAGACAAAAGATAGAAAATGGGGAGGAAAGAGGAAAAAAATAAAAAAGAGAGAGATAGATGGGATTTTTTTATAAAACATTTATGTAAAGTTTTATGGAATTCATTTAAAATAACATCAACTTTATAGAATTTAGTTGAGTTAGGTTCTGTTTCATAGAATTAAATTTGTGGAATTGAATGAACATCGTTTAACATACCAAACACTCAAAACTGGGAATTCAGTTAAATTTCATGAAATTTTTGAAATTCATTTATACCAAGCAAGGGAGTAAACGATTTGAGGGGTAAATAATTTGAATTTTAAGAAATCATCTTTGTGATTCATGATAAACTTTCCAGTAAAATTCATTTCTTGCTAATGGAGCTGAACCAACTGGTGCTTTTTCATTTATTAACAGATTAATCTAACCTCATTTTGTATGTTTTGTGCGTATACCAAGTCAGAACTGAAACTTAAGTTGCATGCTTTCTAAATTATGCCTTTTTGGGTTTGATCATTTTTCTACTCTGCATAAGCAATCATTGAATTCTATCAACTCTTTATCACTTAAAGAACATCATGTTTCTTGTCCACAGTTATACATTTTTGACTTCCTAAGGAGTTCTTAAAACCAGAATATTTTATTCCTGAAAGTTTCAAATGGTATTGTTCATACACCAGTTGACAACTTAATGCTTATGTTTCTCATGATCAAAATCAATTTTCTCTCCCTTTTAAAACAATTAATAATATAGAATTATACTTTGTATTTGTTTATGATTTTTACATTTCTAAGCGTCTAGTTGCTAATTATTTTCTGCCTGCCTTTCATATACTCAAATTTGATGCGGATTTTTTTCTCCACTGCTTATGAGGGGTTTACTTTTCTTTCTTGATGCTGTGTTTGTTTCTATATTCTGTTCTATTCTTTATATTCATGTTTTACCTGTTGGTTTCATATATAGGGTGTTTTAGACATAAGTACAACAGAGGTTGCAGATTATGTAGTTGCAGGTGTTATGGCTTGTGACAGTTCCCGCTTCGATGCCATGTTAGAGAAGAAGGTTCCTTTGGTCTTGAGTGTAGGAGCTTTGGATATGGTGAACTTTGGAGCTGCTGATACAATCCCTCCTAATTTTCGACAAAGAAAGATTCATATCCACAATCAGCAGGTGATACTTTGATGTGAAACTGGATTTTTTTTTCTTTCAATTATTGTCTTTTCAGATGTTTCTGTTGTGAATTAACTGTACACTGAGCAGGATACTATTGCTTTTCTACATGATAATTGGAATGAATCATTTCTTGAAAGTTGAAACTGCAATTCATGTCTGTTTTTTGTTTATCTTTTTCCTTGTCAGCCCTTCTACCTGTGTTGCTAAATGACAAATGAGTCAATCTTCTCCCTTTTCCACAGCATGACTGTTTGAACTCATTGTTCAATAGTTTTCGATTCACCCTGTTGTTAGTCTAATATATTTTCTTTCTATTATTAATTTCAGGTTTCACTTGTGCGAACGACAGTGGAAGAGAATAAAAAGTTTGCTAGCTTTATAGCAGATAAGCTTAATAAGTCATCATCAAAAATCTGTGTTTGCCTGCCACAAAAGGGTATCTCAGCTTTGGATGCACCTGGGAAACCCTTTTATGATCCTGAGGCTACTACTGCTCTAGTAAATGAACTACAGAATCTAATACTGACAAATGAAGATCGACAGGTACCATTATTGGTTATCAAATTGTGTATATAAGAGTTCCATATCTATGTGCTCCAGCTTCTCTTCTTTTATATGTAGCTTCAAACAATGAAATTGAAATTTGTTGATAATAATAGGTAAAGGTCTACCCTTTTCATGTCAATGATTCAGAGTTTGCAGATGCATTGGTGAACTCATTTTTAGAGATTATTTCTGAGAACACTATGTATTCCAGTCCACCCCAGAGTGGTAGCCATGAACCTAGTCATGACCTTCAAAATGTCTCCAATGTGAAATCATCAAGATGTGAGACTATTTGTTACAGCCCAATCAACTATCCAGATGCCAGACCAGGTTTAAGTGGACTTCTCCATGTTGTTAACTTGTTAATATTTTGGTTCTGATCGTCATACAAGAAAGTACTGCTGATCTTTGTAAAGGATTAATGTGTTATGCCAAGAAAGTTTTAATTACAATGCTTGTACTCATTCTAAACACAAACAACGCAAAAAATATAGGTATAGCATAAATGGCTAGTAAACCAAAAAATTATGAACAATGAAAATCTAGAGAAAAACCTTACAAGCTAACAGATAACTGCTATTTTAACAGAAACTTTGCACAAGACTCAGGCCATATTGCAGCAACTTAAAGATCAAATAGAAAAAGGATTGCCCATAATTGGGGCAGGTGCAGGAACTGGAATATCAGCAAAGTTTGAGGAAGTTGGTGGAGTTGATTTAATTGTACTATACAACTCGGGACGCTTTCGCATGGCGGGAAGGGGTTCCTTAGCAGGCTTATTGCCTTTTGCTGATGCTAACGCAATAGTAATTGACATGGCCAATGAAGTGCTGCCAGTAAGTTTCCTATTTCCTATTGCTAAGGGTTTTAAAGGAAATGTTTAATATTTCCTTCTTTTTTTTTTTATCTTAAGTTTCTTCCTGTTACACATTAGAATGTTTTTTTACTATTCTCTGTTTGATATACTTATTGTTAAATTCTGGCACTAAATGAAGGGAAAAATTATCAAGTGTTAATTAGTTTTACATTCTCTGTGTCATAGCATTTTTTGTGCAATGTGTAAAGAGAAGACACATAAACAAACAATGACCAAGTGCTAGTGTTATCTTTCTTAAGTGCCAAACTGGAATAATCAGTCACATTGATTTAGGCCCTATTTATTTTCGGAAAATAACTTAACTTTGGAAAATATTTTTCTAATAACTTATTTTCTGTTGTTTGGTTATAATATTAAAAATTAATTAAAAAAAAATATTAAAATTTATAATTTTTAGGAGTATAAAAATACCTAGAATTACAGAAATTTTTTATATTTTAAAATCTCACTGTTAAAGATGAGAAAAAAATGCATAAAAATGATATATTGTGATAAACTCTGGTGAGTAGTGGTGGTCACCGACGGCAATTGGTGATTGGTGTTTGTTAGCGATAATCAATAATTGTGATTAACGGTAATAAATATGTTAATATAAATGTATATTTATATTTTTATAATAAATTTATCAATATCCGGAAAATATTTTCCTCTTTGAGAAGAGAAAGTCATTTTCTCTTAAAATGATTTAGTTTTCCTTGACTTTTTTTTTTCTCTGAGCATTCCAAACATCAGAAAATCTGAAAAACATATTCCATGTAAATTATTTGACTTTTTTTTTCTCTGAGCATCCCAAACATCAGAAAATATGAAAAATGTATTCCATGTAAATTATTTTTCAGAAATAAATGGAGTCTAAGTGTTTGAATAAGCAGAGACCTAGAGACATACAGGAAAATAATTTTGATATGTTTGGTCCTTGTGTGTTATTTTAGGAAAAACTGAATGCACTCTAACATTGAACTTTTAAATTCAACTGGTTTTTGCAAATTGAAGACTGGAGAAAATGTTTAAAGATTTAATTTGTTTTCTGAACTGAAAATGAAATAGCTCTCTCAGTGTTCATGTGTGCGCCCTACAAGTAGTTAATGACATGTTTTATTTTCTAACTTGATGTGAATTATGTTACATAGTTTAAACCTTAATCAATCCCATCAAAGTACTGCTGAATTTAAAACTAATTAAAGAACAATTCTAGGTTGTGAAGGGGGTACCAGTTCTTGCTGGAGTATGTGCGACCGATCCTTTTCGCCGAATGGATTACTTCCTTAAGCAGCTGGAGTCAATTGGGTTCTCAGGGGTACAAAATTTTCCTACTGTTGGGCTGTTTGATGGTAATTTTAGACAAAATCTGGAAGAGACAGGAATGGGATATGGGTATGTCTTCTGAACAATATATTTTAATGAGATTCTGCTAATATTTGGTTATCTACTTCCTCTTATGACTTGTATTTTTGGTTTCCTTGTGGTAAGCTTGGAAGTCCAAATGATTGAAAAAGCACATAACATGGGCCTTTTGACAACTCCCTATGCCTTTGATCATAATGAAGCCATGGAAATGGCAAAAGCAGGTGCTGATATCATTGTGGCCCATATGGGGCTTACTACATCGGGTTCTATTGGTGCAAAAACAGCTGTCTCACTGGAGGAAAGCGTAATTCGTGTGCAGGCAATTGCAGACGCTGCACATAACATCAACCCCAGTGTAATTGTGCTTTGCCATGGAGGTACTTACAGAATTTGCTTATTTCTTCTAGTGATTTTCTGGTGATTATGTATTTCAACCCCCAATACAACTGTGCTTTGCAGGATGGCAAATAATGTGGTTTGTTTTGAATAATACGTTATATCCCAGTTTTTGTTGCTTATTGTATATTAGAATACTCAATTTTTGAATATTCTCTTATATGTATGACTGTGCTTCATAGTTTCAGAATTTGTGAGTCTTGTGGGTGTTCCTTTTCTTACCCAAGCTTAAGACATATTGAAACCTAAAATGTCATTGTCTAAACTTTGGCTTCCTTTTCGTGTTTGGGTTTGTCCTCACTCTATTATTTATTTTGTCATTGAGATTGTAACCTATTTTCAAAAAGCATCATTTTACATGTTGGAAAATAAAAAATTGAAACTTTTAAAGTTTTTTGAACTTTCAGGATTGGAACATGTCATGGTCACTCCAAAAATAATTTCTAGTTTTGCTGTTCATTTTTGTTCTTTTATTACCTCCAGCATTCATAAATCACTTTTAATACTTCTAATTTTATTGGTTGATCGATTGTCTTCCCCAATTTAGCTACTGCTATTAGTAGCAAATCTTGTATAATTGACTAAATATTGTTGTCCAACAAATTGTCAGGTCCTATATCTGGTCCTACAGAGGCGGAATTTATACTGAAGAGAACAAAGGGAGTTCATGGATTTTACGGGGCATCAAGCATGGAGAGACTGCCTGTCGAACAAGCTATAACAAGCACAATGCAGAAGTACAAATCAATGTCCCTCAAATGAGGTTTGCTATCTGCAAGTCATTAACCTGTATCATTATGTATAATTATCATAAGTTTTTCCTGCTTAATGATCAAAGGGCCGAAGGATATGATTAGACGAGTCATCACATCATACGAACAATGTCCCCATACCATCTGATAATGTCATTTTCTGGTTTGATCTTGTGTTACTTATGGAGTGATGGTGAAGTTATAAAGAATATATGTCATGATAATCATAGCTGCGGCTGGAATAAAATGGAAAATTATATATATGTATATATTTCATTTCTGTTTGGAATGAATATTTTTGATAATATTTACAGAAATTATCATCTTGGGTCCAAAAAGTTGTGAGCTTAAAATGGCTAGAAACGAGCTGATGGGTTATCATCAGGTATTGGCCACAACCCAGTGAAAAAATTGGGTGCAAGGAACATCTTCCCATTGTGAGCTTAAAAATCAAACTGAACTGCTTTGGTTCAGTCGGTTTAACCCAAATATGCTTGGCCCTACCTTTTAGCAAACTGAGTCTTGGTTTACATCTATTCTCAAATCTACCAAAGGGGTAATTATCCCATCGGAGTTTAAACTTTTTAATTTTTGCTATTTTAAAATGAAAATAGACTCGAACCGAATTAGAATTTAGAATTTAACTGACCAAAACCAAACTGGTTTCATTCAATCAGTTTCAGTTTTTGCAATTATTTATGGATCGGCATCGGCTTGATTTTAAGCTTTTTTTTACGTGAGTTTCATGAACCAAGACTGCATTAAAAATTTTTATTTATCAAACTTTTTGTGAAAAAGAAAATCAATTGAACCGAACTGGTTCAATCAGTCCGATCGATTCAACCCAAAGTATGTTATTTTAGTGCATTTTACCTATGTAGTTCAATTAAATTGGTCATACGGTGCAATTTGGCTCACTTTTGCCATGTCATTATTTGACCCGCGTAGAAAAAAACAAATACAAATAAGTAATGATTTTTTTTTTTTTAGAAATAAAATCAAGTGATGATATAACAAACGTGAGTCCAATTTATGCCAAGTGGCTAATCTAGCAAGCCACGTAGAAAATTTATTTGATTGCAAAATTTTTCATTCATATAATTATTATTGTATGCAATATAAGAGCAATGCTAAATGACTCATGTGAGCAACTTATTAAATTTGGGCGAGAAATGATGCACTGTATCAGGGAAAAAAACAGTAATGATTTTATGTTAATTAATAATATTGAACTCATGACTTTTGTTCATGTATTAAATTGTCTTAACACCAAACTACTTTATTTTTTTAAAAAAAATAAATAAAAAATATATACACTAGCAATTATAATAAATTATATACATTTATTAATGAATAAAATATTATTGACAGTAATATTATCTTATTCATAAGTAAAATTTTAATAAAATTATATACATTAAATTATAATATCTTAATAAATTGAATTTATTTTTTTTATAAAATATATTACAGAAAATTATAATATAATATTCATGTCATGTCTTTGTAACCTTAGTGAATGTTTTATAGTTTCGTAATTATGAAATTTATTAAAAATAAAAAATATTATTAATTAATAAAATACTAATAATGTTATAACTAAAAATTTTTAAGCTACTTATCAACATCATCATTAAACTTCTAATGATAATTATAATTATTAGATCTTAATTTAAAATATGACTCATGTGGAATATGAAATCTAAATAGACTTTTAGTAAATTAAAATATGACTCATATAAAATATCACCAATAAACTTATAAAAATAATTATAATTGGACCTTAGTTAAATGTCTGTTTTTTTTTTATTAGTATCATCATATATATTAGTATACTTGTACTTAGAAGTCTAGTGTATATAGATTAAGGATTACAAGTTACAACAACCATAATTAATTATAACCTACTAAGTATATCCTTTAATAAAAAAACTGTTAAACTTAATACTTTTCATAACATTTTGTTATTACACTTACTATAATATTGAAATAAAATTATGGTCTTTTAATTATTTATTAATAATAATAATAATAAGAAAAATAAGGGGCTATGAAGCAAATATCATATTCAAGGTTTCAATTTTTAATAAATGTCATAAAATATCAAATATTAAGAAACTAACATATTTGGTCAAAAATAAAATAAAAATACCTAAAATAACCTCAAACAACATGAAACTAACATATTTGGTCAAAAAGGAAATGCTAAAAAAAAAAAGAAAAAAAGGAAACACAAAAAAACATGAAATCTGTAATAGCAAATCCCTATACAACTTCTGTGATTCAACAATGAGGATAACGACTGGTGACGACGACCACAACGATGGTAAATACGATATATACGATATATATGATGTATATATTGTATTAATAACAATATATATATATATACCAACTAACAAATTAGATCAAACTAAGTAAATAAGGCGTGTATATATATACTGCATCAGTAAATACGGTATATATACTATCTCAGTAAATACTGTAAAATCAATTATATATATATATATATAAACAAGTTAACACATTCGATTACACAAAGTAAATAATGTGTGTGTATATATATTGTATCAATATCAATCCAAACAGAATTGAGAGTTCTACCTTATTTCGACAGAGCATAAATAACATTCATGGCAGTGACAATTTTCCAGCAAAAATTAAATCGCTGATACATTCATGCAAAAATGAAATCTCAGAAGAGAAAAATAATCCAAAAATAAAAAAGAAACCGTGGAACAACGTCAATAATGAGAAGAACAATTGGCCGCTGAAAATAACGAGAGTAAAATGAGAAATAACGATAAGAAAATAATAGAAGGCAACAAAAGAAGAAAGAATAACGCTGAAAATAATGGAGGCTACAAAAAGACGGCAGCAGAAAAATAAAAAAAATAAAAAAAAGAAATGATAATTAAAATGTGAAATTAATAAAAAAGAAAACACTAAGCAATTAAAACATTGGTAATTAAAATAGGAAATTAATAAAAAAGGAAACACAAAACAATAAAAACAGTGATTTACTAACGAACTAACGCTTAACAAAAAAAAAAAATGCATAAAAATAAAAACAAATCCAAACTGACAATAATTTAAATTAAAAAGTCAAATTGACATTCTGTAAACAGAAATTTAAATTATGACACCCACTAGAATTATCTGAAAAATAATAACTTTAACTAAAAATATTTCAATGCTTCCTATCGAATTGTTTGTGGTTCATTTATAATAAATAGGCCCAACTTTTAATAACATTAATATGGGCTAGTTATTCACACAGGCCCAAACTTTTCTTTTCTTTCTTTTCACCTTTGGATGACTTCACACATTGGTCTAATATTTTCTTTTCTTTCTTTTGTATCTTTCGTTTCACTTTATAAACAATAACTCCAAGTGTTGCTTGTTACCGTCTTGCATCTAACGTGTTCATAGGTCAAGTGTCAAAGCACATGACGGAATTTCATAGCATCTTCCCTATTTTCATAGGATCTGTATTGGTTCTTTCTTTTCACCTTTGGATCACTTCACACATAGGTACAACATTTTCTTTTCTTTCTTTTGTATCTTTCGATTCAGTTCATACACAACAACTCTAAGTGTCGCTTCTCACCATCTTGCATTTAATGTGTTCATAGGTCAAGTGCCAAAGCACATGATGGAATTTCACAGCATCGTCCCTACTTTCATAGGATCTGTATTGGCCATTGCTGACCCCTAATACTTGAGACTCGGACTTTGGCCAAGAATCAAAATTTCTAGTTTTAATTCCACAAAAAACTACATATACCTTGGCTTTCTTCTTCGGTGGATTCATGTCACTATAACAATTCTTCTCCCCAGTGGCGTTTGTGGAAGAAGATGAAAGCCTTTGTTGGGTGAAAAGGTTTTTGGGGTTAGGGATGTGAGAGGAGAGAGAGTGATTAGAGCAAGTTATTAAAAATGCAGTTTTAGGGATTGTGGTTTTGTAATTTTATCATTATTAAAATAAAAGAGAGAGAATAATTTTCAAATTCAAATTTCCAGAAAAAATATTTTATTAAGAGCAATATGAGCATTCTATATCCAAAGATTCTCCTTGATTCTTGTTGTGCCAAGCTCGGCATGTGCCATCTAGCATTGCTCATTATGAAATTAGTAAATTATTAATGTGTTTATGTGTGTGTATATATATAACCACAACAGTCAAATACTTTAATTAAATATTGCTACAAAATCAATGTGATGATGGGCTATATTAAGTGTTATTTATGTCATTACATATTAATTAATTAATTAGTAAACTTAATAAAATCTTAAAATATAATCAAAAGTTAAAACGTGGAAAATAATCTTTTTTTTTTTCTAGATTAAAAATGTAAAATTTTATTCACAAAGCATATCAAATGTAGAACAATAAAGAATGGAGAAGCAACCCAACTAGAAAAATCAGATACAGAAATGAATCCACTGATTCAATTAGATCTTAGAAGTTTAAACTAATTTATTTTACCTCTTGATTTGGATCAATTTGATATCTTATCATCAAGGACTACATTTAAGTTTAGGTACCAAGTCTTTAAGGAGCCATTCTGCCAAATATTTATTTGCTTGGTCTGAAAAATGTCCACCATCCCAAAACACATACTCTCTAGGATTTGGACAAACAGGTACACCTGGAGCTCCACACATGTGCTTAAGCCCAGGAGTAAAATTATATTTACCCCCAGTCCCACAACAACCTTGTTTAAATGATTTAAATCCTGCACATAAATTATTAAAAAATATATATAATTAAACTCTATTTTTCGCAATAATAAGGTTAAAAAAGCCTTTGGAAATCACTAACCAAGTTTTGTAAGGTCTTCCAAAATCCATTGTAGGGCACTGTAAATATCACCGTACAGAATTGTTACATCAGGGTACTTCTGTTGCAATTCCTTAAGCATTTCTTGGAGAAGAGTATTATGATAGATAAATAGATCATTATAATCTTTTAAACATCCAAGTGAATCATAAAGAGCAGTTTTATTTGTTTCAAATAATGTCAGCAAGCTTGGGGTACAACCCAGTTGAAAAACTCCTGGTGCAACTATTCGAACAGCACCGTACCGGATAATTTCCTGTAATAAATTAAAATAAAGGTGAATACTATTTAATCATTGCATTACCTACCATCAAATTAGGATGAGCATTCCATTAATTAAATTGAACCAAATTGAATTAGTTTAGGTTTGGTTTATCTAAATTTATTTTTATAGTATCCAAATCCGAAATTAAATGGTATAATAACTCCTTTAGAAAAAACATGATATAATAACTGATCCAAAACAAAGTAAATCGGTTTGGTTCGATTATTTTAAACCAAATAAATTATTTTGGACTTAAAAATAAATCGGTTTGTTTTATATAATATTCGAACAAAATATCAAAAACCAAACAGCCTTACGCACTAAACTGATCGATAACCAAATTTCTAAAATAATTATCCGAATCCAATCGAAATGAGTCAGTTTAGTTCGATTCACGATTAGAAACCGAGAATTGCTCACCCTATTATCAAATGATATCAATCCCCAAAGCATAATTGTCTCTCCCTTCTTTTCTCTACCATAAATCAATATAAATCCAGCTACAAAATGCATAAATCTAATCGGCACAACTTCACAATGTTTAGCAATCCAAATGTGAAGAAAGTATTAACATTTAATTAGGTTATCTAAACAAATTCTAATCAAAAGACTGTAATTAAATGATCATAAAATACAACTCATAAATCAAAATCATATGATGTAATATTATTACAAGAGTTAAATGTCAAGTTACCTCGATGACTTGCTTAATATTTTTCATAACGCCAGGTACCATGACGTCCTTTATCTCCCCTACACCTCTTCCTTCATAAGCTGCAAAATCATAATCATTGGCTCCAATTGTTCCAACCACGAAAAGTGCTGATTTAAGCTTATCTTTGCAATTCGTTTGGCAAGTTTTTGCCATAAGTTTGTCGAACCACTCAAGTTGGACAAGAAGAGAACTGTTAGTGTAAGGAAGTGGAATTTTCCATTTTATTAGGTCTTCAACTCTTAAAGCAGTCACGCCAGCCACAGCAAAATTTGCTCCATGGACCAATGTTGAATTAGGGTTTTCATATGGTTCAATCCAGGGAAGACCAGCTGATTCAGCTGCAAAATTTCATAAAATATATAAATAATTTAATTATATTCACTAAAATATAAAAACTAATAGCGCAATTGCCTCCATTGCATGCCCCTGCCATGGAACCGCCATAAGATTACAACGGAAGAACCAAGAAACTATCCTTATAGAGACATTTGGATGGTTTAATTCAAATTGAAATGAATCGGTCCAAACCGAATAAAAGATTTTTTTTAAAAGAAAAAAATAACTGAGATTATATTTGATTAAGCCTTTACACTTGTTATCCAGAACTTGTTCAGAAATACTGTAATGAAAAGAAGACAGGAGTTTGTTGCTAGATATTTGATCCTAATATTTACCAAATAGGATCGTCTAGTTCCTATGAAATCTATCACTAAAATACCCATAAAGAGGGCCCGTTTGATTCAATTCCTCGATGAGACACTTTGTAGATAAGATAATTCTATATTGAATCAAACCAAACTTAATAGTTCAAAAAATCAAACCAAATCTTAAAGTTGAGTTTGATCACCCAGCCCTAGCTATCCCAATACTTTTCATTGTTATTACAAGTTAAATTCTTAAAGAAACTATGAAAAAATAATGTAAGAATAATATTTTTAAGGCATTAAATTGTAAACTCACCGATATAATCGATCATTAACTTCCCATCATTTGATCTGCCAGTCGCTTTGTTAATGGTTATGCCATAGGGAGGCCTAGCATGATATGCTTGAGGAATCTCTATAATAGAATTACCAGGATCTGATTGTGAATCTCCAAATTGATAAATTTGATCAAATTTACAAGCCTTCAGATCTTGTGCATAACATGAATATAAATTAATAAAAATGAAAACAGAGATAACATAAGGAAAATCTATTTTGAAGGAACCCATAGCTGCACAAATAATGTTTTGCTTCAATCAGTATTTATATATGTATAGTTTGGAAATTTTGTTAACTAATAAATGAATGCTGTAGTTAAGGATTACTATTTTTAAACTTTCTGTTGTTTAGGTAAACATTTCTAATCTTGTGTATGGTGTAGAATTTGTTAATGATGGAAAAGTTACTAAATTTTGGAAAAATAAATTACTCTTAATTTATTATTTTAATTTTAAAAAATATAAAAATAGTATATTAAATAGAGATGGTAATTTTTATTTGTGTCCTAGTGAGACGGAAAAAAAAAAAAAAAAAAAAAAACGTGCATAGGTTTCTCTATGAAATCCTATCAACAAAAAAATACCCATCAACAGAGGGCCCGTTTGATTCAATCTCTCTCGATGAGACACTGTGGAGATAAGATTAGATCTAAGTATTGACCAATCAAACCAAAACTATAAGAGTCCATCCCAACAAATCGAAGACCCAAATCTTAAGTATGAGATTTTTGATAAACGGCCAGCACCCTACAGCTATCCCCACATACTTTTCAATTGTTATCTACAAGTCTGAAATTCTTAAAGAAACTATGAAAAATAATGTAATGAATAAATTTTGCTAATGGCATTAAAATTGGTATAGATCCACCGATATAATCGATCATTAATCCATCAATTTGTGAATCTGCCAGTCGCTTTGATTAATCGGTTATGTCGATACGGGGAGGCACCCTAGCATGATACTGCTTGACGTGAATCTCCTATAATAGAATTACCCAGGATCTTGATTGTGAATCTCCAAATTGATAACAATTTGACTCCAAGATTATAAGCGCTTCAGACTACATTCTCTGCATATACATGACTCACTAAAAATTAATACACAATGAAAACAGAAGATCACATAAGGAAAATCTATTTTGAAGGAACCCAATAGCTGCACAATAATGTTTTTGCTTCAATCAGTATTTATATATGTAAAATAGTTTGGAAATTTTGTTAACTAATAATGAAGCCTTGTAGGCTTAATAGCGATTGAGACTTATTTTTAAACTTTCCCTGTTGTTGTAGCGTAAAACATTTCTAATCTTGTGTATGGTGTAAGCCAGAATTTTTTATATTGATCGGAAAAAGCCCTTTTACCTAAAAATTGTACGGAAAAATAAATTAGTCTTAAATTATAATTGTTATGAAGCTTTGCAAAAATATAAAAATAGTACTCAAGCACGCCCTTAAAATAGGAGATGGTAATTTTTTATTTGTGATCCTAGTAAAAAAAAAAAAAAAAAAAAAAGAACTCACCCTAAATATAAACTGCGAGAGGTTAGGGATGACTAATGCCATATCCATCTAACAATTCCCCATTTATCTATTTTATAATGGCTGAATACATAAATTCACCCTTAAACTTTACAACTTTAATCTTATAGCAAGCTCAACTTTGCGGATGACTTATTATGCAATTGAACTTGTAAATTTTGGTAATATTACACACATTTCGACACTAATATATCAACTTGATATGTAGTTAGCATGACTTTTGAAATAATAATTTCAACTTGATATGTAGTTAGCATGACTTTTGAAATAATAATTTGCATAAATTTCAACTTTTTAATGAGTGTTTAATTGATCTAATTTTACGAGTTGAATTGTTCAATAAAATAAATTTGAAAATTAAAGTGTTTAATTGATATAATTTTATAAATTGAAGTATTTAATATGTCAAAGTAAAAGTTGAAGATGCCATTTAACCATTTCATACTGCATAGAGTATAATATTTTTTTTTTTTGAAAGTACATATAGTATAATATTATTATAAATGAATAAAAGCAATATTTTTCAAATTAATTTTTAAACGAAATTTTCCTTATATATGGTTGAAGACAATTGTGGTTAAAATGAATTTAATTATGAGTTCTATTTTTTACATAAATGAGAAGTCCAACCAGATCTGATTGGCCCCAAAAGCCCAAATTTCATACATCACAATATCACGTCTTGTATAATTTATGCAAACGGAATTGTGTAAGCTTAAACGCTAATTTAACATAACTTATAAAATATAACTTAAACCTTATAAATACTTAAATTATAAATTACATCAATATTAATACAATATAAAATTTAAGATATGGAGAGAGAAATGCCAAAACAAAGGAACATATTTACTTCGTTTCCATTTTAATTCATCTTTTCCATAATACTTATCATATTTGGAATTTCACATCTTTGAACAAAATCATTAAATTTGTCTCAGTTACAATAAATTATTGAGTAAATTGACTATATTATCATTAATTTAATACTAATTCTCTAAAAATACCATTAAATTGAAGTAATAATTATTAGTATTAGTTATATATAAATTATTGAGTAAATTGACTATATTATCATTAATTTAATACTAATTCTCTAAAAATACCATTAAATTGAAGTAATAATTATTAGTTATATATAAAAGGTAAATATGGAAAAAACAAATTTATTACTTCTTGAAATTACAAACGTATCAAGTATTTTAGAATGAATTATTTTTTCAAATGGAATAAATATTATGGAACAGAGGTAGTAGAATTTAAGGCCTTTAATGTTACGGGACAACCACTCCTAAGTCTAGGAATGTGTGCCCTCTTTTCTAGACTGGGATCCAGATCGTGTATTGTCCATCTGCACAAATGACAAAAAAATCTAAAATAATTAGTGAAGAAAATGGGTTATTATGACAAAAATAATACTTTATGCAAAAATATTTACTAAAATAATGCAATTTCAAAACCATTTCCAAGAATAATATGCATCTTATAGTTTTTATTTTTAAAAAATAAAAATATTTTAATTAATTCTTAACATGTTTTCAAATATATTAGGAAAGCTTTCTCTTATGCTTGTTTTTAGATTGCTATGAGCTTTCTCTTAATATTAAAGCTCCTATTTCTTGTGATCTCAACTTTCCGTTTTAAATGAAATTTATAATTCTCTTCACAATATATATGTTTTCAAATATTTATTGATTTTTTTCTTCCTTATTTGATCTCTATGTTTATTATACTTTACATTTCATAAGATTTTATTGCTATATTTCATATTTACGTAAAAATTAAAAGTAAATAAGTAAAATTAATAAAATACAACATCAATTCAATATATTTTGCAAGGCACAAGACGTGGCAGCTACTAATCATTCGATTATTTTAAAACAGGAAAAAAAAAAAATTAAATTGACTCTTAAATTCATTTATGATTTTTTTTATTCGTTAGAAAAACAAATTAACTGAAATTATAAGTTATACAATAAGAAGTAAACCTCCTTTAAATTTATTAAATTAGTTAAAATTTTAAAAGTTATTACAACATGCAGATTATAAATTTAGTGTTCAAATTTATAAACTTGAATCCATGTAATCAATTTAATTAATATTAATTTTAGTGTAAATCCAATGGCTATTGATATAAATTAGGCATAAAAGGTAGGAATCACTCACTCGTATCCACTAGTTAACCGGTGTAGAAATACCAACATTGTCACTTTGGCCATGTTCATTCCTAGACAAGCTCTGGGTCCTGATCCAAAAGGTATGTAACTATATGGCTTTTGCATTTCCTGTACACACCAGAACATATATAGATAATTATTATATAAACATAGATCTTATATCAAATAGTTGGAATTGATAAATTCTATTAATTTTAATCTATTTTTTTATTATAAACTAAATAAAGCAATCTGATAAATCAATAAAATATTTAAATTTCATTAACAAAGTAATTGATTACATCGAATCTTGAAGGGGTGAATTGCATAGGATTCACATAGGAATCTGGATCATAATGTATACAGGTTGCATCAATATTTACATGCCATCCCTTCTTTATCTCAAAACCTAAGTAAAAAATGAGAAGAAAAGGTAATTAATTAATAAGAAATTTCATTTCATATGATTTAAAATCATTTTTTGTTAGACAATTAATAAGATATTTGGCTGCAAGAAGCAATTTTAGAGGAAATTACTTGCCATCAATTATGCAATCATGTTCTGCAACTCTTGGAAACCATAACAGGACATTTGATAGTCTTAATGTTTCCTTGACAACCTACAGAATGCAAAAGTATAATGTTAATGTTAAAAACAACCGCTTGATCTTGATTCTATGACTCGATCTTTTGATCAAGTGAGAATCTAGTATGCACCAACTGCTAGAAAAAGCTGTCTTGAGTATTCGAATATATTGTTAATAATGCTCTCTAACCTTTGAACCATAAGACATCTTGTGAAGGTCTTCAAGGCTAAGTAAACCTGCAAATTGCTTATTTTTTGCTATCAATAATTGTTCTTCCTGTAAAAGTTTATAACTGAATGTAAATTATTAATGTACAAGAAAAAGTAACTAAAAGGACTTGGGTACAGGAATTTTACAAAGCCTCACCCTTAGCTTGTCCTGTGCTTCTCTGTTCTCATCCAAGAACTTGACACTCCACATCATAGCAGCTGCAGTGGTGGTCTGCCCTGCAATTATCAATGTTAATATGTTATCCATAATCTCTTCGTCGTCGAGCTTTTCACTGGATGGGTAAGAATCTCTTCCTAACATAGACTGTAGGAAATCATCACAAGTCTCCCTTCCACTTCGTCTATCAGCAATTATCCCTCTCATGGTTTTCATCAGTCTTTGGCGTGCCTGTTTAAACTATTCATATTAGTGTTAATATATATTTACCAGGAAGAAGAAAAGTGAAAAGATGATTTATATGATATCGCTGTAAAGGACCTGAGCAGAGCCTTGTCCATTAAAAGTAATACTCAAGTTCTGAGTGAACGCGATTCAAGCTTTAAAAATCGAACTCAATCTCTAGTTCGGCTCGTCTACAATTTATAGTAAAAAAAATTATGACTCATTTATTAACTCGAACACTAGTTCAATTTATTAATCAGAAATTTCAAACAGCTAAGTTTGGACATGCTTTTTCTGAGTCGAACTTCAAACTACGACTCGCTCTACTTAATTTATGGAGAGGTGGGAAAGTTCTTCCACATACATTAATGCGGCACTACGTGGGATAGTAATTCAGGTGTACTCGTATATTCTAATATCAGTTTCTTACCTTAATGCCTTTGTAATACCTAGTCCCAGGAATCATGAGAGGGAAAGATAACATGGCATCTGAAACAGCATTGCAATCTTTTTCTATATGTCTTAGCAAGAAGTCGTCTGTGACACTCATTAGCATATTGCACATGGCATCAAATGTCATCTACAAAAACAAATATTTAAAAGAAATTAAATTTAGACATGCAAACTATGAGAATAATTTACCAGAAAAAAAAATCTTTAAATATTTTAGTTGAACTACTACTATGAGTTGTCTATACCCGGTATATGACTACTCATACGTCAAATCAATCAAAAACTGATTTTTAAAAACTTAATTACTGTTTTATCCTTTTTCCCATGAATAGTCAAAAACACTTTTACACGTTCGAACTAAAATTTTAATTAATTTGGCGTATTGGATAGACACATACACTTGGTGTAGATAAGTCATTCCCGCAAATTATATCCAAGTGAAAAAGAAATATATATACCTGCATGCTGAAGTGAAGCACCTTAAAACTTTTGCCAGTTTGTTCTAGTTTCTTCAACTTTTGTGTAAGCATTTGATCAAATTTGTGAACAAACTTACATAAAGAAGGCAAGGAGAAAGGATCTGAGAGGAGACGCCTAATCCTTTTATGGCTATCATGCGGTACACAGAGCAAGCTCTTCTGTCCAACAGCATCAGCCATTGATTTGACATATCCTTTGTTGAATTCTAGAAAATCATTGGTGAATATATGTCTTGCACCCTTTGTACTTGGAATAAACACATGGATCTTTCCAAATATTCTAGTCTTGAAGCACTTCCCGTACCTATTTTCTTACCACGATCATGAATTTAAGTCGATGACCAATATTTTTAGTGAAAGAAAAAAAAAAATCACTTTAGATCGAGCTATTAAAAAAGATCTAATGATAAGCTTTAGAATTATGGTGGTAAATGATTTGGGTCACACCATTTTGGGTCGCAAGCCACTCAGGTTATTTATTTAGTTTTTATGGAATAATCTTTTTAATTTGTATATACAATTTGTCCAAAAATCAATTTTTTATACAATTTTCACTTTAATTTTCTACCAAATGAACAAAATTATCCAATTTTTGGAAAAGAAATTTATATTTTTTAATTGATAAAATTATTATCATTAAATGTAAACTTATTATTTTATTAAAAATAAAAATATTTAAAATTATTATTTTATTTATTATTATTATTTTTTTTTGCCAAAAATTGAGTTTTTTGTTCATTAGGTGTAAAATTAGGGTGATAATTATAAAAAAGTTGATAATTATACAAAAAGTTAATGTTTAAATAAATTGCATATCACGTTCAAGTTGAGAGAGCAAACAACAAAACCTCGTTCCCAGGTTTATAATGATACACAATCAACATTATTATGGTTGTTATCAACGATAGGTTTTTAAGTAGCTTTTAGTAGTTTAATAAGTGAAAATGCTAAATGCTATTTTTTTTAGTGCTTGGTAACATAGTGTTTTAACTAATTTTTATGAAAGGTTAATCCCTTGTAATGTGTATCTACTCAAACAGCTAAAAACTCTACTAAAATAGCTACAGATGCCAAAATAGTTAATTTTGCCGAACATGCCCTATATAATAATCAAAGAGCACGCGATTATTTCTATTATATAATTTTTGTAGAATTTATATGTGTATTTCATATGTAATAAATAATTAAATTTTATAAAATAAAATAGTATAATTCTGCAACTATGCAACTCATTAATTTTGGTTAAATTAGGTTAAATTCGTGAATTTTGGATTAGATCACTCTATGACAGGAAATATTCCAAATAAGAACAAAAAAAACCTTTACATAACTAAACATTTGAAGCAAAAGAAAAGTTGAATAAATATTAAAAAAAAGAATTTAATAAATTAATGGTTTAGGCATGAAATTTTTAATATAAACTTGTTTTACTAAGGAGTGTATTGAATTAGGACTCTATTAGAGTTTAAAGATTTTAAAATTTCAATGGTAATCAATCTAAACTTTTTTGGATTCAGTTTACTTGAAGTATTCAATTCAGACTCTTATAAAATCCATAAAAATTAAATTTGATTGTATTAAAAAAATTGCCGATTTGGGTGAATTTTATAAAATTATTGATTTCGTTGGATTTTAGAGTAGTAGATATAAATAAAAGTATCATTCATAAATTCATCCTCTAACACAAATATTTTAAAAATCTTTTAAAATCTAATAGAGTCTTAATATAATATATAGACCCTTTAACCGTGTAAAATATTATATTAATAATTGGATTAATTTCAAATTACTTCGTGTGCTGAGAATTTAATATTTTGATAAAAAGTAATATTAATATTCCTGTAAATTTTTCAATATTAATTTGATTATTTTTTGAAATTTTTATGGGTTGATTTCCTTTAAATATTTATTTCAATTATTTATTGATTTAATCAAATAAAAAATTAAAAAAGCTTTCAAATAGTCGAAGTGCCAAAGTCTGCCACTATTGTGGCAGGACCGCCAGGCTCCATGAGCCACAGGCGGTGGAGCGTGCATCTTGCCTGTCTCGCTGTGCATCGCCTCCTTGCACGAGCTCCGATAGCCGACGCAAGTCCTAACTAGCGGTAGTTGCTGATTTTTGATTTTAAATTAAAAAATATAAATATATTTAAATATATGATTTTTAGACGAGATGGTCACCATTTAGTCAAAGACGAGAAGTCCATGATCTTCTGACCACATTGCACCTGTTTTGCGAGCGCAGGATGGCCAACGGCTACGTTGGCCATTGCAAACTTTTCATTGCCAACAGCGATAAGGTTTTAATAAATAAAAAACGATTTTAGAGAAGTTGACTCGTTTTGCTTTTTGGTCTCTTATTATTTTTCAGCTTTTCAATTGAGCTCAAAAAACCTTTTAATTTGTTCAATTAGGCCATGAAATTGATTTTGATCGGATATATAAAAATCATTGTAATTTTATCAAAATCAATAAAAATCTATAAAAAAATTTCACCAATTCTATAAAACTCTACGTAGAATTCTAGTGGAATATGTGAAAATCTAACACAATTCTAATCAAATACACCCTTAAGATTATGAAATTTAAATTTAAAATAAACTTATTAGTATTTTAACTTCTAAAATAAAACACAAGAATATGGTTTTAAAATACAATCAAATTATTGTCCAATTTAAATCAAATCAAAAGGAATTAGTTGTAGAAAATCCTTACTTTTATAAATAACATAGGCCAAATAAATAATTTAATCCCTCCCTGAATTATAAAAAACCTTATGACACTCTGAAATTTATTTATTTTTGACTCTCTGAGACTTCTGTGGCGCAAAAATACATTTTCAAGGGCTCAGGGAGCTACATAATTCTTTTGTGAGAATGCCAAGTATCATCAGACTTTTAATATAACATAATTCGATTATATATACAAGCAAGTCATAAATTTATTTTTTTCTTCAAGATCTTCATCTAATATCCAATTCATTTAAATTAAATGTTTTTCCCACTATAAGCACTACCAACTCTGTTATATAATCAGTATGGAATTTCTATCTCTTAACGCAACTCACAGGCTATATCTACATATTATATTATCTAACACCAATATGTGTTGAAGTTACTTTTTTTTTTTTTTTTCTTGTACTTTAAAATCACATTGTATATTTATATTTATAAAGTACTTACTGGGTGTTTGAGTCATTGTTTATCGATGAGGAGACTTAAACCAATAGTTTATTAACTTATGGATTTTTCCCTTGTAGTAACTTCATCCGACAATTATCAATATTCTTATAATATATATACATATATGTTTTACAATTTTAGCAGTTCTAGTAGCTGATAGGTGTTGTAATAACTGTCAGTTAGTTAATTATTTATATAGCGGTGTAAAACGACAAAAATGTATGAATATAGAGAACAAGACAAAGACAAGTGATTGGCATAAGCGCCATAAAAAATTATAAAAAGTCAAATATTAATGAGGATAACATTTCATTATACACTGCCTCAAACTCTAAACGTTATAATAGATGTGACAATGACTTTATCAAGCGCGATAATTAATTAAAATAATGATTTAATCAAAAAACTAAACATTGCTCAACGCTATTATCCAACTGAGCCCAAATGACAAAAACATTATAGAGAAAAAAGATGACTATATAACAATAAAAGCTATGGTGTTCAAGACTGTAGAATAGAAATAATTATCACTTACAGTAATCTCCTTAGCCTTACGAACTCGTAGCACCCTTTGTTACTGTTACTTGCAGAAAGAAAAGAAAAAGTTTCACCTATGAAAGGTAGTCCGAGCCGGCCAGGGATTTGAGCAGATTCCCCCAGACATGCATCGCCGGGAACCCTTTTCCAAGCCTTTTTGGAGACAACATATGCTAAAGAAAACAAAGCAACAACGATAAGTACAAGGAAATAATGATCTTCCATAGAAAGGTTCAGTATGGTCATGATAGTTTTAATCTGGTTATATATAGACAAAGAATATCTAGAGGATGTGAAGGATGGATGGGGTATGATACGATGTCGTTTTATTCTAAGGAAAAGTAGTTTTGTCTTAAAGCCACGAGGAGTGAGATGAAATGACAGAAATCCATTCTCCCTTAACTAAAAGTCTTCGAATTCAAACTTTGAGTATAAAGTTCCTTTAAACATTCAGGAGAGAGCGCTTTACATTCATTTATGGGCTTACTTGTGAATTTAAATTATTCGAACAGTGAATTTCGACACTGGATAATTAAAAAAAAAAAGGTAGTTTTGTCTTAACGAGACAAAAAAAAGCTATGGGTATGAACTTTTTATCATGAATGCATAGGATCTTAGGCAGGATCGTTAGGCACAATAAAGAAAATCTCTATGTGAAGATATTAGATATTGTACCTTTTTGCTTAGAATTTAAAGTTACGCATAGACTACATCGAGGAATAAAATAGTAGATTCACCTAATCTTTCATCTTTATTTTATAATCATGTGATATGAACTAGAGAAATTAAGGATGAAGTTGTTCTAAAATAGACAACAAGAATAAGAAATTATGTTATTACCTATAAGAATATAATATGTTTTTAGAAATTGCCAATTTGTTGTGGTTTGGTTAGTTAGGAGGTCTCGAATTCGAGTCCTCTTAACCATAAATGTTTTCATTAATTTGATAAGTTTAAAGGAGTGATACTATCTCTGTTATATAGTCCGCAGTATTATTTCGGCCCATTGGATAATTAAAAAAAAATGTTTTTAGAAATTGGATAATAATTACATATATGGATTCTAAATATTTATCATACCAGAAAAATAATAGAATAAATAAAGCATCTTTATAATTTAAGAATAAATTAAAAAAAAACACATAAATGGATGGTAAAAGAGAGATAAAATAAGAACTACTCATATTCATATGCAAGAAAAAGAATAAGAAAAAATATAATAGCATACGAAAAGAAAAGGAAAAATAAAAGAATGACAAAATTCATATTCAATTTTTAAGGATATAATAGTCATTTCAAAAAATTTACTAGGGTTTCTAGAATGTCACTAATTATATAAAAAGTCCAAAATAGCCTTCACATATGAAAGGTAAAAAACAAAATATAAATAATATAATAAAATTTGTCTACACTTGCTATATATACCACCCATTCACCAACTCAATCAAAAAAGTTTTTTAAAAAATTATTATTATTTTATTCTTTTTTATCAAATGATCAAAAACAACATCATTTTAATAGAAAAATCTTTCTTTAATTGATTTGGTCTAAGGAATGGGCCTACGCACAGGTGCAGCTAAACTTTTTGAGGTTTCAAGAGTCTGTGTATATGCATATTTCATTTTTCTGATACATTAAATAAGTAATACTATCATTATAGCCAAAGTGAACTACCATCATCATTCTACTCATGTTATTTTTAAATAATTCAAATCAATTTTTTTTTATTTCTTTTACCTAGCATAAGAAATATTTTTTTTTACTTTTTTATTATAAATATATATAGATATTGATTTGGGGTTGGGGAAGAGGTTAGGAATTGAGTGATGACTTAATTTCTTTTTTTGGGCACCTACTACTACTACTATTATTATTTGAGTATTGGGAAATGGGTGTTTTTTGGGCATCGATTTGAGTTTTAAGAATCTGTATGTATAAATTAAGGGTCGAATATTGGGTTTAGAGATTAGGTTGAATTTTATTTTGAGATAATTTCATTATATAAATAGAATTAAATATTTATAAATAACATTACAAAAATTTTTTAGGCAAAATGTAATGTAAATTAACCACTGTATTTATTTTAATCTCGATAACTACTTATGCTTTAATATTATATAAGTAAAAAAATTAAACGAGTACAAAAAATGAGCATATTCAACGTGCGATATATGTCGTAAAAGAACTAATAAATTATAAAATATGACATTTGGAAACTTTTGGTAAATCATATGATATAAAGTCAAAAATAGCCTTCAAACAAAGACAAAAAACAAAAAAATATAGTATTTTTGTTAGCTCATTTTTGGCCAATGAAAAATTATATCCATTCTATAAAGTCTAAATACTTGTATAAAATAGATAAATATATAAATTCACTTTTAAATTTTATTACTTTACGTTATGAAACCTTCAACATTGAGAAACCCTTACAAATTATACTCCTAAAATTATGTTGTTTGATAAAATTAGGCATCTTTCCACATTACAAACAATAATGTTATAAATTTTTTTTCTTTACATGCAGAATATCGATTTAATACGTGGTTAGTACAAATTATAAAATAATAATTTTTATATTTTTCAACTATTTAATGAGTATTTAATTGATCTAATTTTATAAGTTAAAGTATTTAATAAAATGATTTTATAAGTTAAAATGTTTAATAGGTTAAAGTATTTAATGTGTCAAAGTAAAAATAAATTAAGGATGACACGAAATTAAAATAATAAATTTGAGATTAAATTATGCATTTAGCTTATGTAAAATACAAATAACAACTTACTAATAAAAAAGTAGGGAATTTGTTATGGGCATTTTTTGCAATAAAAATAAAGTTTTTAATGTTTGATTATTATTATTATGATTATCATTTTATTTCTCAAAGGTATTTTTTTGCAGTGATAACACCACCAAATTAATGATATCTATACGTGTAAGTTTTCCTTCAGAACTCCCAACATTAAGCTCACAATAATTACAGCAAGTGTAAATAAAAATTACGTCAGACATTTATTTTTATCTTATTCAAACAAACCCTTCATCTTACATAAGAAAAGCCTACGTAAAACTTTTAAATGGGTCATACGAAAGCTAAACTAGAAAAGGCCAACGATAAGTCGTTTATCTCCTCAGAATTAACTCTCTTTTTTATGCATTAGGATGTTCAATGGACTAAAATAATATAATGGACTGCATAATATGTGTAATTCTTCTATTAATTTATCAAATTTGTGAAATTAGAACTAAATTTTTAATTAGACCGTCTTATTTATTATTTCAACCTGAATCGAGATTTAAAACAAACTCACCCGAGCTATCCCGTTTGCTACATCTATTGAGACATCATTTATCACATGGATAAACAGAGAAAATACATGCAATTGCCATGGCAAATTTAAACAGAAGCACCAAGGCTAGGCCACAAATTAAACTTCTATCCTTTGTTAAAATGTACAAATAATGTTTAGTGCTCTTCTCTTATACTCTCTTCCTCCCAAAAAAGTAGTCTGTCTTTCTTTTTTAGTTTGTCCCAGAATTTAGTCTATTTTTCTTTTTGTATTATAGTTAATCCTTAAATTGTCTACTGTACCCTTATTAAATTTTTATCTTATTTTCAATAACTCTCACTAATTTTTACTTATTATTCCAGTATAATAATTGTCCTTGTGTTATTTAAGATGACATAATAAAAAAATTATATGAATAAAATTATCCTTTAACCGTAATAACTGTTATTTCTCAATCTGTGTGAAAATAGAAAGTGAACTTTTTTTTTTTTGGGATGGAGGGAGTAGTTATTTGTCTTATGTATTATTAAATAACACCAATTATTTCCATAAAATAATTTTCAGAAAAATATTTTTCATTGTTTGAAGCATTCAAGAAAGTAAGTCAATGAAAAATATTTTCTTGGTCAAAGAAAAATTGAGTCATTTTTAAGGAAAAATGACTTCTTATTTTCAAGAGAGAAAAAACATTTTTCAGACATTTATAAATTTATTAAAACCTTATAAATTCATATTTTTTAATTTATTAATCATCGGTAGTTATTACCATCGATCAACGTTCACTACTAGCCATCACCACCGGCTATAGGCCATTGTCGGCCACCACTATCAGTCACCAACGACTTTCATAATGTACTATTTTTTATATCTTTCTCATATTTAACAAAAAAATTTTAAAAATACGAAATTTCTATTATTATTTATATTTTTATAGTCTTATGAGTTAAAGATTTTAATATTTTTAACTAATTTTTAATATTGTAACCAAATAACGGAAAATAAATTATTTTAAAAAATATTTTCCTTTAAAAATATTTTTCAAAAGTAAGTTATTTTTCAGAAATAAATGGATATTTGCCCAAAATTTTTCTTGAAAAATAATTTCCGGAGATAAATGGATATTTGCCGAAGAATAAGCTTAGAAAACCAAAGTCCAAGAACCAAAGATCACGCATAGAAAACCCAAGTCCAAGAACCAAACATCACGCATAGAAAACCTAGTCCGAGAGTAATTGGTCTCATTTATTCGTTTGCTTATTGCCCATGCAATACTCCATTAAACACCTAAGTTCCAAGGCTTCATACTTTAGAACCTTCTATAGAATTATTGTTGTTAATTAACCAAAGTATCCTTTTTTGGCCAAATATATAATTTCATCTCTAAACTTCGTTATTTTAATCTTATGACATCATCAACTTTTACTTTGACCTTTCAAATACTTTAATTTATAAAATTATCTCTATTAAATAATTTAATTTTTAAATTTATTTTATCGAACACTTGCAAAATTAAATCAATTAAAAACTCATCAAAAAGTTAAATTTATACAAATTATTGTTCCAAAAGTCGTGCTAACTACATATCAAGTCGATATTTTATAAATAAAAGGTTAAAATCTTAAAAATTATTGATATTAGTGTCGAAAATGTGTGTAATATTACCAAAACTTACAAGTTCAAGTGTATGATAGATTATCTGTAAATTTCAAATTGCCACAAAGCTAAAATTGCAAAATTCAAAGCGAATTCATGTAATAAGCGTATTCTTTCTTAAGCACAAGCATGGTAAGAAATTTTTGTTAATGTTAGTTGGCTTGGCTCAATTAATATGTACGTTTGCTATACATAATATTAGTCAAGATTTGATTTTTATATGTGATTTAAGGTCTTCACACGGTAATTAATAATTAAATAATTTAAATTATATTACCGTATTTCATGATACTTGTTACATTTAAAATTTTACGTTCCTTAAAAAATTATTGAGTAAATTTACTATATCACCCTTAATTTAATACTAATTTTCTAAAAAAATCATTAAATTAAAGTGATAATTATTGATCATAAACAAAGGGTAAACATGAAAAAAAAAATTTATTACTCCTTGAAACTAAACGTGACAAGCATTTTTAAGCAAACTATTTTATTAAATAAGACAAATATTATGGAACGGAAATAATAACAAAATAATTATTAATAGTAGTGAGTACACACGGATACCTGCAACTAAACCCATTTAATATGGTAGATAATGGTTAACAATTATCCAAAAACTTACATATGTACCCTGATGTAATTAAATAATAATAACAACAACGACAATAATATTTCTTATTCTGCATTTGTAAACTTAGTTTACTCTTTAATCGGTATAAAAAAACTTAAACTTTAGAATATATTTGCAAATCACAAATTTTTATTTTATTATATTGAAATTCCAAAAAATTTATTTTTTAAAAATAAAAGGGATATTTTTATTTATACTAAATATGAAAGTATAAACTTTCAAATAAATTTTTCTAAAGCAAATTTATTCCAAACGAGTCCTTAATTAGTGTTGATCTATATTTCTACATTGGGTTATTAATTTCGTATCCAAGTTGCCTCTCCATATAATCCATCTATACTTAAAAAGGTTGAAACATTTATGTTTCCAACTCTAAAAGCGGTCATTTTCTAGGAAAAATCCAGGAATAATAATAATAATCATGCATTTGGAATTGCAATTTTGTACTGTATTCAAGTCAGCAATCACTATTGACCTTTTCTTATTCTAGTTTTTCATTCGTCTTCTTTCCTTCTCCATTTATATCAACATCTCTGCAATCTTTCATTACCGCAAAGAAACCCCATACCGAAACAAGATGGCCTCCTCTTCAACTGAAACCAATCTAGCCACCGCAAAGACAGTCCTATCCACGGCGGCCTCTGTGGCAGCCACCTTTATGCTTGCGCGATCAGTAGCTCAAGATATCTTACCCCATGAGTTCCATTACTACTTTTTTTCTAATGTTCGCAAATTCTTTAATCGTTTCTCTCCCCAAATCACAATGGTCATTGACGAATTTGATGGTTTTGTACACAACCAAATGTATGAAGCCGCAGAGACTTATTTGGGTAGCAAAATCTCTCCATCAACACAAAGATTCAAAGTAAGCAAATCCGAAAAAGAAAACAATTTTACAGTAAAAGTGGAAGGAAATGAAGAAATCATAGATATCTTTCAAGGTGTTAAATTCAAATGGGTTTTTGTTTGCAGACAAGTTGAATCAAGAAACTATTACCATCCTTTTGATCATAATTCCAGTTTAAGATCAGAAGAAAGATATTTTGAGGTTAGTTTTCCAAAGAAACAAAAAGATATGGTTCTTGAATCTTATTTGCATTATATTGTTAAAGAAGCAAAATCTATAGTTCAAGAAAAGAAGACTTTAAAGATTTTTACAGTAGACTATCAACATATGTATGGCAATTTAGCAGATGCATGGAAACCAGTGAATCTTGATCATCCCGCGACTCTCGAAACCATTGCTTTAGAAACTGAGCTTAAAGATAGAATCTTGAAAGATCTTGAAAGATTCGTGAAAAGGAAAGATTATTATAGAAAAGTAGGGAAGGCATGGAAGAGAGGGTATTTATTGTATGGGCCGCCGGGGACTGGAAAATCAAGCTTGATTGCTGCAATAGCGAATTATTTGAATTTTGATATATATGACTTGGAGTTGACTGAGTTGCACAGTAATTCTGATCTTAGAAAATTGCTTATTTCTACTGCAAATCGGTCAATTTTGGTGGTTGAGGATATAGATTGCAGTATTGAGTTGCAGGATCGATTGGCTGAAGCAAGTGAGGCACGACATAGTCATAGTTTTCCACCACAAAAACAGGTATATATGCTTCTGTTTTTTAAGCTTAATTACTTTGTTTATTATTATTATTATTTTTTTTTTTGGTTTTTGGTATATTAAGAGTCTCAATCCACTTAAGTCCAGAATATGGATAATCTAATAATTCATTAATATTTTCAGAATGAGGGGACTCAAATTTCAAGTTATCTATATCTTAAATTCATTAACATTTGTATTTGTATTAATACTGTTATATTATGTGAAATCATAAACTTTTATCAAATGGTTAATCATAGAACATAATCAAATATTTAATACTCCTTCGATCTTATTTTGGTTGAATGGTTTGACGAAACATAAATATTAAGAATTTAACCAATAAAAATTAAGCGATCTCAATTTTTATAAAAAAAAGAATATAAATTCGATCTTAGGAAACATATTTTATTGCGAGTACCAAAAACTTTTATGCTATATTCTTAAAGGGTTATTTTTTATTTGATTTGATGGGGAGACTATGTTAACAGTGTTATGTAATTAATTGCTACCTCTGTAAGGCTATGTTGAAAGTTCAACGTTGAATCCAAGCCATGTGGGGTACCTTCCGGGATTAGGTTAACCTTATATATATACACATATTCTTTTACATTGGTAAGATGAACCAAATTGTCCTGTGTGAAACCATCAAAACACAATTTAAAGATTTAGCTATTTTTAAAAAAGAAAAGGACAGGTTTAATGGTGATTTATCTTAAAAGCTATTAATTTGTCACTCTCTCCTTAATTTGACCGTTGCGTGTTGTTGGGATTTGATGCAGAATTTGGAAACTGAGATAGCTGTATGATATAGAGGAATTTATATAAATATTTATTTATTTATAAATTTTAAACTTTTATTTTATGGTTGGAATAAAGAATTGTTTTGACTACATTCTACTAAATTTTATAAAAAACTTCAAATTTAGAAAGAATAAACATTACTAAATTAATGAATTTAAAGTAGAAGTTAGTAAAATAAATTACATTCTACTAAATTATATATATATATATATATATGTATGTGTGTGTGTGTGTGTGTGTTTTAAGCCCCTTTGGATTATTTGAGCTTTATAAAAATTTTATGTTGATCCATTAAATCCTCCGACAGGTGACGTTATCAGGATTGCTGAATTTCATAGATGGGCTATGGTCAAGCTGTGGAGATGAAAGAATCATAATTTTAACTACAAATCACAAAGAAAAGCTTGACCCAGCATTGTTGAGGCCTGGGCGAATGGATGTTCATGTTCACATGTCTTATTGCACCCCATCTGGGTTTAGGCTTCTTGCTTCTAATTACCTTGGGATTAATGATCATTTCTTGTTTCAACAGATTGAGGAATTCATTTCTACAACACAAGTCACCCCAGCTGAAGTTGCAGAGCAGCTTATGAGAAGTGATGAAATAGAGACTGTGCTTGTTGAGCTAATTCAATTTCTCAAAGTGAAAAAGAAAGAAAATGAGGAAGACAAGGCTAAGGAAAGTGAGATAGTGGTGGCAAAAGAACAAGAGCATACTGTGGAAAAGGATGATGATGACAATTAACTAGTTTGGCACAGTTGTTATTTCTGGTTTTTAGTTTCTCTTTGTCAAAGAATAAAGATCTATTGTTACAGCTTTTTTTTTTCTCTTATTTGATATCTCAAACAAATAGGTTACACCATTATAAAAAGTAACTTTTACTTGTTTTATCAACCATTTTTGAAAATACAATTGTTTTAGTGTAGAAAATCATAAACTAAGAACCAAAAGTTACTAACCTTTAATCAATAATAGCATCAGAGGCAGAACTAGTGGAGAGGTGGAGGCCAATGCCCACAAGAAATTTTTTTTTAAAAAATCCTTATGAAAAGTTATATTTTATTAGTGATTTAGTTATTACTCTTTTACTTAATTGGGCTTTTATTACCTATTTGGATGCTACCATTTGTCACTTTAAAATTTATGTTTATTCTTCTCTTCTTTTTCTTTTTTCAATGGCATGTGACTCTGCCTTCGGCGATAAAATTAGTATGACAGTCATTGTCGTAACCAGGATGCGTGAGAGTTCTTACTGAAAAATCATTTTTTATTTTACAATTTCATTTTCATTTTCGTTTTTGATCTTCATCAGAAAGTCGATTCCTGTTCTACGATTTCATATTCATTTCATTTCTGTTCTTCATTGGAAAATTGATTCTTGTTCTATGATATGGTTTTTGTTTTTATTCTTCATTGGAAAATCAATTCCTGTTCTACGATTTCGTTTTCATTTTTCATTTTTATCTTCTTTCTCTTCTTTTTTTCTCTTCTGTTCTTTTTCTTTCTGTCATTCTCCTTCTTTTTGTGTATTTGATTTTGTTTAGATTCCAATTTTCTTGAGCTATTTTACAGTCAAGTTGATTATATTTTAAGTTTCGTGTTAGTTATTTTATAGATTTTTAAGTTTTCATGTTAGTTATTTTATTGATTACTCTATGAATTTTGCCTGCATTTTGAATTGTTATGTGTGCACGCGCGCTTATATATATATATAGGTTTTTTGATACAATAGTAAATACGATGTGCGTGTATATATTTGCCGTTGAATCAGAAAATATAGTTTTTCGGCTATTTATTGTTTTGATTATGGAAATGAAACTACAAATTTATTCCACATATATACCTGGGATTTTTGTTTGTTTTGTTTTCCTAACTTTTCATTTTATACAAATTTCGTTTTTCATTTTTAATTATAATTTTTAATTTTTCGGTTTTTTTTTTTTTTTTTTTTTTTTAACTTTTCATTTTATACCAAATTTCGTTTTTCATTTAATTATAATTTTAATTTTTTTCGGTTTTTTTTTTTTTTTTTGTCACTGTTATTACTTTCATATTCATTTTTGTTTGTTACTTAGGTTTTTTTTTTTTTTTTTTTTGTCACTGTATTACTTCATATTTCATTTTTAGTTTTGTTACTTTATTTTCAATTTGTAAAATAAAGTTAGATTGCAACTGAACTAGAGGATCACAACTTCCAAGTTCCATTTATCAGGTGAAGTAATAACAGAAAAATGAAATGCAAAGAACTGACTTAAGCAGTTCAATCTGCAACAAGAAAACACATATATCTATAGATTACACATATTAAATTCAGTATAACAGACATTTCATTTTAATCAATGCAAAAATAATTTCCTTCTAGCTTTTGAATATGGTATATAGCACAAATAGCAATTAACGCAATCAAACATCATCACTTATTCATTTATTTTTATTCTGTAATATAACAATCCATTTAGCCACAAATGACAAAAACCGATTTGCTTCTCTATATAAAGGATCGATCTTACCAAAAAGAGAAAAACTTACTCATTGCTGGGCTAAAAGATCGCCAATCCTAGCGAGATTTTCTGTTCGGTTGACGGTAATATTTGTTGTGGAAAGGGAATCTGTCCACCAAGTTACGGTGCCACGTGATCATAGATGGTATATTATCAGACTTTAGACGGTCCAGATTAATGCAGCACGTACAATTTCTCGATGAGAGAGCTTGGGAACCATCAAGAGAAGGTCTTCGGCCCCACTGGTTTGGGCCAAACTATTTAATTGTCATTTTTTTTCAAATGTTTCTTTTTTTTTTAAGTGTTTCTAGCGTTTTCTTTTTTTTTTTTTCCGTTTCTCTTGCAAAATCAGTTTTGGTATTATTGAAATTTTTTTGACGTAATTTGTTATCATCTTAATAAGTATTCTTTGATGACATTTAATTAAAAGTGAAACCTTGAACGTGACATTTTCTCAAAAGTCCTTACAATTATGAGGTGATATTTTGTGGGAGTTGATTAATGGAAAAATGAAACCATTGTGGGTAGTTATAATATATAATATATAGTCACTTCATGCATGGCATTTTATTTAATTCTAATTAAATATAATCATGCTTACATTTATTGATTATTGATCGAATTATTTTAAGTTGTTACATGATAATGTGATACGGATGCACTGTGATATTGTTTGTGCTGTGCGAGATGCTTGGGACAAAGCAGAACCACTAGGTGGCCATGGATACAGCTGTTGCTGGGAATCAGCCACGTTCCTCCAACGGTGGGTATCGAAATGATAAAGGAAAAGAAAAAGACGTAAATAGCCTACAATTATGGACGCTATAACCCTGCTGTCGCACGCCTGATTGCTTAGACCGCATGTTATATATTAATATTCGTTGAGCCGAAACACTCATGCCCGCTTCACCTAATTTTTTAGGAAATCCGATAACTACTTCCACTTGTGCTAGAAGCGCTGTTCCTCTTTCTCTAGAGAGCTAGTTAGTACGAAATTTAGTTAATTAATAGGTTCTTCTCAGTTGTACTCTTTTACTTTGTGTACTTTGTAGATATTCTCAATTAAATTTAGAATGAAATCTTGCGTTAGGCATTGATTGTTAAGTTCCATGAATACCATTATGAAGATTGACTGAATGATTATGAAACATAGCTAGAATATTGTGAAAATGTTGAATGATTAAATTTATGATTGAAATGGGCCTCAGCTCAATATTTGATTATTTATATTGAAATGGACTTGCTAGGTGTATATCTTAATGGGCTTCATGAATGTTTTATAGTGTAATAGGGTCATTCTGGGCTTTAGATGCCTTAAGTCCATTTAGATCTTAGTTTTCAATTCCGCCCTCCGTAATGGATCATGACAGTAAAGTTTGAAATACATTACTTGAAAGACATAACATTATGATTTTTCTCTCTTCAACTTATATTTCACTTTTTTGTTTTACCACTTTCGGTATCTGATGACACTTTCTACAAAACCTCTCCTTTCTCTCTATCACTCCACACAAACTCAACCTTTCTCCGTCTCTTTCTTTCTCTCATTCCATATCTCTTATGGAATCTTATCAACAAACACTTTTTGGTTGTAGAGAAAATTGAAAGCAATTTAGGCTATATTAGTGTTCCTTTTTTGTTTTTTTTTTTTTTTGTTTTTACTTCTGCTACTATTGAGTTAGTAAGTTATGATCTAGTTGATTTGGACCCTATATAAGATAAGTAAGCTCTCCTTGAGTTTTCTTTCAAATTTCATGTACTGTACAACTCTCCAACATTCCCCCATTTTATATTAAGAACCCATGTAAAAATGTTCAAAGTAAGAAATTTGTGCGCAATGAAACACAAAGATTCCAATGAAAGGCTACAATTCACCATATAAATAAATCTTTTGTAAAATGAAAGGATAACTCCCTTGCATATTCAACTCTCTACTTGATAATTTTATGGTATGCAACATTATGGTTTTGAGTACTATTGATGAGCTAACTAACATTTGGAGTACCCAATGCTAGCCGAGGATTTCCTCTTCTTAGAGCAATCTAAGCAGGGGTATGCAAAACAACCGAACGAATCGAACCATTTTAGTTCTGATCCGCTTGCTCAAGGGGGATTCAGTTTTATCGAGCTAGTCAGTTTAAACCAAAGTTGTTCTTAATTCAGCTTTGTTTTTTTTTTTATAGAAATTAATCAATTATGCTTAAATTTGAACCGATATGCAAAAGCGATCAAAACTGATCGAATCAGATGGTTGATTAAGTCGGTTCAGTTCATATGTCAATTTTGGTTCGATTCAATTTTAAGTTTGAAAAGTTTAGGATTTACATTTTTCACCTTAGTTCGATTCTGTTTGGAACAATCTAACTGTTTGGTCACCTCTAACTCTAATGTTTTAGAAAAATATGCTTTCTGCATAACCTAAGGTATAGTTATACTTGGTTCATAGTCATATACTACTTTGACTCCAAAAAGAACTATCAATGTTCTTGAGCTCAACTTCATAAACTTGAACATTACGTCTCTATATTAAGCTTAGGAGTAAGCAAATTAAATTGAATAGAACCAAGGCCAAAAATATATATCAAATTGTTTTGATGATAAATCGAACCAAATTGAAATTGCCATCTGAATTAAAGTGACTTAAACCGACCGGTTGGTTCGGTTTATTTTGATCGCTTTTTTTTATATCATTTTAGTTTAAGCCTAACCAATAAAGTTCTATGAAATCAATTCAAACGGAATAACAAGTTTAGTTGAAAATCGAACAAATAGGTAAATTAAAACTGGTTAGTTTGGTTTTTGATTTGGTTCGGTTGGTAGTTTTACACACCCCTAATTAAGCTTGCACTAGGATGAGCAAATAAAGCACATTAATATCTTGGCATTAAGTAACTATCACTTTCATAATATCTTTTAGCAGAGTCTGCAAGAAGTAACTATCTGAATCATCAAATTCAAAATCATTAATAATTTATACTATTGCTCTCTTAAATGATAATCACTTCACCTTATTAAAACTTAATAAAGTTCTTCTTCCCTCTTTCTTTATTCCTCTTCCATTTAGTTGTACAAAAACTGCAGCATAACAGCATGCGCTAAGAAGGAACTTCTTTAGCCACATTGAGGACGAGTGGATTTTTCCATGGGAGGAAAGAATCGAAATGGAACGAGCTTGGTTGATTTTATTTTGTAAAGTGATTTTATTTTATTAAACCTGTTTATTAATCCTCAAAAATGGTGATCCTTTTGAAAACGGGATTGTAAAAAGATCTCTTACATTGGTAAGAATTTTTAATTTGGAGTCGCCACCCTCTTTAGGAAAAACTTTCAAATTATTCGATTCTTTAGAATCGACTAACTCAGTTTTAAACTAGAGATAGGATCTGAGAGTTAGGTGTGATATTGGGAAGGTGTTAGGCACCCATATCGCCTGGTTAAACCGGTCTCCTTGTTGTCCATTAATTCACAATGATTTAATAATACAATTAACTAAGATTGAGATGTTAAATGCTTTTTAATGCAATTTTGGGAAACATATCAATGAAGAATTTTGTTGTAAAGCATTAAACAATCATGCAAAGAAAAGAGAGAAAGAGAAAAAGATTACAATCCATCTCCTATTAATATAATCTACCCTCATCCCTTTAGAATTTCTCAACCAAACTAATTGTTATATTAAAGCAATAAAAATCCATTTAGGACCCTTTATATTAAGCCAACTACAATATAAAACCATAATAATAAAGAAAGGGCATCCATACGACACAAATCCAAGCATAAAGCATATTCACTAAATCACAACCCCATACATCGAATCACAAACATTCATTCATCCAACAAATGACTAAATGATGCATGTTTATGTTCAAGAGTTGATGAATAATGAGTTAGTGCAACAATAATCATAATATCACAAATTAAAGGGCATAAATTTAAAGGACAGAATATTAAAAGTGCTGAAAGTAAAGAACATTAATTTAAAAGACAATAACTAAAAATTAAAGCAAGATTAGAGTTCAAGGCCTTGGATCTATAATAAATACAATTAACTCAAGATTGAGATGTTAAATCGGCTTTTTAACTCGACAATTGATTGGAGAAAAGATGTAGTCAATGGATATGAGAGTTCTCGTTTTGGCTCAAAGAGCTATAAACAGCACATCATGAAAAGACACAAGAGAGAAAAGAAAAAGAGTTTATCTCAATACCATCTCCTATTTAATATAACACCAAGCCCCTCATGCCCCACTGTTAGAATTTCTGCAACCAAACGTAGAGTGTTTATTATCAGAATTCGAGAGCCAGATAAAAATCTGCCATGTTAGGACCCCTTTATAGATATTAAGCTCAACTCACAATAATAAAAACCATACATAAATAAAGACACAGGGCAATCCATTATCACTGTAACATCGAAAATTCACAAGCATTATCCACAGCCACTATTCACTAATGAACAACCCCATGAACATCGAATCCACACAGAGAACATTTCATCGTTCTATGCCACAAAGTGAACTTAAAATGATGCATGTTTGACCGTTCCAAGAGTTAGAATGAACTCACATGAGTATTGTAAGTGCAGACAAGTAATCGAGAACATAATCCACACCGGGCTAATGGCAATTAAAGGGCCATAAAATTTAAAGGACACGAGATATTAACAAGCATGCTGAAATGTAAAGGAAACAGTTCGAATTTAAAAGACAATATACGTTAGAAAACTTAAAGCAAAGATTAGGAGTTAAGGCCTTGATGGTTTCATCACAGGTACATACGCCACCGAAATGTGAACAAATACACCCCATCACGTAACGAAAAGCAAAATCTTGTTTCATTGGGGGACGGTTTGGGTTAAAAACCCGCTTTAATGGGCACAAAAATGCATCCCAACCTATTAAGGTTGGAGCTTTGCTACTGGATGTCCGAATCGGGCAATTTTATTAATTATTTTTCTGCCCTTCTTAATAAAGTGCCTAGCACCATAAGTAAAGTGGCGTGTGGACCACATGGGTGTGGCTTGTGCAACATGTTGTGGCACTAGGCCCTTCCTAAATTCAGAAAGGTTGAGGACTTGGACACAGGAAGGTCCAACAGGGGCAAGACTCTCACGTGGTCGAAATTTAAAGGACAGAATATTAAAAGTGCTGAAAGTAAAGAACATTAATTTAAAAGACAATAACTAAAAATTAAAGCAAGATTAGAGTTCAAGGCCTTGATGTTCATCACGAATGATGAACAAATACACCCATCACTACTCAAAATCTTGTTCATGGACGTTTGTTAAACCCCTTTATGGACAAAAATGCATCCCAAACCAATTAAGGTTGGAGCTTTGCTACTGGATGTCCGAATCGGGACAATTTATTAATTATTTTCTGGCCCTCTGTAATAAAGTGCCTAGCACCATAAGTAAAGTGGCGTGTGCCACATGGGTGTGGCTTGTGCCACATGTTGTGGCACTAGGCCCTTCCCTAATCAGAAAGGTTCAGGATTGGAACAGAGTCAACAGGGGCAGATCTATGGTGAAGTGGCGCATACCACACGTAGTGGCTTATGCCACACGTAGTGGCTTGCACCACTACGACTATCAATACGCCACTTCATCATAGAAAGCATCCTTTGGTTGATCCCGAGTTTTCCTCATAACTAGACTAAAAAATGGTGATTTAATACCAAAAGAAATAGGAAAAAAGATGGAAAAATGGATTAAAAGCCTCAGAAACTACCTTTGTGAAGAGTGTCCAAGGTTTCTGTCAGAATGGATGAAAAAACCCAAAAGTTGAGTTCTTTGATCCAATAATCCGAGTTTGAGATTAGATCTACGTGTTTCTAGGATTTTCAATGAATCCTCAAGGTGAATCTAATTAGAATGGATGAATCACAACTTAAACTACAGAGAAACACAAGTTTAGCTTTGATTTTGAGTTGAGTTTTGAAAATACAAGAGTTTCCTTAAGGTTTCCAAAAATCCTCCTTTTACACAATTCCCTATGCCTTATTTATAGGCAAATGGGAATGTGTAGCCCTATTTTAGGGTTATGGCAAAAATGCCACTGATGGGCCTCAAAATAAGGCCAAGCCCATTTTTTATAAGATTAGACCAAATGACACGTAAAATGAGGCGGTGCACTCTATAGTGCGTTAGGCGGGCCCGACGCGCTTCTCAAGCCCGGTTTCATCGCAAAATGCCCGGTGACCCAAAAAAGTAAAAATGGTTAAACACGTGTATTACCTCGGCCACAGACCATTTGTCTGAAAACCAGGACAATCAGAAATCCTAATCCACACTTATGTGAAAAATAGTTTATCATTATGGTCAAAATTTGAGTGTCTATAGTTTGCTCCCACTTTGATGATATTTTGCTTTTTGAGTAAGATGTCGTAAAACTATAAAGTAGACGCGAAAGTAAGAAATACTTGGCTGACTTTTATTCTTTCAATGGTTTGGATGGACGAAGTGCGCCATTTTGGCGTCTTTGTTGATGTAGGTTGCCATTTTGGCGGTGTTAGGCAGACAAATTGCGTCATAGTGGTTAATGTCTTCTATGGCTAATTGCGTCAGTTGAAGATTTTGTTGAAATGCTCCATTGTGGGATGTTGACATGTAGGGCGATTGTTGGCGGCGTCTGCGACTGGCTGCACTAGTTGGCGGCTTTATTGAAAGGCTCCACTGTGTGAAGTTATCACTGAGGACATGGAGGTGGAGGAGATGCGCCATGGTGATTGTTGGCGGCTTTTGCGACTGATTGCACCATTTGGCGGCTTTGATATGAAATGCTCAATTATGGGAGGTTATCACTGAGGACATGGAGGGAGGAGGAGATGTGCCATGTTGATTGTTAGCCGCTTCTGCGGTTGACTGCGCCACATGGGACTACTTGGGTGCGTAATTGGGATGGGTTTGTGCGCCACATGGGACGACTTGTTTTTGAGATGCTCCATCCTGGGAGGTTGTCACTGAGGACATGGAATGTGGATGAGATATGCCATGATGATTGTCGAAGGCTTCAATGGATGTGTGCCTTCATTGAAGCGCTTTGGCTGCCCTAGGGGACTTACGGTGCCTTCTTTGAAGGGCTTATGGTTTGAAATACTCCACTTTGGGAGGTGCCTGCAAAAATAATTTTTTGCTAACAGGTAAAAAGGCCTTTGGCCGATGGTTAGAGTTAGAAAATTCCATGTTTGGGCCCGAAAAGGCATGCGTGTGTTGAGCGTGATTTTACATAAAAATGCATGAGTTTGCGTGAATTTGTGTGAATTTATATGTTTTTGTGTGAATTTATTGAAAATCGTACTGTGGCACGTAAAATGAGGAAACTTACTTGTAGCCAGCGGTGTATTGCCCCTGCATGGGCGGTGGGCCATCGATGGGTTATTGGCTAAGCATGAGAGCTGGTCGCAATAAGTGGGCTATTAGGCCAAACTAGGCCCAAAGGCCTAAGTTGGGCCCATAAGCCCACTTAACCTTATAAAAGGTGAAAATGACATTCTTTTGTCACTTTCAACCTAACTTACAAACTTCTCTTTCAAAAACTCTCTCTCGTCTTCCTCCTCAATCGAGACTTATAGCTGCCAAGAACGTCACAGATTGGCTTCCCGGGGATGCGGTTATTGATCCCTTGACTCGACCTGTGAGCCACATTATGAAATTACGGGAGTTTATCCCCGACGCAGGGACTTCTATTAGCCAGCAGCATGATTTACCCATCCACCTTTGCTGAGGCACATCTGAGGTAACCCAGAAGTCGTTTTCTTGCTTTTTATGCATTATAAATATTAAAAACATGCGAACATTAGGTTAGAAATCACAAATTAGATTGAAATTTACCATTTTGGACATTTTTGGGTTGTGGCAGGCCACTATGGCATGTGCCACTGAGTGTGGTGTGTGCCATTGCGGCTATGGCGTGCTCCATAATGTTTATCGACTCCACCAAAAATTAATTACTGAATTTAACTGCAGAAGTGATGAATTCAAGTTGAGCTCTAAAGACTAAAATCTTAAATTTCGCGTTATTTTGTATGAGAAAATGGGGTTGGTTTGTGGAAATTCAATCAAGGTAATCACAAGAAAAGTAACTAATAAACTTAAATTGTAATTCAATCTGATAAACATTCAATTCAAGGTGATTTGTAATCCAATGCATAAATGATCATAGATAAATTATGAATTAATTATTTTTTGAATACTTAACTAAAACTTACCAACAAGCATGATAAATTCCCAAACTTCCCTATTATCGTTAATTTGAGCCCAGCACCCTCATTAACTCTAATTATGAAATGAATCGGAATCTAATAAAAGCATTAAGAATATGAAGTAGTTAAACTTGCATAACAATTTAAAAAGCATAAATTGTTTAATTCAACCCTATTGTTTCTTTAGATTATTATCGAAAACTTGGAACATAATCAGCAAAACCTAATTGCTACTAACATTCAATCTTGCACAACAATTACGGATTATGAAGATGAAATAACACTTAATCATACTAAATAATTGACTAATAGGCCTTTTTAGCAAATCATTCAATAGACCTGACACCTTAAATGCAAGAAATAATATATATTCAAAGAGAATCTATTTAAAGTAAGAACATGTCTCACAAATATACAAATGGATGTTGAATCCCTTGAATTGAACTAAGAAATTATCCACTCATGCCCATGGCTTACAATCACTAAACAAAAGAATAAAGAAAGATACTCAAAATAGATGATGAACTAACCAAAAAACTTAATATTTTGCTGCTCCCAAAATAACTCCTTTTATAGCCTCAAAGACAACAGAAAATCCCCAATTGATTAGGGATTTTAAAAGCAATCAATTGAAAATCTTCTCATTCTGATTTCTCTCCCTTTTTTTCAGCCCTTTTGTTTTTGAATCTCTCTTTGATTCTTCTAAAAACTTGAAGCTCTTCTTCTCAGATTTCCAACGAGCTATCATTCGCTCAAAATGAATACTCACAGCTCAAGATATGGTAAAAACACCGAAATAGGTCTTCAACATACGTTACAGCAGAACGATCAAATTGTTTGTCATTTTTAACACTCAAAATGATGTAATTTCACTTAGTGGTCTGTATAAAAATTGTAGAGCTGGTTGTTAAGGTTCAAATGGGCCTTGGCTAAGTTTATTTGGACATGTAAAACTCCAAATATCAATTAAACACTAAAACCTGCTGTGCATGCTCATTCTAAACATTTCTCCTGAATTTAGAGCTACTTTTGATCAACATTGAGGCTAAACTAGATTTTGATCCTTTTAGAAATGTGTAGAGTTTTGTTTCATCTTTCTAATGAATCAAATAGATTCCAGTTTGGAGTCCTACAACTTTAGATTTTCTTGAAAAATCGAACAACGGTCAAGACAATAAAAATGCTGGAAATTTCTTAATTTAATGATATTATTCCAAAAGTAACTAAGATCATTTCTAATTGATAAAAATTGTCTAACCAACTATTTAATGATATTATTCCAAAAGTAACTAAGATCATTTCTAATTGATAAAAATTGTTCTAACCATACTAAGTTAACTTAAAAATAATTTCAGAAATACCAAAAAATATTGAGAAATAATTGATAAAAATTGTCTAACCAACTAAGTTAAACTTAAAAATAATTCAGAAATACCAAAAATATTGAGAATAAAAGTAACAAATTATGCACATGTCATGCCACTTCTTTAGCTGTTTAGCTGGTCTGTTATGCTATGGCGTGCTCCACAACAGTGGTAGCGCACGCCACTTGAGTAATGCCTTGTGCCACTACTTAGTGACTTATGCCACAGTAGCTATGAAACACATATTTTCATCACTTTTCGTCACTTCTCATGAATATATGCCTTTGCACTTTTATTAGTATACTTATAGTGGTTTATTTTGCAGAAGAGCGCAAAGTATGGGAAAGCTGGTGAGTGGTTTGATCGGTTGGTTGTATGATTCCAGGATTGTGTCCGAGAGGTGGGCTTTGGTCGCTTTGTCAACACTCTAACATGGGTGCAAGGGCAGACCCTTCCTTTTAGTATTTTAGCTCTTATGGAGCAGTGGATAGACACTACTCACACTTTCCATCTACCATTTTGTAAGATGACGATTACGTTGGTGGACTTCACTACCATCACTGGACTTCTTTTCGAAGGGCGGTCGATTGTCTTTGATGACTAGTTGAGGACCTTGGATTGGCCAGGCTTGCGGGCGAGCCTCAGAGCAACTATCGGGATGGAGCCCACCATCTCCGATAAGAGAGTTCGCTATGAGAGCATCATCTCTCATTATGAGGAGATGCCTCAAGAGGCGCATTTAGGAGCTAGATGTTCATGTGGTAGCACGAGCCTTTATCTTTTATCTGCTGTCTACCACCTTTTTCACCAACCATGGTAATAATGTATATTCGGCGTTGCTAACACCTCTATAGGATTTGGATGTGACTAGGCAGTAAAACTAGGGAACTACTGCCCTATCGTACCTGTACTATAGTATGGACCTCTGTGTCTAAGGGGCGTACCTCAAGGTGCTATAAGCATGTCATTGAGGTATGAAATCACATTTTTCCCGATGATTTTTCCTTTTTTATGCTTTCTTCCTGCTCTTTCATTTGTTTACTGAGTTTTGTTTTTTTCTTGATATAGATTTAGGCTTATGAGTACCGGGTCCTCTCCATGCTAACCTTGTACAGCTTCGATGTTGACACTAATGAGAGGACTCTCCCTTGAGGTCGAGCCTGGAGATTCAGTGGGAGGTATGCTCACACTAGCTTAGAGATATCGGTATTCCGGCAGTTGCCGAACAACCTTGGGTAAGTTACTACCTCTCACTGCTTTTTTTCCTATATTCTTTGCCTTTTCTTTTCTTTTTCTTTCTTCTTTTTCTTATTCTTTTCTTTTCTTCTCTTTTTCTTTTCTTTTCTTCTCTTTTTCTTTCTTTTCTTTTTTTTTTTCTCTCTTCTTTTTTCTTCTTTTTTCCTTTTTCCTTTTTTTTTGATAAAATTTTTTATAATTTTATAGATAGTGAGGTACCCATGTGGGGAGGTGACTGAGTACCCCGACTTTGTCCAGGCAATCATTGTGTACTAGTAGAGGCGGCTTCTCCTTCCTGGTCTATTTTATGATATGTACTACCTCGGAGAGAGGGTGTACGAGTGGGAGCTTGGGCCAGATAGGAGGAGGGTGTCTCATAATGTGCCATATTATATGTTTTCCACCTGGTCTATCAAGCTGGAGAAAGATATTGCAGTTGCACGAAGAGGATCGCTTTTTACAGATCACCTAGTTGCTTTTGTACTTGGCGCCTACGCCATCTTTGTGTGGACTCAGCTTCTGGTCCATGTTCCTCCACCATCTGAGTTTGACCCTTTTAACGCGAAGGAGCTTGATAGGGATCAGGGCAATGCCCCAACTCATGTGAGTTCTGATCTCCTTTCATTTTGTTCTTGGTTTTGCCCCTGTGTCTCTTTCTTTTATTCACTAACTATGCTTTATTCATGCAGCAGCAGTAGCACAGCAAGCGAGTGAGGAGGGGCTCTAATTCTAAGGCTCCAAATACGGCTGTCGTTGTCGGTAAGCTAGGGCATGGCCCATGTGCTTGCTTCTCTTTTATTTTGGAGCACACGGGGCAGACAACATAGGGCAATGCTGGAGAGCTATCTGGTGAGCCCATATTAGATGTCTCCGCCTAGCTGCACTCATGTAAGTATTCGCTTTTCTTCTTCTGGCAATTGTTTTGCATTATTTTATTCCCTCTCTTATTGGCTGCCCTTGTCTTATACTGCAGGTGTTTATCGTCGATTACAATGAGGTATGTCAACTGTATGAAGCAGAGCACCTCAAGTTAGTGGTGGCAAGGCTCTCCGACGAGCACGTGTTTGTAAGTAAAAAAATAATAACATAAAGAAAAATATACAATGCATATGCCATGTATGCATGAAATGCAATTACTAATGTTTATGAATATATGCAGAGAGGCAGCATAGCGCCTTTAGTGGGTTGAGGTTGGGGACTTTAGCGCGGCGGGCATGCTGGTCACGGAGTTGTACTCAGGCCAGTTGTTGTTGAGGAGACTGAGGAGTCTGGCAGCGACGACTCAGAGGAGACGACTTCATAAATATATCTTTAGATGGATGCCCCAGTCTACTCTTTTCTTGTTTCTTCTTTTTCTAAATTCAGGGCCTAGTTTGGGGAATAGTCTTTTGTAAGAAATATATATTTTTATTTATATGAAGGTGAATGCCAATTTCTTGCTACAGTGGTAGCCAACTGTCAAGTTTGTCCTTTTATTTCTTGCTACAAAAGCCCATAACACCCATACACGCTTCAAAAGCTTTTTTCTCCTTTTCCAGACGAAGCTTTCACTCAAAAACTTCCCTAAACTCTCCATTTCTTCACCCTTCTTCATGGATCGGTCCTTGGCACCTGTATGTGAAGCATTGTTCCACAATTTTAGTGGTGAGGATTGGGATTTGCTTTCTCCTTTCGATCTCAATGGGTTGAGCTACTACCGGAACATTTGGGTTCAACCCAGATTGCTACAACGGTTGATTAACCATTTTGACCCTTCCGACAATTTATTTTGTCATAATGACTTTGAGATTTATCCATTGTTTGAAGAGTTTAGCATCATATCAGGGAGAATACACGTGACTGAAGAGGTTCTTACGGTGCCCGGTTGGATGTCTATCCTGCTTCGATGATCCTGCCTGTATTCGATTTCTTAACTTATGAGATTCTATCTTAAGACTTCGGAGTTGGTTGATTTATTGGTTGCTAAATTTATATTAGGACCTGGCACGTAGATGCTCATATCTTGCTTTCTAATGATATGTACTTAACAATTATTGAGAGTGCAATTATATAAATGCATACACTTATTATGAATGAAATGTCTTTTGCTTGAAAATGCTTGATATATTTCCTGCTATTCTATGTCACTAATGAAGATTCACATCATTTGCATATCAACAAGAACTTAACATAACAAGCTTTGAAGTTTGATAAGAACACAAAAGGTGAATTTATGAATTGGGCTTTGCCATAAATGTTTCAATTTATACATAAAATTTTTTCAGTCTATCCAAATTGACTAATTCTGTGAATTGATTGCCTTCTATGTCTGATAGCTTCACTACACCTTTTGAAAATATTTTCTTGATCAGAAATGGACCTTCCCAGTTTGGTTTGAACTTCTCTCTCGGGTTACGAATGTTTGGCCGCATCTATTTCAGGACCAAGTCCCCTACTCTGAGTAGTTTCGGGTTAACTCTTTTATTGGAGTGCTTAGCTATTCTCCTTTTATACAACTGATCCATAAATCAAGCATTAAGCCTCTTTCCATCTAGGAGTGCTAACTCTTGATAATGATTTTCTGCCATTGACATTCTGCAACCTTAGATTCCATCATTATGTGCAAGGACTACACTTCTATTTTTGTTGGTAGCACGACTTCCATTCCATAGACTAGAGAATAAAGAGTTACCCTATTTGCAGATTTGGCGGTGGTCCTGTAGCCCTATAAAGCATACTTTAGCTTGCTTGCCCAATCACAATGATTTTCTGTCATTTTTCTCAATATTTTCTTGATGTTCTTGTTTGCAGCTTCCACTGCCCCATTAGCTTGTGGTCGATATGGTGAAGACTTATGGTGTTCAATCCCATATTTTTTAACAGTGTCTTTACTTTTGCTTAGAATTGAACTCCATTATTTATCACCATATGATGGGAAATCCCATATCTGCAGATCAGATTCTTGTCAAAGAATTTGGCCATTTGCTTGGCTCCAATATTCTTAAAAGATTTTGCTTCTACCCGTCTCGAGAAATAGTCCATTGCCACCACTATGAATTCATGTCCATTAGAAGCAGGTGGTGAAATCTTGCCAATGACATCTATTCCCCAAGCTGCAAATGGTTCGATGTCCGATTAGAAAGCAGGTGGTGAAATCTTGCCAATGACAGAGAAATAGTCCATTGCCACCACTATGAATTCATGTCCATTAGAAGCAGGTGGTGAAATCTTGCCAATGACATCTATTCCCCAAGCTGCAAATGGCCATGGCAAAATAAAGGATGTAATTCTAAAGGTGGGGTGTGATTGAGGTCTCCATGAATCTGGCATTCAAAGCACTTTTTCATAAAAGAAATACAATCCTTTTCCATTATCAACCAAAAGAATCCTTGTCTCAGAATCTTCATAGCTATTGCTTTTTCATTCATATGGGTGCCGCTAACCCCTGCATGGATTTGTTCTATAATCTCTTTAGCTTCTATCCTTGATACACATCTCAACAATACCCCATCAGACATTCTCTTGTATAGCTGCCCGTCCAAGACTATAAATTGTCTTGCCAAATGTTGTAAAGCTCTTTTGTCATCTTTAATACCTGAATCAGGATAAATCCTTTAGTCACCCACTACAAGACATCGTGAAACCATAGCTGATCTTCTTCCTCTATATCCATAATTCTCTCTCCTTCGTAACACAGGATACTATCTGAAGACATCACAAACAACTTCTTAGGCATAACTGATATCTCTTCCCAAGCTGATGCTAAATTTGCCAAAGCATCCGGTACTTGGTTGTCTACTTTGCTTGCGTGCGTGAAGGTTACTTTTTTGAAGTTCTAAATAATGATGTGCAGGTAGTCAAAGTAAGGCTTCGACCTATATTCTTTGACTTCCCAATTTTCGTTAGAGTGTTCTATTACCAAGTTTGAGTACAAATAACTTATGTTCTTCAGCTTTAATGGCAATTAGAGCTTCTAACCCAAATAAACAGGCTTCATATTTGCCATGTTATTCATAACTGTAAACCGCAATTTCTTCAGCATCTGGATAACTTCTCCTTGTGGAGATTCTAACAAGACCCCTACTTTGGCTCCTTTATTATGAATTGAACCATCGAAATAGACTTTCCACCCATTCTTTTCTATCAAGTTCAAATGTTCATCAGGAAAATCAATTTCCCATTATTCATTATCTTCAACTGGATGTGCTGATTAAAAATCTACAACTGCTCATCCTTTGAAGGTTTTCTTTGTGGCATACTCAATATCAAATTTTGATAACAAGATTAACCATCTTGCCAGTTTTGCCACCAGTTTTGTTGTTCCATACAAATATTTAACCGGATCCATCCTTGAGACTGCTATAACCTTATAAGACTGAAAGTAGTGTCAAAGTTTTCTGGTTGCCCAAACCATTGCTAAATAGGTTCTTTCAATCAAGTTATATTTTTGTTCATTTGGAAGAAGCTTCTTGCTTAAGTAGTGTACTGCCTTCTCAACACCCGCTTCATCAGCTTGTGCTAACATGACTCCAATTCTAGCATCTTCCACTGTCAAGTACAAAATTAGTGGTTTACCTGGTTTTGGTGGGTATAAAATCGAGGGACTTGACAAATATTCCTTGATTTTATCAAAAGCTATTTGGCAGTGATTGTTCCACTTTACTAGTTGATCTTTTCTTAAGAGCTTAAAATTTGGATCACATACTATAACCGGATCCATCCTTGAGACTGCTATAACCTTATAAGACTGAAAGTAGTGTCAAAGTTTTTTGGTTGCCCAAACCATTGCTAAACAGGTTCTTTCAATCAAGTTATATTTTTGTTCAATTAATTAGTGTACTGCCTTTTTAACACCCGCTTCATCAGCTTGTGCTAACATGACTCCAATTCTAGCATCTTCCACTGTCAAGTACAGAATTAGTGGTTTCCCTGGTTTTGGTGGGTATAAAACTGAGGGACTTGACAAATATTCCTTGATTTTATCGAAAGCTATTTGGCAGTAATTGTTCCACTTTACTAGTTGATCTTTTTTTAACAGCTTAAAAATTGGATCACATATTATATACAACTTTGATATAAACCTACTGACATATTGAACCAGAAAGCTTCTCACTTGCTTTTCTGTCTTAGGCGGCTCCATATCTTGAATCACCTTAATCTTATCTGGATGAATCTCTATTCCTTTCGGTCCTACTATGAATCCTAGCACTTTTTTCGAAGTTACCATGAATACACACTTCTTTGGGTTTAGTCGTAGCTTGCATTTGATTGTTACTCTATCCATGAACCGCTCTAGGGCTGCTGGATGCTCCTCCAGCGTCTTAGTCATGATAATCATATCATCGATATAAACCTCTAACTCCTTATGGATCGTGTCATGAAATAGTGTAGTAGCCATCCTTTGATAAGTAGTCCCGGCATTCTTTAAGCCAAATGGCATCACCCGGTAGCAGAAAGTTTTGAACTCTGTCACGAAGGCTGTTTTGGCCTTGTCTAACAGTGTCATGAGAATCTGACTTCAAATCCATCCATAATGGACTAGCATCCCATCATTGATGCGCTGTCTATTAGGATGTCAATATGAGGGAGAGGAAAATCATCCTTTGGTGATGCTTTATTCAAATCTCTGTAATCCACACACATTCTGACTCATTTGTCCTTCTTGGAAACTGGACTATATTTGCCAATCACTCTGGATAGTGAACCACTTCTAGGAATCCTGCGTCTATTACTTGGTCAGTTCTTCTTTAATTTTCTCAGCCTATTCTGGTCTTAATCTTCTACTCTTTTGTTTCACTGGCTTGGCTTTAGGGTACAATGGAATCGTGTGATCGACTATAGACCTATCTATTCCAGGCATATCTTCATTGCTCCATGCGAAGGCCTCTTTTTTGTCCATGATTAGACTTTAAAATTTTATTTTTAATTCTAGCTTTAGGTTCAGCCCAATTGACAAAATATGTGGCTTAACTTTTGTGTGAATATTAAATTCAAGCATGCATGATGAGTTAATGTCAAATATGCACATGAGCTTATCTACTTGATGAATGGAACCATAATGTCAAATATGCACATGAGCTTATCTACTTGATGAATGGAACCATCAGGAAAGACATCAAACAAGTAAGCAAAATTGAAGTTCATTTCATTAAAGAGTATAGATAGTTCATTACACTCAGATTCATCATTAATATAGATCACAACATTAGAAGAGATTTTAACTTCTTCAAAGCTTTCTTCAATACAAGCTTGGATCGCCTAGAGCACTTGATCCATAGGGTCCTCTTCTTCTTTCTCGGAGCTTGTCTTCTTATTCCCTTCTTCTCTTTCTTGGGCAACTTGCTCTTCCTTCTTGTTCTCTTCCTCAGCCGCTTTTGGCACCTCAATCCCCTTTTTCTCAGGTTCTTTCTCTTCCTTCTTCTCAAGCTCAAGTTCTCGTCCTCTGGGCTCAACTGCTAGGACCTCGATAACATCAGCAAAAATCTCTAGGCCTAGGTATGGCTTCCCATTATATTCGAAGGGATCTATTAGTAGACATGGAGAGAAATGCTCACTTGTACGGACGAAATGTTCATCAATGTCTAACCAGCCGAATGTTTTCTTCGATGTGCTTCTGTACTTAAAACCCAAGCCTAGGAGCTTCCTTTTGGGTGTGAATTTTTGGTAATTCTATAATACCCTATTGGTGCTTTCCTAGTCATTTCTTCTCCTCAAACTTCATCTTCTTCATAATGTTGGAGACAACGAACCCCATATCGGTACTTAGGACTGTAATTTGGAAGCCAGTCCATGGGAGAATGACCAGCTTATTGATATTCAGTGTGGCTACACTTCTCTCACTAGTAGCAGGTATGGTGATGACAGCACCATTAAATGGAAACTTGATTTTTTAGTGTAGCATAGATGGTACACCTCCCAAAGAATGGTGCCATGGGCGCCCATGCAATAAGGGACATGTTGGGGGATATCTATCACGATGAATTCTGTCTCCTTTTCAATTGGCCCCACTTTCACCACAATCTTGAATATGCCATCCACCTATCTCTTTGAATCATCGTTGGCTCGAATGACAACATCAGAAGGTTCTACATTTGACACTTCCAACTTGAACTTTAATAGAAGTTTTAATGGACAAACTTTTAAAGCTGACCCATCATCAATCATGACATTTCCTGTTATCCTCCCTCTCACTTTTTCCTTTATGAACAAAGCTTTTATGTGATTCCTTCCTTTGGGAGGAAGCTCATCATCAGAAAGGTTATTGTAAAGGGGTTATGCTGAACCAGCCCTACAAAATCAATAGTTTAAATGGATGACGAGACTGGAATCTCGACCATAGCTTTAAGCAAAGCCTCTCGGTGTTTCTTGGAAGAGATGAGTAGGTCCCACATGCTCACATTTGCAAGGGTTCTTTTCAACTGTTTAATCAGTGTGTCATTTTCAACTTCTCTCTTTGGCATGACCGACGGGCTAGCTTTCTCATTTTCCTCCCTTGGCTTTATCATGTCTAGTTGGTATACTCGACCACTGCAGGTCATACGATTCACTATTTTAGCTTTTTCCTCCTCCTCACTACTCCAAACATCAAGAGTAACAGGATTCACTATCAACTCATCCTCGCTTCCTACACACACTTCTTCATTCTGATTGAACCATTCCTCACCGTTATTGTCCCATATGTTCAGGACCATTATAAAGATTTGCTCTAATAGCTATTCTCTCTTTATCCTCCTCCTCCTCTTCAAACTCAGCCATCACCTCTTCGATAGTCTTACCAGACTTAACCATGTAGAGATTTTTAGGAGGCGACATGTTGCAAAAGTTTGGTAATGGATTGGTTCTTGTACTTGGCCTTGATTTTTTTGAATCTGTTACCTTGCCATCATCAATTAGATTCTGGATCTCATATCTCAACCAAAGACAGTGGTCGATAGTGTGTAGTCATTGCCTTGATGAAATTGACAATAAGCATTACAATCAAAGTTCTTTGGCAAAGGTACCGGAGGTGACCTCAGTGCTAGCGATCTCAATAGATCCGCTGACTTGACTTTCTCAAACACCTTTAAGAGAGGAGTACCAAAGTTGGAGAATCTCCTTTTTTGCATACTAGTGGCCTTCAGATCTAAGGTAATTATTGCGGTGTTCTTGCTTGCACTTAAGGTCTTCCTAGGTGAACTTGACCTTTGGAAACCAGATTTGTTGAAATTCCCGGAACGGTTTCCATATTTCTTGTCTTCTCTTATCTTGTCCTCTATGGGAGTCCTAGCTTCATAAACTTGTGAAGACTCAGTTAAAGGCATATAGTACAACTTTTCTCGAAAAGTTGGTAGGGCCCCCTTAATAAAGATTTTGATATGCTCCTTGGTATCAGGACGGTTTCTCATTTGCATGACCTTGGCTCTCCATTTAGCCATATACTCAGTTAAAGTCTCATCATTTTTCTGGACAGTAGCTTCCATATCCCTCAAGTTGATGCCCTTGTGAAGGTTGTAAGCATATTCTTTTAAGAAAACCGTGGTGAGCTCATTCCAGTCCCTTCTCACCTTTTTCTCTAAAATGTAATACCAAGTCTGAGCAAACTCGGTTAAGGACATGAGGAACATCTTTAGAATCTCTCTCGATGGCAGACCCACCAACTCCATTATTGCCTTATATTGCATGACATGCACCTTGGGATCGCCCGTGTCATCATACTTCGTCACCTTAGACGTTTTGTAGGTCAAAGGAACGGTGTTCTTCAACTCAAGCTCTTCATAATCATTATCATCAATATCGACACACTGATCCATCCCTTTCGAACTTCATGAAAACGTGAAGCTTCTCTAGTTTCTTGTCTAACTTTTCAAACTTTTATGAAATGATCGATTTAGACTCGACCTTTTTAGTGGGCATTTTCATGGTAAAGAATTCCTCATCTTGCCAAATGTCATCCAGTTGCTCCTTTCTTTCAGATTTGCCCTTTGCTTCATCGTCCTCTACTATCGCATGGTCTTTATCCTTATCTGACCGTAATAGCTTATCTAGACTAGCTGCTACTATCTTTTCCATAACTTTCTCAATATTTGAGACGGGAATACTAGTCTCACCCATATTATCAACAGAGGTAGAAGTTGAAACTGATAAATCTACTTGAATTGGGAGATTCTCGGTCTCAAAACAGGAGCCCAAAGAACTGGTAGAAACTGGATCGGGAAGATCGGAGGGGATTGAAGGTTCTTTAACTCTAACTAAGCAATTGTCCGCTCTTAACCAATTGATCTCTTGAGGAGCTTTCTCTCTTCATGGCACCATCTTGACTGCACAAAACAAATGTTAGAAATGCCACATGATGCATGTATGCGTGGATGCATGAATATGGTACGACATACAAAAATGTGATCACACAATCATAGCATCGTAAAATGAAACTAATGTTATATTCCATCATGGCTTTATCACGGCTATATGAGGCTCAGATCAGAGAAGGGCTCTTGAGAACTGATAGGATCAGCACATGCCCTATTTTATAGCCAAATATTTATAATGTCCTTTTGCTTATTTTTTTTTATATCTGTTTCTTTTTACCTCAAGTGTGATGATACTTGCGCAGGGTTTTTTATTTATATAGATTTGAGATTTTTTTTTTCTTTTTCTTTTTTTTTGGCACTAATAATATTTGGCTAAAAATAAACTAACTTTACTTTTCGAAAGTTGACTTTTTACATTAATATTTCTTTTAGCCCTAAAGAAATATTTACATCTAATGAAACTTAAAGCCTAAGAGGTTTGATATGGCTTAGCATCCTCTAGAGTGAAGTGCCCAATTTTCATAAAGTGGTTGGCGATATTGCGCATGAGCATGAAATGCACCTCTACACCTTGAAAGAGAGTCATGGCTTCAAGTTGTGCTTGCTTAATTTTAAGCAAAAGTTGATGAGCCTCTTCTAATTGGTCTTCTTTATTCGGTGTTGGAATCAGAGGAGCTTCCCTCTTAAATACTTGAGCTTCGGCCTTGTAGTCACCATTAGAAAGAGCTCGTTTAGCTTGTTTTACTTCTAGCACTTCTTTTATTTCCTTCGCCCTTCGGGGCTGAGCCATGATCAAATACTCCTAAATGGATACAATAGAACAAGTTAAGTGATGCATGAATAAAACACAATACAATCATAGCATTTAAATACAAACAAAGGGGAATGAGAGTTGTGAAATGCATGATCTCCACCCTTACATCTCCCATACATGATTCAAGTTCAGAGGTCTTATACAAACAAAGGGGAATGAGAGTTGTGAAATGCATGATCTCCACCCTTACATCTCCCATACATGATTCAAGTTCAGAGGTCTTTCTAAAACCCTAGGACATATTAGTTGGGCCCATAAACCATTATGGGATTTTCGACCAACGGTTCTTACATTTATTGTATGAATGAAACAATCATAAATTATTATGATAATCCTAAAGGAATGGACTAGGGTCAATTACATGAGCTTTGGTCGGGTTTATTAAGTTTTGGGTTCCATAAGCGAGAATTGGTTGTTTCCTCCCATTTAGCTTTGGGTCTAAGACAATGGTAATAGCGGATTGTGCCAATTCTTTTGATATACCAAAAGGTACTTAACTTATGGGTGGTGTATATTAGTGGCTGATCCCAACAGTCGAATAGAGTGAAAGGATCATAATCCCGATACCACCTTTAGGGTTTAAGGTAGAAAAGAGATTAGGAAGAGATAAATGCATGAATGACATTTATAAGTACAAAAAGTAAACTCAGTCCAAAGTTAATAGTATTATTAAAAATTGTGAATAATGGACAACTTTTGGAGTCAACCCTACTCCAACCCAAAATCGAAAATCAGAGATTCAGAGTTTGATCTCTAGCGAAGTCGCCAGGCTAAGGACGCGTGGATTTTTCCATGGGAGGAAAGAATTGAAGCGAAGCGGCTTCGTTGATTTTATTTTGTAAAGCAGTTTTCTTTAATTAAACCTGTTTATTAATCCTCAAAAATGGCGATCCTTTTGAAAAAGGGATTGTAAAAAGATCTCTTACATTGGTAAAAGTTTTTAATTTGGAGTCGACAACCTCTTTAGTCGAAATTCTCGAATTAGTCGATTCTTTGGAATCGACTAACTCGGTTTTACGAATTAGTCGATTCTTTGGAATCGACTAACTCGGTTTTAAACCAGAGATAGGGTTCAAGAGTTAGGTACGATATTGGAAAGGTGTTAGGCACTCATATCGTCCGGTTAAACTGGCCTCCTCGTTGTCCATTAATTCACAATGATTTAATAATACAATTAAGTAATTAAATACTTTTTAATGCAATTTTGGAAAACATGTCAATCAAGCATTTTGTTGTAAAGCATTAAATAATCATGCAAAGAAAAGGGGAAAGGACAAAAAAATTACAACCATCTCCTATTAATACAATCTACCCTCATCCCTTTAGAATTTTCCAACCAAACTAATTATTACATTAAAGCAACATTAGGAATCCATTTAGGACCTTTACATTACGCTAATAACAATATAAAACTATAACAATAAAGAAAAGGAATCCATACAACACAAATCCGAGCATAAAACATATTCACTGAATCACAACCCTATACACAGAATCATAAACATTCATTTATCCAACAAATGATTAAATGATGCATGTTTATGTTCAAGAGTTAATGAATAATGGGTTAATGCAACAATAATCATAATACAATAAATTAAACGGCATAAATTTAAAGGACAGAATATTAGAAGTACTTGAAAGTAAAGAACATTAATTTAAAAGGCAATAACTAAAGATTAAAGCAAGATTTGAGTTCAAGGCCTTGATGTTCATCATGAATATGAATAAATACACCCATCACTACTCAAAATCTTGTTTATTAATGTTTATTAAACCCATTTATGGACAAAAACGCATCTCAGACCAATTAAGGTTGGAGCTTTGCCACTAGATATCCAAATCGGGACAATTTTATTAATTATTACCGTTCTAGCCTTCTGAAACGAAGTGCCAAGTGCTACAGCTAAAGTGGGGTGTGCCACATGGGAGTGTGGTGTGCGCCACACGTAGTGGCACCAAGCCCTTCCTTGATCAGGAAGGTTCCAGATTGGAACATAGTCAACAGGGGCAGATCTATGGTGAAGTGGCGCGAGCCACTTGCTTGTGGCACACGTCACATGTAGTGGCTTGCACCACTACGGCTATTAGCATGCCACTTGGGCACAAAAAACCTCTTTTGGTTGATCTTGAGTTTTTCTCACAACCAGACTCAAAAGTGGTGATTTAACACCAAAAGAAAAAGGAAAAGAGATGGGAAAATGGATTAAAAGCCCTCAGAAACTACGTTTTTGAAGAGTGTCCAAAGTTTTTATGAGAATGGATGAAAAAACCCAAAAGTTGAGTTTTTTGATCCAATAATCTGAGTTTGAGATTAGATCTATGTGTTTCTAGGATTTTCAATGAATCCTTAAGGTGTTTCTGATTAGAAATGGATGAATCACAACTTAAACAAAAGAGAAACACAAGTTTAACTTTGATTTTGAGTTGAATTTTGAAAATACAAGAGTTTCCTTAAGGTTTCCAAAAATCCTTCTTTTACACAATTCTCTATGTGCTATTGGTCGGCAAATGAGAATGAATAGCCCTATTTTAGGGCTTATGTGGCAAAAATGCCACTGGTGGGCCCCAAAATAAGGCGAGCCTATTTTTACAAAATTGAACTAGGTGACACGCAAAATGAGGCGGTGCACCGAGAAGTGTACCAGGCGAGCCCAACACGTTTCTCGAGCCCGGTTTGATCGCAAAACGTCTGATGATCCAAAAAAGTAAAAATAGTTAACACGTGTATCATCTGAGCTGCGGACCATTGATCCAAAAATCGAGACGATCGAGAAGCCCGATCTAAACATATGTGGAAAACGGTTTATCATCCCTTAGCTTTTAGAGGCAAAATTTGAGTGTCTAAACACACACCAAAATATAAGTTTAATGTATTTCTTAATTGCTTAAGGCCAAATTGGCAGTAACTTTTTATGATGGGAAGGACTCATACCCAAAATTTGATCAATCAAACTATATCTGGTTGGCTTAAGTATAATCAATTTAAATTGCTATTATGTTTGAATTTATGTATTTTTACATAATTAATAAATGGAACTGATCGTAATAGTCACAAATCCAACACAGAGCACTTCTTTTCGGTAGATAGAATCCTGTAAATTTGTCTCTAGAAGGAATGAAAATATTATAGAGAGAATCCTTTAAATTTGTCTCTAGAAGCAATGGAAAGCATTAAAGCATGTGTGAAAAAGAGAAAGGGTGGGATTCCTTTTGAACATCGCTTCATAAAAGCTTCAAAATGAATGGAATATATACAATTATGAAGACTATGCAGACTACTAAAATAATTTTTTATGCTCATGCCTTAAAAAGATTCATTTGTTCACATTATTTTTAATGCTCATGCCTTAAATCTTTTTATGATTTGATCATATTTTTGTGTGAAGATTAATCAATTAATTAATTGTCATTAGGCCTTTTGCCACGTGATCATATTCTCACTCTTTGCAATATTGTATTAACTATTTGGATTAAAGCTCAATTTGCTTTTAATTTTTTTTTCTTGTGATGTATATTTTAACCAAAAGTAAATATAAATGTGGATGGCCAGCTCACATTCACAAATGCAATAGGAAAAAAAAATGGTTGTATGAAATATTTAAAATTTTTAACACATTATTTAACATATTACTTATAACGTTCGGTGATATAACTTTTATATTAACTTTTAATTAGAGGTTGAGAGAATTTTATATGAACCGTTGAATAGTCTTACGTTTAACTTTTAACATTTATATTTATCTTTTATTTTTTTTTTTTTACAATCATATTCATTGTTTTTTCGTCCGAATTTAGCTAATTAAACAATTAATGTCCTTTAAATAGTTATTTTTATTGAATACTTTTAATTTAAACCATTATATATAAATAGCTACTAGCTAAAAACTAATAGTTAATCGATAATAGAATAACTAATGACTATTATAATAGCTAACAACTACTAAAATAACTAATATTGTTGAATTAATCATAAAGATAAATTTTAATAATAATTAGATTTGTTATTTAAAATATATTTACATGGTATAAGTACTATAACGATATATTAATTTAGTATGATAATCTGATTTAATTTTTTTAATTGTACCCTATTCTAAGATCTTTAATTATTTTAACATAATTTGGATTAGGTCTTTGAGAGAAGAAAACCATGGGATAGATTTGTTGCCCTTCCATCAAAAAGAGTCACTTGGCACATTTTTTTTACACCGCCAAAGAGACTGTCATGGTCTACAATTCCATTTCTTCAAGTGGTGAGTTCCTTGGTGGGTCAAAGAGATATGTTTTGGGTTATGAAACAAATTAGGAAAATGTTTTCCCGCAAAAAGAAGAAAGATCATTTTCCTTTAATTTATTTATCATTAACTTATTTTTTTTAATACTCCAAACACTGTAAAATTGTAAAAGCAAGTTACGGAGACAAACAGAATTTTAGTAACACTTCTTATTCAGCATTTTTAAAATTATTATTCTCTAAAAATAAATTTAAATTATAGAATAATGACAAACTTTGGTTTACTTATACTAAACCTTATAAAATTTAATCTTTATGCAAATATTTTTATTTAACAGAAAAAGTAAAAAATTTCAAATAAATTTCATAAAGTAATTATACCAAACGAGTTCTTAATCATATTATATTTCTGCATTGGTTATCAGTTTCAAATCCAAGTTTCCTATCCCCTTCCCCATATAGTTCATAATTAAAACAATAAAAAATTAATGCTTCCAACTCCAAACACAGTCATAGGAAGAATCCAGGAAAGGTCATGCATGAAGAATCCAGGAAGAATCCAAATGTAGGCAAATATTTTCCTTTCTGTTACTATATAAAGTCAGGATGACAGTTAACATCTCTGCAATCTCTAGTTTTACTTCATCTTCCTTCCTGCTCCATTTATATTAACATCTCTGCAATCTCATACCAAAACAAGATGGCCTCGTCTTCAGCTGAAACCAATCTAGCCACAGCAAAGACTGTCCTATCCACGGCAGCCTCTGTGGCAGCCACGGTGATGCTTGCGCGATCAGTAGCTCAAGATCTTTTACCCCGTGAATTCCATGACTACTTTTTCTTTAATATTCGCAAATTCTTCAATCGTTTCTCTTCCCAGATCACAATTGTCATTGATGAATTTCACGGTTTCGGACGCAACCAAATGTTTAAAGCTGCAGAGACTTATTTGGGTAGCAAAATTTCTCCATCAACACAAAGATTCAAAGTAAGCAAATCTAAAAAAGAAAAGAATTTTACATTCAAAATGGAAAGAAATGAAGAAATCATAGATGTCTTTCAAGGTGTTAAGTTCAAATGGGTTTTCGTTTGCCAACAAGTTCAATCAAAAAACTATTATCATCCTTCTGATCAAAATTCCAGTTTAAGATCAGAAATCAGGTCTTTTGAGGTAAGTTTTCCCATGAAACAAAAAGAAATGGTTCTTGAATCTTATTTTCCTTATATGATTAAAGAAGCAAAATCTATAGCTCAAGAAAAGAAGAGTTTAAAGATTTTTACACTAGACTGTGAGGATATGAATGACTGGATACCTGTGAAACTTGATCATCCGGCGACTTTTGAAACGATTGCTTTAGAAACCAAGTTAAAGATAGAATCATGAAAGATCTTGAAAGATTTGTAAAAAGGAAAGACTATTACAGAAGAGTGGGGAAGGCATGGAAAAGAGGGTATTTGCTGTATGGGCCGCCTGGGACGTGAAAATCAAGCTTGATTGCTGCAATGGCGAATTATTTGAATTTTGATATATATGATTTGGAGTTGACTGAGTTGACCTCCAATTCTCAGCTGAGAAGATTGCTTATTTCTACTGGGAATCGGTCGATTTTGGTGGTTGAAGATATTGATTGTAGCCTTGAGTTGCAGGATCGATTGGCTGAAGCAAGTGATGAACAATCTGACCATCGTTCTTCCCCAAAAAAGAAGGTAAATATGCTTCTAATTTTCCATTTTTTTAGGTTAAAATCTCTTCTTTTCTTTGCTTTAACATAATAAACAATAGTTTGTATCTCAAAATCAATATTTTCAATTTTTGCTTTTAAAAATATATATGAAAAACTGAATAAATATAGTCCCTCCGTCCCATTTTGTTCGCTTGATATTCCTTTTTGAATGTTTCAAAATATTTGCAAAATTTCTAAATTTGTATATTTAAATAATTATTTTTCACATAATTTATTAAATGAAAGACTTTTATTAATATCTTAATGAGTTATTGAGGGTAAAGAAGGATAAAATAATTTGTCTGACTAAATTCTTAATATGTGTATTTTGTCGAACTGCAAACAAAATGGGACGGAGGGAGAAATATTTGGTTATCTTGCAGACTTATGTAGTTATGAACTTCGACAGGTGACATTATCAGGATTGCTGAATTTTATAGATGGACTTTGGTCAAGTTGCGGAGATGAAAGAATTATAGTTTTAACTACGAATCACAAAGAAAAGCTGGACCCAGCATTGTTAAGGCCTGGGCGCATGGATGTTCATGTTCACATGTCTTATTGCACCCCATGTGGATTTAGGCTTCTTGCTTCTAATTACGTTGGGATTAATGATCATTTCTTGTTTCAAGAGATTGAGGAATTCATTTCTACAACGCAAGTCACCCCAGCTGAAGTTGCAGAGCAGCTTATGAGAAGTGATGAACCAGAGACTGTGCTTGTTGAGCTAATTCAATTCCTCAAAGTGAAAAAGAAAGAAAATGATGAAGAGAAGGCTAAGGAAAGTGCAGTAGTGGTGGATAGAGAACAAGAGCAAACTGTGGAAAATGAAGATGATGATGATGAAAATGACAATTAACCAGTTTGGTATATATAGTTATTATTTCTGGCTTTTGGTTTTTGTTTCTCAAAGAATAAAGATCTATTATTAACTTTTTTTTTATTTAAATTTCCCTTCAAAAATTTTTTCCGATCATACTTTGCTTTTGTGTTGATATTAATTTGATTAGAAAGGATATTAAAGATAAAGGATTCCATTTCAAACTATTTTTCAAGATAACAAATTTTAGAGTAGAAAACCTGACGCTAAGCCTGGAGTTACTAATCCAATAGCAAGCAACCTGTAACCAATAAATAATAGCATTCTTCTTAATTTTCTCTTCATATGATATTGATCATAAAAATAAAACAATTCTTCAAATTATCAAAGGAATTGTATTTGTAATTCCATAAATAATGAATCAATTTGCACATTAATCAGATTAGAAAGTCTGATTTTCTCCATTATTTTCTTCACATAATAAAATTATTTCTAAAGATGAATTAAAGCCCATTTAATTGTTAGTTAAGTGCTAATTGATCAAATCCTTAAAAAATTGTCTTTCTTTTCTTTTCTGCATAATTTTTGTGAATGGCAATAAAAAAAATTTAAGAAATGCATCTGTTCACAATTCTTATTTAAGAGATTTTATAGTCAAATTACGTTGAAAAATAAAAAATAAAAATGTATTATGCGGAGTATTTCTTAGAGATTGATAAAGTATTAATCACCATTAGCCTAGCTTGAGGAGCAGAAAGAAACATGTAGCCAAGAACAACTTGCCAACTCCTTCGTAATATAGAAACAAATAGAGAGCCGGCAAGTCATCCTTGGCTGCACAATGCTTTCCGACCCAACATGCAAGGCTGTTAGTGAGATAGAAACTATACAAGAACGAATTATATTTTTGCTATTTCTTCTTCTTTATATATATATATATATATATACATATATATAAAATAGATGTGATACATGCAGTACAGGTGTTTGTATATGTTCTTTTGCATGATAAAGAAAGGCTAAAAGAAATGCATGAGAAAGAGGAATGCAAGGAGAACGCATGGAACTAAGGGGTTTCATTTTTTTTTTTTTTTTTTTTTTTTTTTTTTTTTTCAATTTGATCCTTAATATTAGATATTTATTTTGATTTAAAATAAGTTTTAGAAGATAAACTTCAGATTAGTTGCTCCATTAAGGAAAACACCTAGGATTAGTACATGGTAAAAACGAAATACAAAATTAAGAATAAAAATTTATGTTTCTTTAATTGTAATAAATTAATTATGTGATTATTCATAATACTACTTACTATATCATATATGTTGGATGAGAATTTGATTATCCTTGCTTAGAGTTTCTATTTCTTTGTTTCTCATAATATAGATTTTCTCTCTTCCCTTTCACTTAAGATTTGAAGGTAGCAAAGCAAGTCAAACTTGGATTTGCATTTTTCCATTAAATACTTCTATTATCATTTCCTTAAAAATCACTATAGTCAATGTGTCTGAAGAAGACTATTTCTATATTTGCACCGATGACAATAGATATATTATCAAGATGGTTAAATGAGATTCTCCGAAATTTTCTTGGTTTACTTTCAAACCAAATGGTTGTTCCAAACACTACAAAAAATTCGCTTATTTGCGATCGACAAATTGGTCGCAAAATGTAATAAATCGGTTGCTAAATACCATCAGCGACCGATTATTATCAGTCGCAAAAGTGCTCATCGCAAAATTTTTTGCCACCGAATTACTAATCAGTCGCTAATTTGCAACCTAAATATCGGTCGCAAAAATATAAATATTGATCACAAAAGTTGATCGTGTCTTCCTTCTGAAATTCTATCACAAATGGGTCGCAGATTGTGTCTGTCGCAATTTACTAAATGTGGTTGCAAACCGGTCGCAAATGTTGAAAGTTGTTCGTTATATATTTATTGTAGTTCGGTCGCAAATCCGTCGCAAATATACAATTAAAAAAAATTTTAATAATACTAAAAATCATAATTTTCTGCACCTGTGAAAACCGGTATAAATAAATAAATATATATATATATATATATATATATATATATATATATATATATATATATATATATCTCAAAATCACAACAAAATAACAATATAAAAATGTAATTGTTAATGTAATTTATTGTACAAAATATGAAAAAACCATAAAAAGCTAAAAAGGTCCAAAATCAAATCTACGAGGTTGGTTATCTACACGATCCAATGTCCTATCACCGAGAGGAGTACCTGTTGGATGTGTCGTAGTGTCAGCAGGAGTAACCAAGGTATCGTTTGCAGTATTGGGATCAAGACGAGACGGTAATGGTTGCTGCTGAGCTATTGAAATATCTCAATCTATAGCAGGCGCAGGGTCAGAGGAAGAAGTACCTGCACCAGGCTCACCGGACAGTTGCATGACATGCGCTTTAAGCTCTGCAAGCTGTCTCTCCTGCTCATCAACACGAGCCCGTAATGCAGTAAACTCCTCGGCACTGTGCTGGGGCTGTGGTCTTGAGCTGGCTACAGAAGCGTTACATGCTGAGCCGCAGTAAAACTGTGATGCATGAGACCTAATGCCATATACTTTCCTCTTCTTTTCGCCTCCTGCAGCCTCCAGATAAAGTGCTAACTCATCAATTCTTGACTTAGCTTCAGATTCAGTCTGAGAAGAAACAAGACGCTCACGAGCTGTACTCGAGCTGTACTATAGTTCTCCTGAAAATAATAAATTAATTAATCAATGCAGTTGCAAGCTTTATTATATTGAACTTGTACACGTAAGCAACGACTAGAACGTAAATGTAAATATTCTTCATTGTTACTTACATTAATGCCCATTGCACCTCTGTCGACAAATGTATTTCCATCATGGCCCTTCGTGTGAGTGTAAGTAAACACCTCCATCGATGTGGGCTCACGACCATATTTTTCAGCCTGTAATGAATTTTTATGCATGAATATTAATATAGTGTCATTTCATTATCAGTTTTGTAACTGTACTGTGACTAGTTGACTCACTAATAATCGAGATGTCTCTATAGCAGATATTGATCCGCCTGTGTGTCGAGAAGGTCTTGCTCCATCACCGTCAGTTTCACTGTGCCTGTTTTGTGCAAATATCTCACGCTTTCTCTTGAATGCAGGATCCTCCCAAGCCTTTTGCTAGATCTCCCATATCTCTTGAGACACGCACTGCTTCTTACCGCTTTTTCGCATCCTATAGGTGAAGTCAGCATATTGTAGAGCACATAATTTCTCCCAAGCCACTTTTAGCATAACTGTAATTGCCTCTTCCCATACGAAATGCTTCTGCAAAAATGAAAAATAAATAAAATTTCATAAAGAGAGGTAGTATTAATTTAACATTGAATGAAGATATAAACTTAAACCAAATCGTACCATGGAATCTCATTGCAATAAAACATCTCTCGCCTCTTGTGGTACGACATCCCATTTGTATCCTTTTTTTTTTTCTTTATCGAGGGTTGTGGTTAGCTCGATTATCCTCACAATTTGCCTGATCTTGAGAGGCATGGATATATGCTAAAAGAAAAAAAACACAATGAAATATAAGTAGATAAAGTGAAATATAAGTAGATGAAAGCATCAAAATCTGAACAAAACCAAGTACAAAGGAAAAAGTAAATAAGTACTTACTGTCCCGCTACCAAACTAAGCATGTTACGTGGCTCTGATGAAGCTGCAAAAGAAGTGACAAATGCTATAAATTCAGATAAATAATTAATATATAACTGAAATGACAGTAATGACATTTGTGATTACCTGGTGCAGTAGGTGACTGTGAAGCTATTGAAGACTCTACTGGTCCAGGAAATGGGGTAGAAGAGGAAGGAATAGAAGGAAGTGATGGCAGCACGGGAGGCTGAGTAGAGGATGAAGCCCCAGATGTACCTGACGAAGAAGGAGGAGGGATAGTCCCTCCTCGTCCACGTGTATTGTATCCTCGACCACAACCTCCACGCGAACCACTGTCGAACGCGTCTGAATCAAACGCCCTGTCTCTAACCATCTGTACTACAGATACCAGAACCGACATATGTATGTATACAATTATATGAATTGCAGAACATGTGGTAAATATGTATAAAAAAAGTGAATAACATTAAAATTCTTCATTTTTTAGTGTTATATATACATCTATCAATTTATAACATTAAAATTGTTCGAACTATTAAGTGTCTTCATCATCATCTGCTTCCTCTTCTTCTTCTTCTCTGCTTCCTCTTCTTCTTCTTCTTCTTCTTCTTCTTCTTCTTCTTCTTCTTCCTCTTCTTGATATTCATCTTCTAAGGTACCCATGATGATTTAATCTTCTTCCTCTTCATCATTCGATGCTCCTATTTCAACATAAGTTCCACTTTTATCATCCAATCTATCCATTAAATCTTCAACAACTTGCATCGGTTGCGTATTAACCCCAACTTCTTGAAATGGCTCCGATACTGCGAGTGAAGTAGAATGTTTGGTTTCAGCTGCATGAACAATTGATCTAGGCTTGATTTTACACACTGTCATCCAATCGCAACGATCTCGTTTAAATGATGGATATGGGACATAGTACACTTGTGCAGCTTGCATTGCCAACACAAAAGGTACAAAAGGTTCATACTTTGTATTGTTTTACTTTGATTAATATCCAACAAGATGTATTACTTAGGATGAACCTGCATGCCAGCGATTTGGCGTAGATCGAAAACCATTCACATTTGAATAAGATTGTTGCACTTGATTGGTAGGCCTGGATATTCTAACTCCAAAAACCTCAACCAATTTGCCAATTAAAAAATCATTTGACACGTCACATAGCCTTGATCCCTTTATGCAAAACAACCACTATTCATTTGTCTTTCACTTCTCCCATAACCCTCAGTGTGAAAACTTATAAACCCATTACAAAGAGCCAGAGTTAAGCATTAGCAATCGGTAGAGATCCCTTTGCTTTGCCAGATCCGTAATAAATCTGTTACAAATATCGATTCCCGAGCTTCTAGCCTATGGGAAATAGTAATGACATGAGTGAGATTTAATAAATGTACATTCCATGTTGTGTACATTGAAAGCAACTTACATAATATTTGAACCATTCTGCAAATTCGGTGTCTAGCTTTGCATCAACTGCAGTATCAGTCAAATTGGGATTTTGAAGCACAAAAGATTGATATATTTCCTATTTATTAACGAACCAAATTAGCATAAGTATGATTTAACAACGGCCCATGTCAAGTTTAGACTGTTTACATTATGTATACTTACTGTACATATGGTGTGATCTCTCTTTCATTAATTCAACAAAATATAGAGTTTGAGCCGCTCATTATCTCTGCATCAGTACAAATTTTTTACTATTTAACTTAATCGTACGCCCAAGATAGGTGAAAAAGATAGGTGAAAATTGTTAGATTTCCTTCTAACTCAGATTCTATTCGATCTCCTCCGTCATCATTACGTGGCACTCTCTGATGCTTGGTGTAAACACGTGGTTCGAAGTAGTGTGAATAGAAGGTGGAAGCTTCTTGCACCAAATATGCATTGCAAATTGATCCCTCAACCTTTGCCTTATTGAGTTGAAATAAAATATGTAATGAGTAGAATGGGATGTTAGTGATTCACCTCTCAAATGGATACATCCATCTATATTGTACCGATCTTGTTATACACATTCACAGGGCAAATGAACCGGCAGATGCTCCATAGAATCAAAGACTGGGTGGAAAAAAAATTCGCTCCAATTGTATATCCACTACTGGGATTTCTCGCAGCTAATTGGTCATATCATCGCATCGAATTAACAGTTCATCGGTCAATTCCTTAAAAAAAAGACTGCCCAGATTCTGTCATGCTTCCCAAATTCTGTCATTGCTTCCCAAATTTTCCCTGGCGATAATTCCCGGAATGCCACAGGAATCAATCTTTGCATGAAAATATGACAGTCATGGCTTTTCATGCCAAACAATCTGTATGTCCTCATGTCCACACATCTATCCATATTTGAACAGTATCCATCTGGAAACCTTAATGATCGGACCCATTTGCACAATAATTGCCTTTGGGGTTTATCTAAAGAATAACATGCCTTTGGAAACTTATCAGTAAGTATAGATTGCTCGAGTTCTAGTCGATAAAAAATTTCCTTCATGTCTGCTCTCGCTTTTGCATTATCCTTGGTTTTCCCCTCAATGTTCATGACAGTGTTGAACAGATTTTCAAACACATTCTTTTCTATATGCATCACATCAAGCATCACATCAAGGTTATGACGGATAAGAAGTTATGACGGATAAGAAGTGAACTCCAGTATGGCAAATCCCAGAAGATGCTTCACTTTTTCCACCTGCTATTCCTGCCAATTCTTCCATTTACCTCTTCTGCACCTAACTCTGTAACTCTCATTCGCCCCAGATCTTCAATTTCTTGTAATATTTCAACTCCAGACTTCACAGGCAGAGGGGGATCAACAATAGTCGTGTTCTTTCTAAACCATTGTCGATTTCTCCTCCAAGAGTGAGATTCTAATGAGAATTTGCCATGACAATCAAACCAACATTGTTTACCTCCATTTTTTAGTAAATGCATTAGTGTTTTCCAAGCAATGAGGACAAGCCATTCCATTTTTAGGTTCTATTTATGCACTTATTTTATATTATGGTTTTTTTTAGTTACACAATTATGTTTATTTGTCATTTCTTTAGGTGAAAATTTTTAGTTCTTTCTTTTAACATTAATTAATAAGATGTGATTTTTCTTGTTTTCACTTTACTTTTCTAACGTTACAAAAGGAAGTTCTTCAACTTTTAATTTTACTTAAGAATTTGGCAATTGTTTAGAAATAAATTAACAGAAAAACATGCAGAATATTATGCTTTCTTTTATGTATTTAAAATATATTTAAATTTTTAAAAAGGTGTATGGCACTACTTTATTTTTATTTCAATCAAGTGAACACTTTAAATTTTAAAATTTGCATCTATGAAATACTTTACTTAATTAAAATTATTTGATTTTGGGGGGGGGAAATGCTCTTAATTAATAAAATTAGATTTGATTAAATTTACATTATCAGAGTTTTGCCTGAAAAATAATAAAAAAAATTTCCAAAATTATCATTACAATAGATTTCTTTTTTTTTTTTATCCTTTTGTCATTTATTTAATAACACACTTTTTTCCTTTTGTCATTTATTTTAATAACACACACAATGCAACTATAACAAATTAACAACTGAATCACAACTAAAACAACTAAATAACAAATAATTCTTTGCCATGCAACTACAAGAACAACCAAAAAAATGAAATCCATAAAAAAAAAAAAAAAAAACAAAAACGAGAACCAAAAAAAAGAAAGCAACTTGTACCTGACCTAATGACCGTGAATGAAGAGGAGAAGGGCTTCTCTAGCGACCGGCGCTGCAATAGAGCGGAGAAGAAGGCGGCAAATGGCTGGGAACGACGCTACAAATGCCTAGGAATGGTGCTGCAAACGGGGGAGGAGAAGAAAGAAGGAAAAGAAAGAAGAAGGAGGCTGTTTGTGCAAGTTATAAAGCCCTAACTTCATGTCTATCGCAAATTACTGACAAAATCGGTCGCAATTTTTAATTCTGCAATGTCGTTTTAATATGGAGCAAATTGCGATCGATTTGCGACAAAACTCATCGGTTGCAAAACAAATCAATCGCAAATAGGTTGCTAATCCTTCGCAAACAGAAAACTAAACTTGGCGGGAATTATTAGCGCCATAGTTAGCGACGGATTTGTTATCGGTCACAAATTATATCGCCGTTTGCTCGCAAATTGATCGGCATATATTCACTCTCCCAATCATTGCAATTGGTTGCAATATCATCGCAAAATTGCGACCAATTTTCGTTGGTCTCAAAAATGCTTTTTTTTTTTTAGTGAAAGGGCATTCTATTTTTGTAGAACATAACATTTGTTTGACATTTTTAGTAGAATTATTGGCAGTTTTTGGATGATTCTTTACTTCGACAGTATCTAGGGTTCCTTAAATAATGTGACATTTTACACCGAGTACTCCGGTCTTGAAAACCGGTATATTTCGCAAAGACCACTTGTAACACCCGCCGCCCAGTCCCGAGAGACCCGACGGCGGATGCCACATTTGGTGCCGGAGACACCGTCTTAACTAACACCGGTTCTTAACTTAACATATAAAATCATTAAAACTAAAATATAATTAGAAAGTAACTGAAGTAATCACCAGTTCACGAGTAAATTTTTTTTTTTTTATAATAGATAATATTTCATTCCTTTTCTTACTTATTATTATATATATATATATATACATCGGGAAAAATCCTACAGAAATACTAATCAGAATATCCCTATAAAAACTGAGCTCGCCAAACATTGAATACAAAAATACTTCCAATTAAACTCTAAAAACTTCCAACATCTCCAATAATTTATGATTTGAAAGAATTAAATTATTATGTTATTATTTATACGGTTATTTGATATTCTAAGTGACGAACTAAAGTATTTATGGTGATTAAATGTCTCATTCATTATATACATATATCAAGTCTCAATGAACTAATCATATCAACTGACTTCAAATATTTCATATTCAATCATTTAATAACTCGTATTCTTATCTCCAAATATATCCACCAAAATAATTTTATAATTACATACTTCAATTATATTTGAAATAACATAATATCTGAAAATGTAACAATTATACATGCCATCATTCTTCATTATATAAATCTCAATCGATTACCACCAAATTAGTCACTTCTGCTCTTCAAATCTTCAAGTAGCAACCACGATCTCCAACCTACGCGTGATAAAAATCGACGCGCTGAGTATAAAAATAAAACTCATTTTGCTCATTAATGTCACATACTTACCAAAGTTTGCGATGGCAACTTACTCTTTAAACAAAATTTCGTAAATCATTTAAATTCATAAAATCATTAAATTTCAAAGCATAACATTTACCATTTATAGCAAAAGAAAGAAATATCAAATAAACTCTGACTGTAATTAACATTAAATCATTTAATTCTTTATACCATAAATCCTTTTACTTAAAACATTTAATCACTATAAATACTTTAGTGTCTTTACTTAAGAAACAAATAAATATAATAATAACATAATAATGTAATTCTTTCAAATCATAAAGTCATTACTTGAACATTTATTTATACCAATACCCATTATACTTCTTTATTTAAACGCAGTACCGAAATTCATCATGCCTTGACAAATTCATTTTGATAACATGAATCCTTGAATTTCCAAAGTAAGGTTTACTAAAATAATATTGATTCTCATCGTTTAATTGTCTTACAAATTTTTACCATAGGGCTCGCATTACACTGTAGGAGAAAATGAGAACGCAGGATAAGTTCATAAACCTTATTCATAATGGCCTTAGGCGCCAACCTTTTCATAACATATAGAGCGCTCAAGTAGCAACAACATCTTCAACCTACGCGTGATAAAAATCGACGCGCTGAGTATAAAACTCAGTGGTGCTCATAACTCACATACTTACCAAGTTGCGATAGCAACTTACTTTAAAACAAATTTCATAAAATTTTTTACAATCATAAATGCATTAAAATTCAACATACATTTCCATTTATAGCAAAACAAATAGCACATATACTAGTAATTTAGTCTTCTTAAATTCATAATGCAAGCTTACTTTAGAATCATACTTAAACATAATTACTTAACATAGACAATTTCTTATCATATGAAATCATACATTACATGTAAGCTTACTTCAGAACTTAAGAACTCAATACTTTAAACATAAATACTTAATATAGGAAATTATCATAAATCCCTTTTTTCCTTTTAAAAACTTTCTTAAAGTCATAATGAAATTGATCATAAAGAAATTTTCTTACATATAAAATCATATTTTCCTTGATTCAACAGTTCAAAAGCCACACTACACCCATAAATACCCATTTTCGTTGTTAAAAAACTCTAAGCATAATATACAGTTATCAAATAATCATATCTTATGCTCATATATATAAAATAATTTAATAAGCTTTACTACAACTAGGGTAGGTACCAAAGGGGAGGAATTTCCTTTCTCCAATCAAGCATGCTAACATAACTCTTATGCACAAAGTAATCCATTTTTCAACCCTCATCATGCATTATCTAAAAAACCAATTCACACTTTTCAATTTATGAATCCATTTCAACATTATCCACTACAACAACTTGTCAAAACTTATGCTTCAAGTAAGCTTAAACCACACAAATAATCAAGAAGAACTTCATCACACATGATTATACAACTTTACCCAAATAAACTATTTGGATTTAAGACATAGAAAATTTCCAGCAGTTATATAATCTTGACCTTTGCTGGGTTTTTAAGACATAACTTCTAAGTTCTGTGTCTCCAACATTGAGTGATGTTTGATTCATTTGAGTTATATATCTCCAAATTGAATGAAATTAGATTCATTAGAAAGATAAGACACAATTATACAATTGTTATGAAGGAACCATAACCCAGATAAATCTACAAGATAGGCAAAATAAGCTAGGAACACAGACTGATAGTCCAGACCAGACCGGATTCAGCAGAACCAAAGTCTAATGTTTATCAAATTCCTCCCTAACCAGACACTCAAATTAAACCAATCAAAAACCTGGGAAATCTCAAGACATAGGGGAACAACTCTCATGAATAACTTAACACCTAATATTGCCATTATGGTGGTCAAACGGGGCACTCAATCTATTGCTGCATGTGGTCCGTTACAACAGAGTCAGTTTAGGTATTTTAGCCATAAGTAGAGCTATATATATCTAAATTGAAAACCAGAGGATGGGTTGGAAAGCTAAGAAGTAGACCTACAACTTTCATGAAGGACTCAAATACAGAGGGAAAATAAAACGAATAGAAAAATAGTCCTTACCCATTTAACATTTTGTCCTAATTTCAAGCCCTTTCAGCTTACTTAAATCATATACAAGGTAGAGATTTCTACCACATACTCAATACTCATCAAATATCATCTTAAGATCACAAATCCTCAAAGAATTACAAGAAAACTTAAGGCCTTATTCATCAATAGGTTCTGCCACTCTTGGAGGAGGTAAACTTATCAATTCTTTTGTGGCGTTTATCTTATTCTTTTACTCTATTATTGATGTTCTTGCTTCTTTAAGCTTTGGGTGCCATAGAGGTGAGTTTATTTAGATCTTTGATCTCTTCCAAAACATGTCATAGAGTTCATGGAATTTATTTCCATTGGTTTCCGCGTCACTTTCCACCTAAAAATAGCAACTTACCTAAGAAAGAACCTTTTGAAATTGTCATGGCCCATTCTAAGCTCCAACTTTGCCTTTACTCCTTGGTAGAGGTTTCCTAAGCCTTTGGCTTTCCAAGTTTCTTGAAAATAATCACCACAAATCACTTCTCTAGCTTTAAACTCTAGGATTGATTCCTTAATCAAGTTTAAAATGGGTTGAATTGATGGATTTGGCTAAGGATGAATTGAAGAAAAACAAAAGAGAAGAAGAAGAGAGAAGGAATAGCCAACGCCAAAGAGAAGAAGAAGGAGAGAAATGTTGCTCAAGATTATTGAGCACAAGGGTATTTTAGTCTTTTCTCAACTTCTCAACATTGGATGGCTAGGATTGAGTCGATCTAATCTAACGGCTATAAATATTCTCCCAATTAAATTCCTTCAAAATATTATTTAACACAATAAAATCCTCAAATTTACTCCATAAAAATAATTCCTCTAATTTCTTTAATTAATATAACACCATTTCAAATTTACTCCATACAAATATTGCCTCTAATTCCTTAATTAATATCACACCTTAATTAACTATTCACTAATTTTCTAAATTCTCCAAAAATATTCATTACTTACTTTCTACCGATAAAAATCATGTATATATACTCCAAAAATATTAAATAAAATATAACACATAGATAGTAATTTTTCTGGACCAAAATAATATTTATTCCCGGACCGATGAAATTTTTCCGGACAAAAATAATATTTATTCCCGGACCGATGATACTATTCACAGACCGATAACTTACTATTTCAGACACAGAAAAATGGGGCGTTACACCACTTGACTTGGGTAAAAGGATATCGTTGCCTTCATTTGCAAGTAGATTGTTTCGTCATGCATTTAGGGAGCCTAATGCAGTTGTCGATTGTTTGTCGAACCTAGCGTTGGCTACTCCAATTGGGTTACACATTCAATCATTTTGGACGATGCTAAGAGTATTTATATACATCGTTTTATCCTTGCTTTACCATCCTCCTAAGGTAAAAAATATATATATATTTTTATTATTTAATGGATTATTGTAAATGTTGTTTTTGAATTATTTTCAATGAGAAGCAAATTCCATTACACTAACTAAATCACATTAGGGAAAAAGTTACCTGAACAGGGTCTGTGGGTTTATTTATGGACCAAACCAATGAAATTAAGAATTATGGATCTCGTTATGTATGGCACAACCCCAAGAGCGGGGTGAATTGGGTTTTTAAAAAAAATTAACTTTTAGAACACAAGATCAGAATTTTGTAGCTGCGGAAATAAAAAGGGTTTGTGAGAGTAAGTTATCAAGTTTAGAACTTCCTCACAAGGATTTTGCAAGATTAGAAAGACTCTATGAAAAATAGTTATTATATTTAGAAATGCTTCACAAAGCTTATGCAAGATTAGACAACTGATTAAAACTCTAATTGTGATTTCTACTAAATATAAAAGGACAGATTAGAATTTGGTAAAATAGCAATACAGAAATCCAAAGTTCTAAGGTTACACAAAGATAAAGCTTATTCACGTTTAGAAACAGAAATTCATTAACAACATTGCATTTCTAAAATGGTTAACATAAGTGTAAGTAGAATATAATCAAGCAACACTTCAGAAAATAAAAGAAGATAAACATAGAGATTTATAGTGGTTCAGCAGTAACTCGCCTAAATCCACTTCCCAAGACTCATCTTGAGATTCTCCACTATGTTATCTCTTTTCAAGGGTAAGAGACAAACCAACTTCTTGAGATTCTCCACTATGTTATCTCTTTTCAAGGGTAAGAGACAAACCAACTTTACAAGGAAATAGATCAACACCTATATCTAACATTTGTCCTACTAGATTTCTGAAGGTTCTAGTCAACCTTTACCCTTTTTATTTTTTGCAAAAAATAAAAAACTTAAATCAAGACATTAGAATCTCACATAAGGAGAATATCGTTTAATAACATTCTACACCATAACTTTTTACCTAAGCTATTACACAATGTTTTTCATTTAAACAACCTTTAGTCTACACTAAATATACAACAATTTATATAGACTAAGAGAAATGCAATTATAAGCATAGGAAGAATAGAAAATAGATTTAAAAACAGAAACTAAGTTCAAAATTGTTCTTCAAAATACTTGTTACAAGATTTTTTTTCTCTTAAAATATTTCTTGAAGAATAGAGATGAAAAGAATTAAAGGGGGTTGAAGAGAGAGCTTTAAGAGATCTAAAACTTTGAACAATGGACTCTTACTCTTACCAACACCATTTTTGAAAGATAAAAAAAATATTTTTATAAGGGGATGAAAATCTAGTTATAAAAGATATTGAGATTTGACTTTTAATGAGCAAAGAATCTTTCTGATATTTAAAAATAAAAGTCAATGCATAGGTAACTTTTACGAAAACTCATTTAATAGTTACCACAAATATTTTTTCAAAATCCTTTCCATTTAGATAAACATGAAAGAAAATGATTTGGGCTTTTCCTTCTAAGGCATTTATTGAGAATATCTAAAAAATGATTTAAGAGAGATAAAAGATATTTTGTGCATTATAAAGGAATTTTCTCTCTATCGTACAATATTTTCTAAAATTTAATAAAATACTAACCACTAAAAAATTTTCAATAATCTTCATGATCTTCAATAAAAAATCTTAGATTGTAGGACCTTGATTTCTTTAAAAACTTTAACGTTAAAATTCTTCATAAAATAACTTTAGTACATATAAGAATATTAAATTTATTTGGTTTTTTTAATCATCAAAATCTTAGGGTAAATTAAACCTTGGGCAAACAAGAATTCTTATTCAAACGAGAATATTTCTGATTATAAACTTAAAAAAAAAGGGTAAAAGGCAGAACCCTTTTTAGAAAAGCATTCGTTTCATTTGTTTGCCTAAAAGTGGGGCTATACATCCGCTCATGGCAAATTTTTTTCATCACATTAATAGGCAATCAATCATTTGCTTGCTGAAAATTATTGAAAAAATTAAAAAATAAATAAATAATTATATTTAATGATTTTAGTTGCAGCAGTTGCAGCCGTTAGCGTAAAACGGACAACAGTAAATCAGTTTTCAAACAAAATTGATCCGAAAGCAACTTAGGTATGCGAAGGGAAACTTTTTGTGCGAGCGTAGCCAATAGCGACCCAGCACCACCAGAAACGAGGCTTAGTTTCACTCGTCATACCTCAACTATATACCCTATTTCATTAGCACTTTAGAATTCAATTTGTTACACAAAAATATATAATTTTAATTTGTTTTACACAAAAGTACTCAGGCCAATTTTACATTGAAACTTGGCCGGAAGCATGACCTGGACAATATAAAAGTCATTTAATTGCAGTCAACTTGCCACATCAACTTGTCCAGTCAGCATTTGACTGACCATTTTTTCTCCCCTCTAATTTTCTCCCTCCTACCCATTATGCCCTAACTGAGCAATTTGAAAAGCTGAGTTTTTGTTTTTTTTAGGTGGTTGCGCTACTGAATCTAAAAGGAAGCAAAACCAGAGCTAATGACACATACTACGACGTCGATTTCGACTTCATCGCCAGACATTTGTACTTAGGTTGGCGTCCTCATCTTCCACTCCACTAGCTGAGACAATGCAAATCAACCAAATTGGAAGCCTCTGTCGGTTCTTCTCTTTCTTCAGTTAACCCAACCCATCCCCTTTGAGATTCGAAATTCGAAGTTCAAAATTTGAAATTACTTCTGGTCCCTTTAGGTCTGTTCTTGAGCCGCAGTAGTGAGTGGGTCCAGTAGTGGAACAGAGTTGTTTTGTTACAATTTGATTCCAACTACCACTCATGATACTGATATTTGGCAATGGATTTTGATTGATAAAAGATTATAGAACCAATGATAAAATTATATACAGAAGCAATTGATGGTTCCTATATAGAGACCAAGGAGAGTGCCTTGGTATGGCATCATCAAGATGCAGATCTAGATTTTGGAACTGTTGGATCATCTTGAAAATGTCCTTGCAAATGCAAATGAGCTAGTAGTTGGTAAGAGGCACATTGTGAAGTAAACCCATAGGTATTGCTACCGATACTCTCTAGTTTGGAAGAATATCAAATGCAGCTTCTAATTTGTCATTCCTTTAGCCCCAGAGACTTTTTTTGCAGTGTTGTCCTAAAGCCAAGCAAAGTTGTGTATTACCTAGATGATACTGTTGATTCAATCCAATGTTTCTTTTTGTTTTATGTGGTATTACTATTAATTTGGCAAAACAAAAAATTTAGGTTTGAAAAAGCTTTGTAATGACTTTGTTTGATAACCATATTAGTAGCAATAGCATAGCCCACCTAAGGCAGAGGTATTGGATATTTGTCTTAGGAGCTGATATGGCTGCGGCTAAGAGGCCGCTGAAGTTTGAAATTTTTGTTAAAACGTGGTTTTTTACTTTGTTGCTGATTTTTTAGGAATACTCAAATATGCTCAATATATGGAGTAATCATATATGCTTAATATGTGGAGTAATCATATATGCTTAATATGTACAGTGATTTGTTATTTTTCTGTTATATCTCTTCCTATAAATATCTGTAATATTTTTTAATAAATGCAAGCCTTCAGCAGTTCAAATATATCCTTGTCCTAGATATTTTTCTTTAATTTTCAGATTCAAAAATATTAACAGAATGGTATCAGAGCCCTCTATCTTGAGGGACCTGTGTGATTGAGTGAACCAAAAAACCACATCCAAACACCAAACTTGTGAGATGTTGGGAGAATTAAAATTTGTGATAAATAGTTAATTTAACATAACATACTCTTTATTGAATATTATCTATGGATGCTTTTTGGTTTAAAATGAGATTTTCATTTGGTTTTCATATTTTCTGTAGATTATGCTAAATTCATTTAGAAAGGAGCTTTGGAGGCCAATTCTCGAAATTTTGAAGAAGTATACCAAGTTGGAGCTGAATTTTAAGAATGCTACTGGAAGTTTACAAATTAAACTTGGACAAGGCTAATAGAGGAGCGTCCAGGGCTGTTGGGGATCAAGGTGTTTTGTCAGCTAAAGTTACTCCGGCTTACTCTAGAAAGTCATTTAAAGCAACAGGACCACTAATTAGGGAATTAGGAAAGATATTCAGATTTAAAATACTCTATTCTTTTAATTAATTGGAGATTGTAATTTCCTAGTTTAGGATTTCTTTCCCTCTGTTATAAATAGAACCTTAAGTCTATTGAGCGAGGGATCCCTTTTTATCTTTTGAAACGGCAACTATTCTAGGGTTTGTTTTTCTTTGTGTTTTCTCCATGGGCATGTAAGGCTAAACATTTATTTTCAGTCAAAGGTTGAATTCGAAGTAGAAGTTCTTATATGATTGTGAGATCTTAATTCATTTAATTTCTTCATTAATTCCATAAGTATTTGTCTATTTTTCTACATATATGAGAAACTCCATCTCCATTTTTATCTTTAAAAAATATTCAATGTGGCCAGTTGTTCAATTTAACAAGATAAATAGCATATAACTAATCAACAAGATTAAATATGTAATTATTTAGTTGAGCTGATTCAAATAGCAAATAGTTTAATCTGATTGTGAACAGGCTTTTGAATTATATTATAAAAGATTCACAATCTAACTTAAATGAACCTTGCTTGTAGAGTTTTTAATTAGGGTAGGGTCTTTCTAATTCTTATAGTTATTAGCAAATTAAATTATATCGCCTGTTTAGGCCGTTTACTAGTTAGAGATTATTCATACCCCTTATTTTGTTTAATCTAATAATACGGAAAGATTGATCGGCAATGCTTGTTTAAAGATTATAATTTGTCTATTACTTGAAATTATCTTAGAATCAATGAAATTTTTAAAATTTTCTATTTTGATGTTTGCATGGAAAACTTAAGTTTCTAAATTAGTCACTTTTGTACGGTTAAGTGCATTTAGCCAGAATTTCTCACTAGAAAATCAAAGTAGCTATTTTACCCGATTACTTTATTTTATTTATTTTTATAGTTTATTAACTATCTTTCTCTCTCTCTCTTTTTATATTGTTTTAGAATTGAAAGAAAATTAGAAAGAATTTTTTGAGATTTTTTTTTATAGAGAGATATAAAACAAAAATCATTTATTAAGTTGATTGCAAAATGGAAAAGGAGAGATGAATTGAATGGATTTCAATGTTTAATATCATTCATTAATTAAAATGGTCTATTTTAATTTTCCGATAAAATAATCCATCTAAATACATTTAATTGCAACTTTTTTAAGTTCAAACGCTCAATTGCAAATTGCAAATTTTTCCTTCAAACACCAAAGTAGAAAAAAAAAAAAAAAAAAAAAAAAAAAAAAAATAGAAAAAAAAAAAAAAAAAAAAAAAAAAAAAAAAAAAAAAAAAAAAAAACCCTAAAGAGATTGGACACCATACATATAATTATCCTTTATTCTATTAGTTGAAACTCTGTGGCTGGTCTACAAAATGTCAAAGAATTTCTGGTGGTAATGTATAGATACTTATTGTTTAGTTTTGTACCAGCAGACATGCAGAAAGGAATATTTTTTTGTCATGCTTTCTACTTTTCACTTTTTTGGTCAACTTAGAATTTAATTCTGCTTTTGGTGTGAATCAGTGATGCTTTGGTTTGTGGACGGAGCTGGAAATAATATTGAGCTTCTAATTATAAAAAATAGTGGTGTACTAGAGTTTTCAGAAATTCTTTTGTTCTTTTGTTTTGTTCTACCAGCTTGGCCAATATACCAGTTTATTTTAATATCAGGAGAGATTCTTTACTACAGGAAAATGCAACTTGTAAGAAGGGAAAAACTAAGAAAGTAGAAATTCCTTATTCTGTTGCAACTGAATTCGGCTTTAATGGCAAAATAGGAATTTCCATCGAGGTAAGTTAAACTGAGTGCAACAATGTATGATCTGCATTTTTTGTGTTCATAAACTATGTGAATTGTGGCTGATGTATCATGTGGAATAGAAAGTGTGGATGATAATTTGGCTGAACGTCTATTTATAGACAATGAGTTTTAAAAATCTGTTTCCAATGCACTAGTTTTAAATTCTCTTCCATTCTCTTTTTTTCTCTTCTTTTTTGGGTCCACAATTCGATATGCAATCAATTACTAAAAAGTAATAAATTCTCACATTGTCTAAAAGATTCTCTAGAAATAAAAGTTGTAGTAAACAATGTCTATTTATTTTTTAACACCTCAGCTTGACATCTTAAATAGACATTAACATTTAAGAACATTTTTCAAAAGTCTTTTCATTTTTATGATATGGCAATTATATAGGAGCAATCCACATTTGCATTGGAGATGCTTTTACTTGTGAAGGTCTCTCCAACAATCCAACTTCTTTCCCAATGGATTTCTATTGCTTGATGTTGGTCCTCCCCCATGTGCTATTCATCCTTTCATCAACACAAAGATAAAGATGGGCAAAAGTGGGATTATCTGGTTTTATTGTTATGGAAGCGAGTTGCAAAATTTTACGAGTTTTATGAGAGAAAAATACAAGTTGGCATCTGATATTTCCCAACTGCCAATAGCTACTGATACAATTAAATTGAAAGATAAAAATAGTTAATCTAAATTATATTCTATGAATAATTTATATTCTCAAATTTATTTGGTCTTTCATAACCAATTTATTTTTGGTCTTTCATAACCAATTTATTTAGGTCTAGTTTCACTTGTATCAACATTCTATATTTTATAATGTGTTTTAATTTGTTTAGATAATTTTATGAAGCATGTTTTTATCAATCTCATGCAAGCTGTTGTGGTTGGCAAATCAAACACAATAGGGTACAAGTAAAATATAGAAAAAAAGAAAAATGTTTCAACTCAAAACACTGCATCTAGGGAGTGTGCATTAAACGGTTAAATCATAACATCAAATTAAAGTGCATCAAACCATCGATTTTATATGATTTGTATTTATAAATAGTTTGGTTTGGTTTAATATTTAAAACAAACAGAATACTCTCTCTGTTTCAAAATATAAGTCGTTTTTGATTTGTTATTTTGTCTCAAAATATAAGTCTTGTTATGCTTTTTAAGAAGTAATAAATAATATTTCTCCAATGTTGCCAATTTTTATATTAAATACAATAAATACTTCACATCAATTATTAGTTTTGAGGTAAATGATAATTTGGTCAAATTACCCTTGAGTTTGTTATAATCTAGGAGAATTAATTATTTTTTCAATTTTTGTTTAAAAATCTTAAACTACTTATATTTTGGGATAGAGAGAGTAGTAGTTTGATTTTATTATATCTAATTAAACTATTTAAAACTAAATTAAATAGACACACCAAGACATAACCTAGTGTCGATCTGACCACAGTTCTGGTTCCAAAAAATGTAGAATCAGAACCGAACAGAAAATTAACAGTTTTAATTTTGGTTTAGAATCGACTAGTAACGGTTCCAATTTTTTAATGGTTCTAGTTCATATGGTTCTCTGGCAAGTTCTTCGGTCAGTTAGTATAATTTGAAAATCTAATTGCATAATTTCAAATTTTGAAAATTAGAGGATATTTTCGATATAAAATTTAAAATTTAAAATTTAAAAGTTTATGAAATAATTTTCAATTTGGATTTCCTTAAAATCGAATTGGTTGGGAGTGAAGTTAAATATGTTGTTCATATGCATGGATGAGACTGGATTTTGCTTTTCTCCAACCTTGTCCTTGCCTTTTGTTGAACTTGAATTTCCTCCACTTGTCATTATAGAATAATAATATGCAAGTTGAAAAAATTGAGTATAAAAAAATTAGAGAGAATAATTAGAGATTGAAGACATGATTTGGACATTATTAAAGAGAATAATGTAACATCCCTTCCCGGTCCACCCGTGAACCCGAATGAACCGAGCCGAGACGCTACAATCTAATTGAACCTATGTCCTTACAGGCTGATATCCTTATGTATGCTGAATAATATATCTTGCTGTTGCTTTCTACATTAATAAAATATAGATAGGTACTTAATATTTACAAGACATTATACTAGTTTCCAAAATAACATGGGCCCAACTGTGTGCCCTGTACATGCAGCCCCGGTCTCCCACCGTGAGACTCCGCAGATGCAAAGCGCCGAAATATTGGACCGAGAGCCGCCTTTACTCATCAGGCATCTCTTAGATTTGAAAGCGCTGAGTGAACTTCTTAGGCTTCTCAGATACAGGTGTCTGGATCCTAATACCTTTACATGTTTGCTGCGTCATCAGGTAGCAACTCACATATATGCTGTGCTGATTAGCGGCTTCTCTCCGAATCCACTCCACCTCCTTATAACCCTGAGAGAGAGTACCGGTGAGAACTTGTAAGCGAAATAAATCTTTCACATAAATTTTTATCAAAGATCACCTATTTTATGACTACGTTCCTATATATATATACCCATGGGCGCCCAACTGGTAGGTGAACCCACTGTACCATGCCCCCTAATAATACGCAGAAGTATAGACAGAACCGAAAATATCAAGAATGAGTTAGGCTAGCCCTGAAGACTGGGTCTTTCCAACCAAAGATGAACTGCAGCAGTTGTAAGATGACTATGTATGGTCCAGTCCCAAAACCTACGAGTTAAACAGGTAACTCGCTGAGTAAATAAAACTCAGTGGATATCTCATCGTATAAAGAAATAGATAAGCACACACCTATGTATAAATAAACATGTAAGCACACATATGTATACAGAAACTGTATGACTTCTGCAATTTGTAGTCAATAAAACTGTATGGCTCCATAAGGTTATAGTGAAACTGAAGTGATAAGAACAACTGTATGAAACTGGATGAATACTGTATGCCTGGGCTGCTATGACCCGTATATAAATCATATCTACAACTACATGTGTCATGACCTGAGGTCATGCATACTGTACCACTGATTAATAATATAAATCACTAATCTACCACTCACGGACCTGTACGAAGCATGAGTACCAAACATGTATGGAACGCACAGATCTCCTACTCTTCACCCCTAAGCGCTATCCTATGTCGCGACATAGCCTTATTTATGTGGTTTCTACCTAACATCAGTGGAGCATATTATCAGTATTATTCATAAAATGCATAAATCATACTATTACCTGTATGCTGTCTCATTCTATACGTCGCTAACCTATTTCATGCTTTAACAGGATTTCATAGATGACTACAAGTAATATCAAATGAATAATAATGCAAACAAAAGGAAATTTTTTATTTTAATTTAAGTACTAATTTTAACAGCATGGCAGCCTGTACATGTTTCACAAATTCTAGCATAACTCTTTCTTCTTAAGTCCAATTTAGGTCATTCTAAATTCTATGGTTAGCTAACACATACATTCTATGTGAGCTAACACCATTAGGGTAGCATGTCTTACCCCAGTTCTTTTTAAAACTATTTTGAGTTAAAGTAGGTCAAATATTTGAGAGTAAAAGTAGCATCACTTCGCAGTCTGCACCCAGCTGATTGCGGTTTTCCAGCCTGCACGAGTTTTTTTGCTACCATTTTGGTCTTATCTGCTGCAATTTGATAAGGTCCAATTTACGGTGATTCTAAATGTTCATTGGTTAGCTAACACGATCTAGGCGTTACAAATATTCTTCCTATGTACACCTCTTAGAATAATTGTTGGTTAAAGTAGTCAAACTATTAGGACTTAAAGCATGACACCTTCCGGCCGCCAGTTATTGATTTCAGCGCTTGCGCATAGTTTAAGATACATAGGCATATCTTTCAAACTTTCATAAGTCCAATTTAGGTGATTCACAAGACTCATTAGACCAGATAAAACATAAAGGACGACCAATTTAAACTCTTCTTATTACAACTACCTAATATCCATCGGTAAATAGGTTACTATAGGTTAGAGTTACTAGTCAGTTTTTTCAAGCGAGAGAGCGCGTGTTTCCAGCCATAGGAAATCAAATATGCCAACTTCACTTTATTGCAAACTGCGCCATCACATGCCTTAATCAACATTTCTCAAACCTTAAATACTCGGACGATGTCAACAGAGACAGTATCTTATCACTTATCACTCATCATTGAGCACATTATTCTCATGCAAAGAAATTTGTTAAACTAAAAGAGATATCAAACCCTTCAACGCGAGAGAGAGGCAGCTACACCTTCCCTTTCTAGCTTCCTTTTTCTTCTCACTTTGAGAACGCTCACCCTCTCCTCTACATTAATAACATCTTCATGAAGTTCCATGCTAAAATATTGCACTTCAATGATAAATTAGTTGGAAATTCAAGAAATTCTACTTACTTGGGATAGAAATAGCAAGTTTGTTGATATGTTAATGCCGTGAATTACCATTAAAATTGCATGGAGATAAAAAGATGGAAGTAAGATCGGAGTAAAAGGCAAGGTTTGAGTTTAAAGCATATGAGAGATGCTATAACATATATCGAAGAAGTGGAAAGTTAAAATGATAAATCCTCAGGATAGTGCTGCCAATAATATCATTGATTTTTATGTGTACAAATTTCCAAATAGGCTACCTTCCAATTGTCATAGGTTACAACTTAATACCTAAGTTTTTTATATTTTAGTGCAAGTAATCCTAAATCGACCTTATACTTTTATTTTCAAGTTGCAGTCTACATTTCTTTCAATGAAGTCCAAGGTCTTTGTATTTCTATTTTAATTTTTATGGCTCGAATCTCGGGTTCCGCTGGTGTCGTGTGTCCAACCCTCACTCCACCACTTAGGATTCTGTCATCAAAATAATTACTATGATTTTGACTAGTATTATTTGAGCAATTATGCTTTGGATCAATGAGTTTATTAAAGTTTGAATGAACTTTAGAATGCAGTATGAAGAGTTTATGATGTAGGATGAGTTATAAAAACAGATGATGTGATAGGTAAATGCAAAAAATCTAACCATAAATACCATAGCAAATGAGTTGGCGGGTTAATTTGGAGTTTCAAGCAAAGCTTTTTTAAAAAAAATTTGTTGGAACCAGGGTGGGGAAACCCTCGAATTCGTGAATCTACAAAGTATATATAATTTGTAATCTTCCCATCAAGATCCGGTCGTTAACTGACTACTCTATCATGATCAAAAAAACATAACAGACACGCCTCTATATATCTCTCTATTTCATTGCGTTCCAAGTTGACTACCAGAAAAATATCAGTCTAGCTATCCTCCCTCTCCCTTTGTGTTTGG
>NW_023591682.1:560117-912875 GCF_014843425.1 Jatropha curcas | reverse complement strand
AGTGGCTAGGCGCTGTCAGGTAGAACTCTACTCTATATTAATTCCATTATTTTTCTTTTAAATTCCTTCCTCATACTCTACAATCTCTCTTATTAAGTAATATGTATTCTCCTCTAATTTTTTTTATATCAATTTTCCAAATTAAATATTTTATTATCATATATATGGCAAGTGGAAGGGAAACTCAAATTCTTCGGGTAAGGGCAAGGGGAAAAAATTGAAAGAATCATCTATCCCGTCAAACGCGACATTCTAGATATGATTCCCGATCAATTTTCAATTTTGAGGGTTTTTTCAAATGAAATTTGAGGATATTCCTCAAGTCTGAAATTGTAATGAAGGCAATTCAAGAAGATGAAGAGCAAGATTTCAAGAGAACGGAGCCAAAAATTGTTAACAAGAGCCAATGACAAAGTTTCCGACATATTCCTCCCAATTCATTTCACAAAAAAATTCAAGGTGAGAAAAATGTACAATGTAATTTGCGGCATTTATTGTAGAAAATTAGCTCTATTATTAAACGAAGCGACGCGGCCTATGGCAATCAATTTTTGGAAGCATGTTGAGACAAAACATCCTAACAAAATAGGAGTTGAATTCCGGTCTCAGCAAATAAATTTTCGGGTACGCTTCTAACCTTTCTTTAATTTAAATATAAAATATAAAAAGAAGATTTAAGGCAAAAATGAATTATGTGATGGAGACTTTAATCTTTTAGTTTTGGGTGAAAAAGTAGGTTTTAATAATTATTTGTCAAAAACGCTTTTAAATCCGCTTACTAGCTAAAAGAGTACCAAGAAATACTTGGTAAACGAACTTATTATTTTTTTATATAAATAAAGGAAAAAAAAGAGTTAAGAAACTTTTTTATTTTCCTCAATTGAAAATTCGTGGTTTTCAATTTTGTTGGTGATGTTTGGAGTGATCATATGGCAAATGCATTCTTCATATGGGTATTACACTGTCTTGGATTTGAATGATGATTGAAATTCAAAAAAGAATGTATTGGTTTTCGTGTTTTTGATTGATAAACATACTGCAAGTAATATTTTATAGAATAATTGTTTCAATTTTAGATTAAAATATAAAGTTGACAAAAAAAATTTTTTTCAATTTCATTTGATAATGCTTCTAAATACTAGATCAATTATTGAACTTAAAAAAAATTTGTGAAACCAAATATTTTGTGGTAAATTTTTTCATTATAAGATGTGCATGCCATATTTTAAATTTATGTGTAACAAGATGGTTTAAAAATTCTGATTCTTTTATTTCTCCAATTAAAAAAACTATTCATATTTATGGACAACATTCCCCAAGTGATGAAAGTTGGCCTAATTTTGTAAGAAATAATAAAAGAGAACCAAACACGTTTTTTCCAAAGGGATGTCCACAACTCGTTGGAATTCAACATCATGATTTACTAAACGAGTCTTTTTCCTTAATAAAATGAATTATTATGTTTTTTTTTTAAATAATAATATGTGAGGATATTAATTTATATCCCAAATTGGGAGAGTTTGTGTAAAAATTTTTAGAATATTTTAAAAATTGTTTAATGATGCTACCTATAATCTTAGTGGGTTTGTACAAAAATTTTAGATATTTTAAAAATTTTTAATGATGCTACCTATAAATTTAGTGGGGTTTATTATCCCACATCTCATTTATTTTTACCTGTGTATTAATATTGTTAATGCACTCCAAGAATTTCAAAATGATGATTTATTAAAAGATTGTATTTTTTCAATGAAAAAAAAATGGTTATCTTATTTTAAAAATATAGCACCCCTTTATCTTGTTGCTATTATATTTGATCCTAGATGTAGAATGGATGTTTTATGTGATTATTTGACTATTTATTATGAAGTATTGAATCTTGATGTAGAAGATAATGTTAATATAAATGTAGTAGAAGATAATGTTAATATAAATGTAGTAATGCATGAAGTTAAACAAAATATTATGCAATTATATAATGAATTTGTTCAAGTTTCTAGTTCATCTACTTCTAAATATTCCAAACACAATTTTTCAAAACACAAGGTAGTGGTGTTTGGGTGTTGCTCAATCAAGTTTTAATTGAAAAGAAAAAAAGACAAGGGAATCCAGTTCTATTTTCCCTGAATTTGATTAATTATCTAAACAACTTTCTTTTGAGTTGGTGATGAATTATGCAGATGCGATTTTCCCATTTTAAAGATTGGTGGAGGGTCGTCACAGTGCAAATATCTTTTCCAATTCTTTTTTTTTTACTTTGCAAAACAAATTTATAGCAGCTCCGGTCTTCCAACTAGCTCCACTGTTGCGGCGGCTGAACAAAAGCTTTTAGTCAAGGGGAGGAACATACTTGATGAACACACGTTCTCGTATGAAAGACAAACCGACGATTCATTAGAAAGCACAAAGCGTGCGTGGATGATTGGAAAACCCAAAAAGCCCGAAACTAAGAGCCCAAGAAAAATCCAAAAAGAAAATGAAGATTTAATTTGATTTATTACCGATGGATCTCACGGGAACATCAACCGATGGTCAAAATTAAGCGATTAGGTAAAAAGGGTGAAATTGATTAAGGTAAGTAAGAACCACGTTGAGTTTTTGATGTCCCTCTATAACAGCCAAGAGTATAGTAGGCAACTTAATTTTTTTTTAAAACAAAAAATAAATCTAAGTTCAAAGCCCAATTTTTTTTTTTTTTTAAATTATGTTCAAAACTTAAAAAAGAAAAAAAAAAAAATTCAGTTCAAATTTTTTTTAAAAAAAAATAATTATGTTCAACACTCAACAATTCAAGTCTTTAAAAAATAAATTTAATTGAATATTTTTTTAATTTTTTTTAGGTGTATTTTTTAATTTTTATGTATTTTTTTTATTTTTAATTTTTTATGTTCAATGAATATAATTTTTTTTAAAAACCGGTCTTCAAATTTAAAAATTTTTAGTGGTATTTTTTAATTTTTTTAGGTGTATTTTTTAATTTTTTATGTTCAAATAATTTTTTTTTAACCAGTCTTCAAATTTTAAAATTTTTTAACTGTATTTTTTAATTTTTTATGTTCAAATAAATTTTTTTTTTTAAACCAGCATTCAAAATTTAAAATTTAAAATTATGCGATTCGCAGGAAAACCAATCGGAACCGTCGGTTTTGTAATCGGATCGGAATCGGAACCGGAACCGGAACCAGACGGTTCCAAACCGGAATCGGAACCGGACCATTTCGGTTCGGTTCCGGAACCGTGGCCAAGTCTACTAAGGGGATAACGTTAATTTTAGTCCATATACTTGTCTTTTTTTATTATTATTTTAGCGTTTGAACGAAAACTGTAATAATTAAATATCTAAACTTCTAATTTTTTTAATTTAATATTTAATATTCAACATTACTAATTAGGATCTTACGTATAGTATTAATGGCTCCGTCGTTGGTTTCGAATATTTTATTTACGTGTAATATTGTTAGCGTTTCAAATATTTTATTATCTAAAATCATAAAAGTCTTTATTGCTAGCAAATTTAAATCAACAAGCGAATCACATCGCACGGCCCAACTAAGACTGTTGTCTTGGTTTAGACAATTATAAAAATAGCATAATACAACCCAATGTCTTCTTCCACATTCTCTCTCACAAACCAAAAATGCCTCCAAACACCGCATCTCATTCATGGCCATTTTACTTTATTATTTTCTCAATCTTAGCTCCTGTTCTGCTTGCTATATTCATTTTCCAGCTTGACTAGTTCGACCCAGCTCCTATGCCTATCCACGAGTTGACTCTATCCACGAGTTGACTGACCCGCCACCGGAGGCTTCTATGAAGAATGGTCGCCTTCTTCAAGGCTCAGAATTTCTAGGTGTCGGGCAGTTGAAGGCACCGGAAGATATAGCATACGATGGCGAATCAGGAGTCATTTATACAACGTGTGCAGATGGGTGGATAAAACGAGTCACAGTGAATGACTCGGTGTCTGACTCGGTTGTGGAGAACTGGGTTAACACTGGTGGTAGACCACTTGGACTCGTCCTGGGAAAAGATAACGATGTAATTGTTGCTGAGTAATTGTTGCTGATTGTTGCTGATGCCTACAAGGTCAGTATTTGAAGACAAAATCTTATACATACTACCAATTTGTCGTGTGTATATAAAATATGTGCCCATAAAATTAATAGTTATTTATAAAAGTATATTTATTGTATTTAACGTAAACAAATCATTAAAACGAATTCATTTGCGTTGATATTTCTTGGCATTTCTTTACGGTAGTAATTATCGTGATTAAAGGATAATTTTATTATTATATTGAAATATTGTTTTGTTCCAAAGTATAAATCGTTATTGTACAAATATTAAGAAAATAATTAATTCACATAAATTCTAATAAAACCAAAATAACTTGACTAAATTATCTTTTATCTCAAAATTAATAGTTATTTATAAAAGTATATTTATTGTATTTAATGTAAATAAGGATAACATCAAAAAAACATCATTTATTACTCATTAAAATGCTCAAAACGACTTATATTTTGAAACAAAATAATTATCTAAAAACGACTTATACTTTGGAATAGAGTGAGTAATAAGCAAGAAATTAATGAGGTAATTGAAAATAAGATAAAATTTAATAAGAGTATAATAGACAATTTAAAAATTAACTATAATGCACAAAGGAAGGTGGACTATATTTTTGGACAAATCAAAAGGAAAAATGGACTATTGTTTTTTAAACGGATGGAATATACTAAATTATTGAGTAAATTAACTATGTTATCCTTAATTTAATATGTCTAAGAATCAAATTTTCGGGAATTGAAATAGTAATTGTTGGTCATACACTTAGGGTAAATATGAAAAAAAATTATTATTCCTTCAAACCACAAATGTGATGAGTATTTAGGAACGGAGGTAGTAAGTTATTTTTTTCGGAAACAAACAGTAGCTTAGTTCCACATAAGTGTTTATGATAAACGCATTAGTCTAGAAATGCTAACCATGAAATTAGGGGAAAAAAAAATAATTAATCTCAAGAATGTTTTGATATTTACCAAATTAATGTTGATGTGCAATATATAGGGATTGCTAAAGATTAGTAGAGATGGTGAAATAGAGCTATTAACAGATGAGGCAGAGGGTCTGAAATTCAAACTTACAGATGGTGTAGATATAGCAGAAGATGGCATTATTTATTTTACAGATGCTTCTTATAAGTACAATTTTCATGACCATTTGTGGGACGTTTTGGAGGGTAAGCCCCACGGTAGGGTATTGAGCTATAATCCTGCAACCAGAATCACCAAAGTTTTGGTCAGTGACCTATATTTTGCCAATGGACTTGCAATTTCTCCCGATCAAGACTCTTTAATCTTCTGTGAAACTTCCATGTAAGTAATTGTTCTCTAAAATCTTTTGGTATTAAACTTAGCTTCTAATGAGAATTCTAAAAGTTTAATTGAGTCGAGTCGAGTTACTTTAGGAGTTATTCAAACTTGCTTCAATTTTAACTAAATCGAACTCGAACTTGAGTAGGTCAATCAATAGATTGAATCATATTCAAGTATTACATATAAAGTTATGACTAGATTGTTTGCTAGTCTAATAAAATAATTAAAATATTTATTTGTTTCAAATAATTTTTTTGGTTCAACCTTTAAACTTTTGTAATGCAAGCATATACTTAGATTTTTGTTAATATATTGTTAGGAGTGTAAATTAGCTAAGTCAGCTCGCGAACTGTTTGCATTCGAAAAAGTTCAGCTCGAATCAAGCTCAAACTTAATCTCAAGCCTCCTCATTTAGCAAATGATCTGAGCTCGAACCTAATAAAGTTCAGCTTAAAAGTTTGTCGAGCCTTATCAAGTTTTTTTATATACATATGTATAATAGGTTACTCAAGTCTCGAGTCTCAAGCCGAGCTCAAACTTAAAATTTTTTGAATTGAACTAAGAGCCTCAAGTCGAGCTCAAATCGAGCTTGAATTTAAAATTTTCAGGCTTGTTGATTTCCGAGCCGAGATTTGCGCTCGTCAAGTTCAAGCTTGACTCGGCTTACTTACACCTTTATATATTGAATTTGACTTTAAAAACCTGGTTTGGACTTGTTCACTACAGGAGGAGGTGTAGAAAATATTACATAAAAGGCAATAAAAAAGGAAGCTTGGAAAAATTTACTGATTTGCCTGGAATGCCAGACAATATCCATTATGATGGACATGGCCACTTCTGGATTGCATTACCCATGGTATAATATCTTTATATATTTAAAGTAATTGTTAAATTAACTTGAGCAGATTAGTAATTTTGATCAATTTGACAGGAAATCACAACATTTTGGAAGGCAGTATTCAAATATCCTTTTGTCCGAAAGCTTGCAGGAATTGTTTTGAAGCACAAAGGAAATATAGGTGATACAGGAAAAAATGGAGGAGTTTTTGTGGTGGATTTGGAAGGGAAACTGATTTCCCATTACTATGATCCTGAGTTAAAATTGATTTCTAGTAGTGTAAAAATTGGAAATCATCTATACTGTGGTTCTATCACCTATCCCTATATTATTCGTCTAAATTTGGCCAAGTATCCTGCACTTGCCAATACCTAAGTTGTGTAGATTAATGCTATACTAATGTCTCTCATCAGTGCTCAGAGGGTTGGTGCGCCCTATGGGTTGTCCTCAATCGGGCCATCAACACCTGACTAGTTATCCGAGCTTACAGAGGCAATGACTAAAACATCTAGTAATCCTCTTTTTCTTTTTCAAAAAATGTGTTTACACTATGCAAATGTTATAGAAATTGTCAGAGTTGTCTAGCAAACATTTCTCATTGAATATAGTAATAGTATGATGTTTTTGCCGCGTTTAATTTAATTTCACCTAAATATAATAATTGAAATAATTTAGTGAAAAAAATATTACGAAGCGCATTTCACATATATTTGCCACCATTTCACTCACCTTATAATCAAATACAAAAATTTTTTTAACATAATAATAAACAAAATATTGTCGTAAATGAACATAGAAAATATTACAATTAATTTAATTAATTACAAAAGTTTTGTGTTTGTGGAAGAGTTCAGTAAATTAACAAATGAAATTAACTATGTGCTGAAAATTATAATTTGCTGCGTGATGAATTATTTATTAATTTTTTATTTCTTTTTTATTTCAAGTTTATAAAGAAAAATATTTACAATAAAACGTCTGAGCTAATCATTTTTATATAGTTAAATGTATTTCGCTGTAATTTCCCTCCAAAAAATTAAAAATTAATTATTTTATTTCATTGCATTATATTATTTATTTTTTAAAATTATTAACAGGTTTCGTGAAACGGTTCAAACTTTCAAATTAACTCATCTATAATTTATTTATCAAAAAAATTATAATTCATCTAACTCGAGTTGAAATTTAAGTTCAACTTTTTTTTTTGTTAAATGAGCATCATAAATAAATTACTTAGCTGGTTAAGTTTGTTTATGAAAGAAATTCGAACAATTATTTTTTAACTATAGTTAAACAAAACTACTTTTTTAAATTAAATTTCACATATTTCAGTCATAAAAATTTTAGACAACACTATAGAATTGGATGTAATTCAGGTAACTCTACAATTTTAATGAGTGAATGAGCATGTAACATTACCACATAATTTGACATTTTATTTAAAATTGTAAGTTGTTTTGTTTACAGATGGTGGCCGTTCCAATAATCAATTGATTGAAAGAAAGTCACTACCTTCTGTCTCTACAGCCTTACTTTTAGCTGTCGGAATTGGAATATTTGAGGCTTTGGCAATGTATTTGGGGTCGGGAATATTTCTCAACATGATGGGCATATCATCTGTAAGTAATAAATAATTAGTCATAGATCACTTTATTGTATTTCATAATTTTCTGTTTTTAGAATGATTTTGGTTGCACTCAAAATCTGGTACCAGAATTTTTGTATTATTTTCTGGAACAGGATCCATTCTGTTGACATTTCACACCTCTATGTTTTGATCGCAGGATTATGTTTTACATAAACTATTCCATTTAAAAGGTTATCTATTTTCTAAAACTCATTTTTTGGGCAGGCTTCACCCATGCGGATTCCAGCCGAAAGATTTCTCAAACTAAGAGCAATCGGTGCTCCCGCAGTTGTCCTTTATCTTGCCATTCAGGGTATATTCCGGGGTTTAAGGATACAAGGACTCCTGTCCTATGTCTAGGCCAGTTGCTCACTTACCTCTTGCAATTTTCACTATTAACTCGGACATTGTAGATTGATCACATATAATCATGTGAGAGATCATCATGCCAACTACTTGCCAACTACTTACTTTATTAGAATTAATGTCCAAATAGAATCCTATGAAGAGGAAATATGACCATGTAAAAATGGCCAAGGTGTTATCAATCTGTCAAGTGTAACCTGCACAATGATGGCGTTCACACACACATGCACATGTAATGATACATAGAACCCAAAGCCACTCAATGAAGGAAATATGAGATTTATGCCCAAATTACCTAGATGATGATAATGAGTAGTGCCAAAGAACATTAACTTTCTAGTTTAAAGTCAATTTCCGTAACTCAGTATAACTATATATTAATTCGAAAGGCTTGGGGGTTGACTTCAAGAATCATTTTGCTCCACCTACTGTCCTTTTGTGTCTAGATTCACATTTTCATGGATTCTTTAGAATCAAAGAATAGTCTCTCCTATTTGTTTGAAAAAACTTAGAGTTGTTTATTTGTTGAATTGTTCAAGGATTCAATAGACTCATGCCACCCAAAAGTTATATATACCTCTCTAAATCAGGCTATGTAAGTCTCGGCAAAGTCTATATGTATACCGTCTTCTAAAATCAGGCTTATGTAAGTGTTTGAGTTTAGAAGAAGCAGAAAAAAAAAAAAAAAAAAAAATTAAAAAAGAAAGAGAAGGAAAATCTCTGTAGAGAAGGAAAAATCTCAGATTTTGGTAAGTGTGGAGAAACAAAGTATTACATTCTCATTTTTAATTACAACATAATGTAAATAATTATACCCTAGAGGCTATTCTAAAGTTTGTTACCAACCTTCCATAAGTCAAAAAAGTTTGTTTTCACCAAACTTACCTTAAAAGCAAGGTAGTTCACCTACCTCTTTGACTTCAACAAAGTACATACAAGAACAAAATCTAATGACTTTAACAAAATTTCTCCAAAAAACTGAACAAAATTTCTCCAAAAACTGTCAACAACACTTGCATCAATTTTAGCATCAATGGAGCTGTAGGTGTAACTTTAACACTCCTCCTTGATGCAAGAGTTGAGACAAACACCAAGTCTATTCGTAAGAAATTTAAATCTTGGTTTTTTGCAATGCCTTGGTGAAAATGTCTGCTGTTTGGTCTTCAGAACTGCAATGAACAATCTGAATTTTATTTTCCTTTTCAGCTTCACGCATTGCATGGTACTTGATTTTTGTATGCTTGGTTTTTCTATGGAAGATTAGATTCTTAACCATAGCAACAGCTGATTTGTTGTCACAAAGTATTTTAGTTGGATTCTCTTGATGAAAATTCATAATTATCTTCAACTCCTCCTCCATGGCAACGCTCCACTCAGGCAATTTTAAGGGTTCATCCACCTGAGTTGGTTCAAGTGAGACAACATTACATCTGCTGTAAATTTCATCTAGGGATGTAGTCCCTTTAATTGCATAATCATCTTCATTTGATTCTTCTTTATTGTCAACTGGAAGTTGTTCCTCTTGCTGAAAATGATCTTGTTCAAGAATTGATTTAGAATTTTCTAGTTCCATTTTACTCCAATCCCATTCACATTTCTCATCGAATTTGACATTCTTGCCGACATACACCTGTTTAGTAACAGGATTCAAAATTTTGTAGGCTTTGGATTCATTGTTGTTTTCAACTACAGATGGCAAATCAGCAACTAATTTCTTGGATTGTAGCAATTTTAATGAATTGAGATTGGTGTGACCAAGTCTCTTATGCCACAAATCAGATTCTTCTTCGAATCTTTTCAAATTTAGAGGATAGCTTCTCCGTTTCATTTTGACAGCAAATAACTTTGAGCCAGAAGGATCACTTATTTCACAAGTCTTATCTTTAAATAGCAAACTGTAATTCTTATCCACCGTTTCATTTTGACAGCAAATAACTTTGAGCCAGAAGGATCACTTATTTCACAAGTTTTATCTTTAAATAGCAAGCTATAATTCTTATCCAGCAATTGACCAACCGAAAACAAGCTTTGATTTAGTTCCGGTACATAAAGAACATCGGAAACAAGCTTTGTACCTAAAGGAGTTTGTACAATCACAACTCATTTGCCTTTGACATCAATAAGCCTATCATCTCCAAGTCTGACTTTTGAAGAATAGTTTGTATCCAAGCTATCGAAATTCACCAAGTTTGGTGTCATGTGGTTAGTGCAGCCAGTATCAACAAGCCATGCTTCTTTAGCTTCAACTGACACACCATATTTTTCGATTTCTTATGAAGCAATAGTTGTTCTTTATACTTTTCAGAATTTTCGGTGACTTGTGGATGATGGGCTTGTGTTTGTTGATTCTGGTTTGTAGAACAAACTTTCTCGGTGTGACCAAATTGCTTACAAACCTTACATTGAGCTCCAGGTCTGAAGGAGCCCAAGGTCTGAACCAAGCAGTAGTTCTCAAATGTGTGTTTGTTTTTTTTGACAGGTGTGAGTTTGTTGTTTCGTGTGACAATGGTGGACAAGGCTGGAAAATCTAGATCCTTCTCCTCAATTTTTCTAAAATTCTTCTTCTTATTTTGGTTGTTGAAGTCACATTAAAGAGCCTTCTCTGTCGCAAAGTTCTCTCTTCCTTCCTCTAAATAGGCTCTCTCTCTGTTATCTCAGTCTACACGCTTGTAGAACGCATTTGAAGAGCCATATTCACTGATATTTGTGACATGCTCCCAAGTATCTGTCAAGGAAGAATAATTTTGGCTTCGAAAAAATTTTTTGACAGGGAGAGTGCACCTCCGATGAAACATTTCTCACCATTCTCATCTAACTCTGTGCTCAGACCACAAGCAAATTGCGAATTGTTGGTTTTAACAATTTTCCATAACCTGATCGCATAATTCTTTCACCTTTTTCATTGTCCAGTTGCATGTATCGATGCTTGTCAAATTCTTTTCTTAAATTTTATGAATGATCTTGCAATCTTGTATAGTTTTCAGATGCCATAACTCCTCAATTTTTATACTTCTACTGCAAAGGCATTCCATTGGTTGGTTTATCGTCTCTGAAGTGTCAGTATATCTGTTGGTGAAGGAATTAAGGAATCGGGCAGGTACAGCCCTGCGCAATGGATAATAGGATAAGAGCTTTCGGAGCCGAGTTCAGCCAAACCTCTCCTTCTCCGTTGTCTAAATGCTGCCTGAACGGCGATTGGATTTAGTAATTTGTAAGAGGTGCAGGGTACTGCCTGTTTTCCGTCCTACCGAACTACACTGCCCATGATATTGATCCCAATTCGCACCACGTTAGATTTCCACATACTGCCATAATCCAAGCCCCTTAAAATAAGCTCTCATCTTCACAGCCCAAACATGGTAGTTTTCCCCATTAAAATGAGGTGGTGAAAGAGACATGCTGCTGGACGCCATTTGAGGAAAAGCAAATAAACTGAAAACTTCACAAATTCTAGTTTATTTGATGGCTTTCTCTATGATTTTCACTCAAATACACACACAACCCTTCGAGATCAAGATTGCTCTCATACCACTTGTTGGTTTAGAAGAGCTGAAAAATAAGAAAGAGAAGGAAAATTCTGCAGAGAAGGAAAAATCTGCAGATTTTGTAAGTGTGGAGAAACAAATATTCACATCTCATTTTTATTACAGCATAATGTAAATATTTATACTAGTAACTAGGTTGCATTAGAATGTAAAGATAGTTATATACTAGAAGCATATTCTGACAAGCTTTGTTTACCGGAAACCTTCCATATCAGTCAAAGAATTTGTTCACCAACTTACCTAAAAGCAAGGTAGTTCACCTACTCTTAAACTATTCAACAAGAGTCACAGAGATAGGATTACCACCGTCTAAAGTCTTTAACAAAATTTGATTCTTCCAAAAACTCTCTGTCAACAACAACGTTGGCCGCTATACAACTGTTGAGCTTTCAATGTGAGTTTGTAGCTCGTGTAAGAACTAATTGAACGGTGAATCCTGTTCCAAATGTTCTGCCCCGGCAATTACTATTAAGTAGTGCTTCAAGGATACTTAAGTTCCAGACAGTATCGTTATAGGTAGACGGGAACCTCATCAACCCTTGAGTATATTGTGCATTGCAGTTTAGATCTGCAGAGAAGGAAAAATCTGCAGATTTTGTAAGTGTGGAGAAACAAATATTCACATCTCATTTTTATTACAGCATAATGTAAATATTTATACTAGAGCTATTCTAAAGTTTGTTTACCAACCTTCCATAAGTCAAAGAAATTTGTTCACCAAACTTACCTAAAAGCAAGGTAGTTCACCTACCTCTTACTTCAACAAAGTACAACAAAATCTAAATGACTTTAACAAAATTTCTTCAAAAACTGTCAACAACACTTGCATCAATTTTAGCTTCAATGGAGTTGTAGCTGTAACTTTAACGGTATCTTTCCATGTTGCCCCCAATTAATTATATGCTTCAAGTACTCCAAGTTTTTAGACGGGAACCCACAATTGTTATGTTGCTTATGTGGGGGAACGAAGAATTATATTTTTCTTTTAAGCATTTAATGGATTTTGTAACAGACTACAAAGCCTTATAAAATGATAAAGCTCATCCAATTAACTTCTTTTCATTCCTTTTCTGATGGTAACAATAAGTTAACTTTTATTTAGACCAAACTTAATGCATAGTTAAGAATTCTATTTGATGTAGGTAATACTAAAATATTAAGACCACTTAACTGTTACAGTACAAACGCATTCTTCAAGCAATATATGTATAGATATTATTTTGATCTGACCAATAATAAGGAAACTGAATTGCAGGATTGGGCAATTTGTCAGCTGTATTCTTATTTCCCATATTAATTTATTGTTTTCACTTGGGTGTAACTGGTGCTGCCATTTCTACTGTTGTGTCTCAGTATGTGCTTTTAACATTTGATATTTTAGTCACTTTTATAGTTTTACGACAGTATGAATCTTTAGTGACAGTTATGCTTCAAAATTTTCAGATACATTATAAGCTTTCTGATGATTTGGCATCTTAACAAGAGGACGGTATTGTTACTTCCTAGTGTAAAAGGTTTGCATTTTGGTGGCTATTTAAAATCTGGTAAGTGTTACTGACTTAGCTATGCAAAACCCTTTAAGTACCATCCACTTGTGGTTGTTATGGTTGAATTGCATCTTTTTGTCAGAATATATGTGTAGGATGTATTCCAGTACTGGATTTTCACAATAATGCGGCAGGATATTTGGTGTTTGAATCATGCAAGTTCCTGAGATCAGTAAATCTGCCTGCCACCCTGAATTAATGTAGTAAGCTACTGTATCTAATTGAAAGTTTACACAATGATGGTTGAAGGGCTTACTTCCTGCCCCTCTGGCGAAGTATCACCAGTCTTTTTTTAATGTGTGAATACTTGGTCTCTTTAATCTTATGAGAATGCTTTTGTAGTATTCTGTCTTTTTACAATTAAAGCTGTATGCTGGTTTTCTGTACGAAAACTGTTAAATCAATTGTTAATGTGCGATTAAATTAATCAACAAAATTAAGGAAGATGAACCCAATGGTTGATTTCAACTGCTATGCATGTGTCCTTTTCTGTTATGATCTATAGCTGAATCCTTAACAAAAATTGATTCTCTTAAACTGGAGATCATTTGTAACTCAATTTTTGTTTCATTTTCTTTTTGTGAAAAGCATGGAGAATGATGTTTGCTTGATGTCTGTGTCTTCTGAGGCAATTACAGACTCACTGCCTTGTTTGCTTGCATGCTTATGTATATATTTTCAGTTCTTAGAACTTATTTTAATGCAGTATCTTTTTTTACTTGCAACTATCATAGACAGACAAGCAAAATTTTGGTTACTTGGTTCCAAATATTTCGTTTCTTCATGCATGCTACTTGTATGCTTATACATATATTTCCAGTACTTCTGGTTCCAAATCAATCAGCATTTTTTTTGCTTCTGTAAGAGACATTTGCAATGATGAAGATTTGGTTTTCCTCAGGTGGTTTTCTTCTTGGGAGAACGCTAGCTGCTGTCATGACAATAACATTGAGTACATCTATGGCTGCTCGTCAGGGAGCATTAGCCATGGCAGCTCATCAAATATGTTTACAAGTGTGGTTATCTGTCTCACTCCTTGTAGATGCTCAAGCTGCATCTAGTCAGGTAACTCAATTTCAATTCCCGTTAACCTCTTCTTGAACTGAATATGCAAATTCCAACAATATCCATTCTGATTCTTTCATTTTAGTCCTTATATATGGTGGTATACCCTTTATTTTCTAATAGTTGAGAAACACTTACAGGCCCTAATTGCAAGTTCTTCTGCAAAAGGAGACTATAGTACAGTGAAAGAAATTGCTTTGTGTGCTTTAAAGGTGATTGTTCTTTTATTTGGCTGCAATTTTGTATTATCTTCTATATCACAAAGATTCATAAAATGTTTATACATTTTCCATCAGACGGGATTATTTACCGGCATTTCCTTAGCCATCATATTGGGCGTATCATTTAGTTCTTTAGCAACTTTGTTCACCAAAGATGCTGAGGTATTAGCAATTGTTAGAGCTGGGTTTCTGGTGAGTCTAAAATATCTGTTCTTGCTCTTTTTTGTTTCCAAGGTGTCAATTCTTTTACTCTTTAATTAATTCTGATTCTGAATCAATTACTTGTTTCTCGACTTGGTTTATGAATGCAATCTAAATCTACCACAGTTTGTCAGTGCCAGTCAACCGATCAATTACTTGTTTCTCGACTTGGTTTATGAATGCAATCTAAATCTACCACAGTTTGTCAGTGCCAGTCAACCGATTAATGCTCTGGCTTATATCTTTGATGGTCTTCATTATGGTATATCAGACTTTTCATATGCTGCTTGGTCTATGGTAAGACTATGGTATATCAGACTTTTCATATGCTGCTTGGTCTATGGTAAGACTTCATCTCACAAATTTCAGTTATGATTTTAATATATTGGTCTGCTTCTATGATGCATGAAATCTTCTAGCCATAGGCATTTCCGTGTTTCGGAAACGTTTCCACGCGTCTGTTTCCCCATATAAAATACTATTTCTCCGTATAAAATTACATTTTAAATATCGTTTCCAAATTTCCACATTTCTTCATTTCCGTTTCCATGGAACATAGTCTGCTTCAAGTTGTCTAACAAATAGCTAATAGATAGTGGTTGGGGCACTTTCTTCTGCATTTATGCTCTATGCACCCTCCATTATTGGCCTTTCTGGAGTATGGTCTGGCTTGACTCTTTTCATGGAAATGAGAACAATAGCTGGATATATGAGCTAGTGGATTTACTATCCCTTATTCTTTTAGTATTCTGAGAAATGACTTCACTCTTTAGTTTTCAACTGCATTTCCTTACATTTTTTATCAGATTATTATCGAGAAATGGGCCATGGTGGTTCCTGCAGGACGACATTGATGAAACTTTGAAAATAGCTGATGTGTTACATATAATATTTGTTATATTATTTGTTATTAAATGACTGTATGTAGTTGTATTCTAATGATAGTCTTACACTCTTATAGTTATCCTTTGTAACTACTCTATATACAGAGTTGTATAAATAGAGTTGTATTATTCAATTGTATAAATAGAAGTTGTATTATTTTTCATACGAGATATATAGAAAAACCGCAATTCTTTTCCAGATTTAACATGGTATCAGAGCTACCATAATCATGGCTCTTGTTCCTCTATCTTCTTCTTCTTCTTCTTCTTCAACTATCACTTCTGCGTCTTCTTTTTCAATCAAATTAAAAGACAATAATTACCTAACTTGGAAAACCCAGTTTGGTCCAATACTAAATTTCCAAGGCCTCAATGGTTTTATTGATGGTTCGCAAGCAGCTCCTCCTAAAACTATACCCGCATCTGCCACAGATACTACACCTATACCAAATCCAGCATATAAGGATTGGTTTAATAAAGACCACATGCTTCATTCATGGCTGTTAGCCTCCCTTACAGAAGAGGTTTACTCTCTTGTTTATGGACTCAATTCTTCATATGCAGTTTGGCAAGCTCTAGCCAACGCGTTTGGTGCTGTATCTCAGGATCGTCAGCTTCAATTACATATTGAGCTTCAAGAACTCAAGAAAAATGATCTCTCCGTCTCTGCTTATCTTAAGAAGGCAAAATCTCTGGCCGATGAACTTGGTGCAGCTGGATGTCCTCTTTCTCCGGCTGAGTTTAATGCGATAATCTATCGAAATCTGGGTTTCAAATTTCATTCAATTATCACAAATCTTAATCTTCGTCCACAACCAGTTTCATTTTTCGAGTTACATAGCCATTTCGTTGCACATGAACTGCTTCTTAATAATCTCCATCAACCAATGGCTGTGAAGTAGCGATAGCCTTATTCTCGTAAGGCACATGAACTGCTATCATTAAATATTTCTCATCAACCAATAGTGTCTTAACGTTAACATCTTCATTCATTCGTTCTTCAAAGTTCATCTACCACCAAGATCAACGAGATCTTCTGCTACACTGTGTTTAACTACCCAATCAGATTTTCTCGTAAAGACTTACGTAGCTGACATTGCCCATAATCATGTACAATAAAACCCAAATCATACTAACTTATGAAATTGTCGTATCATGCCTCACATTTTATCGTAGTAAAATATTGAGGCAAGAAATAGGAGCAACTTGGCTACTCATCTGGTTACACTAGCGGCAAACAATCCAACTCAAGCCTATCCAATCCATTCTTTCCCGACATATCGGCGATTCACCTCTCTGCTGCCAATATGGTGCATACAGGCAACTTACCCCGACTGCCTCCTTCTAATCGACCATGATTCTGCTTCTGTTTCCTTGTTTCAGATACTGCTCTCTGTCTAATTACCAATGTTTACACCAGAATTCGCACAACTGAGTGTATTAAATGAATACTCAGGTAATGATCAATTATTGCGGTTAGGATATGGTGCAAGGTCTAGCAGCATCTCGCGCACACACTACCGTATAAATCCTGTGACTTATGTTCACTCATAATTGCCGAGCTTAACGGGGTAATATAATTGTCTTATGTGCTGATGCATACATCTAACAAGCAAATTTGCTTTTCTTTCAAAAATTGGCCCAAACTGATATTCTGTTTTCCATTTGGAATTTTGGCAATGCTCAATTAATTATTGCCAATAAAAAGGACCAGTAGCAGCAGTACTCGAAGAACACACGATGCAACTCAAGTGAAGAATGGATATTGTGTGTTATAACAAGGTTATACTCAGACATTTCGATCGCCACATCGTTGCTTCACATTGGCATAAATCTAATTAGTGTCTGCAGCTTTCGTTCACTGAAACTCCATTGGGAATCGCTGAAGCGTGTGTTTGGGCAGCACTCCCCAACTACCGTTTCAATAAAGTTTGAACTTTTCAGTTAAAGCAGAATACGAAAATCAGTTATTCTTTTAGTTAAGCAGAATTTCAGTTTCTGATACTGAGATGAGTCTTTGTTCTAGTTGTCACTTAGGCAAATTGTCTCGTATGTCTTTGGTTTCTAAAGAACATACAAGTCGAAAACCATTTGATACTGTATTTTCAGATGTATGGGGTCCTGCACCTGTACAATCTAGTTTGGGACATCGATATTTTGTTCTTTTTATTGATGACTTTACTCTTTTTACTTGGGTTTATTTCATGAGAAATAAAACTAAGGTGTATGACATTTTTCTTCAGTTTGAGCAACTAATCAAACGTCAATTTAGGATGCCTATTTTGGCTTTTCATTCAGACTGACTAAATTCGACATCTTGTAGATACTAGTCTCACCCTTTTAGCTCATGCTTCGTTATCTTTGAAATACTGGAATTTTGCTATTGAACAAAGTGCTATGTTAACTAACACCTTGCCTTCTGATGTTTTGCACAAAATTTCACCCTTCTTTAAATTATTCTCTAAGGATCCCAACTATTTGTCCTTTCAACCTTTTGGATGTAGTGTCTTCCCATTATTGCGACCCTACAATAATCATAAATTTAGTTACAAATCTGCTAAATGTGTATATCTTGGGCAAAGTCCTTTTCATTCTGCCTATAGATGTCTGGATTTTAGAACAGGACGAGTGTATTTGGCGAAGCATGTTCAGTTTGTGACTAATGAATTTCCTTATGCCAAGATGACTGTGTCAAAAAGTATACAAGAATCGCAGGCTGATCCCACATGGCTTCAAGTTACTTGTACATCGCCATCTTCACCAACGCCTTCATCAGGTATGTCCTTCTCTTGTACTCCATCTTCCCCACACACTCCAATTCAATCTCATTATTTTCTCATCATTCTGCAAAAATTACACCACAATCTGCAATCTCCACGGGTTTACAGATTGTCTCTGATATTGCTTCACTCAGTCCACCTCCAATTCGAGTCCATCCTATGGTTTTAAGGACAAATCCTCAACCAAATCCAAAATATGCTTCTGTTGCTCAATTTTGTCTCTGAATATTGCTTCACTCAGTCCACCTCCAATTCGAGAGTCCATCCATATTGGTCTTTAAAAGGACAAAATCCTCAACCAAAATCCAAAAAGCTTCTGTTGCTCAAGTTTGTCTGCATTCAGGAACCCAAAACTTAACTTGGCAAGCTAAAAACAAACAGTGAATGAGTGTGATGCAATGTAGAGGATTTCAGCATTATTAAAGGAATAAAACACTCGATATTGGTGCCCAACAACCAGAAATGTGAATGTTATTCAAAAAATAAATGGGTGTAATCGCGGAGTCAAAACGCACAGCACTCCAATGAGCAATAGAGCGTTACAAAGCTCGTTCTAATTCGTGAAATGGATTTTACACAGCAGTGGGTCTTGAATTACACCAACAAACGTTCTCGTCCGGTTGTGAAATTCACTACTACTGTTTTCGCATTCTTTTGGCTCTCGCTGTAGACAAAAGGATGGAATATTGTGTGGAATTAGACATTTCAAATGCTTTCCTCCATGGTTCTTTAAACAGAAGATTGTATAGTGGAGGCAGCCAAAAAGGCTTTGCGTTGATAGTCACTAAATAACCGGATTTATGTTTGCAAACTTCAAGAATCTCTTATGGATTAAAACAGCACCGGGCGGGTCTGGTAGAAAGACTCAAAGCCAATTAGTTCTCCTCAATTTTGCAAGCACCACAGGCTGATATTCTTTATTTAATATACACCAATGAGTTGAATAAATATATTAATTTGAGTGCTAGTCCATGTAGATCATTCTGTCAACGGGAACCCAAAAATCCCTTTTTTTTTTTCCAAAAAACTATCAATTGAAAAAAATTGGGGTTTGGTTCATAAGCTGGCTGCTACCTTTCCTGTTCGAGATCTTGGTGAGATACATTACTTCCTTGGAGTTGAGGCCACGAAGACGCCGGATGGTTTATTGCTTTCTGAAAGCAAATATCTCTCTGAAATATTACAAGCAACACAAATGTCAGTAAACAAACAGGAACTTTATTGGATTCTATGACAGAGTATAGACAAGTGGTCGGGGCTCTACAGTACTTAACTCTTACTAGACCGGACATTGCCTTTGTGGTTAACAAATTAGCTCAATTTTTACATTGCGCTACAGATGTTCATTGGCAAGCATGGTTCACTGTGGCCAAGCAATGCCAAAAGACCTGCTACTATAATCTAATGTACAACCACTCGAGGGTGTTTGCTTCGTCCTTCATCAACCATTACTCACTCAACTTATTCAGATAGTGATTGGGAAGTTTACCGATGATTCGACGTTCAACAGGAGGGCTATCTAGTTTATTTGGTGACAAATTAATCTCCTGAGTCTAGTAAGAGACAGCACAACGTAGCAACGCTCATACGTTAAGAAAGTGCACATATAAAGCTATTGCAAATGTTGCTTGCTGAGCAATAATTGGATTACTACTCATGTTAATGTGAGATTGATATGCTCCTTCAAGATCTGCAACTTTAAATCATCTGCAACTTTATGGTGCGATAATGTTAGTGCTATCTATCTTACTTCAAATACTATTTTTCATGCTCGAACAAAGCATGTTGAAATTGATTATCATTTTATTCAAGATCAGATACGGCTTGGCATTGTTTCTATTCGATTTCTTAAAAGTGCAGAGCAAATCGCAGATATAATGACCAAACCTTTGGGGCAGCAACTATTTGCATCTCACTCATGCAAGCTTCAACTGCAGTCTCCTGCCGTTCAGCTTGAAGGGGGCTGTTACAGATAATATTGGTTATATTATTTGTTATTAAATAACTGTATGTAGTTGTATTCTAATGATAGTCTAATCTTAACATACTCTATGTTATCCTTTGTAACTACTCTATACCTTTGTAACTACTCTATATACAGAGTTGTATAAATAGAGTTGTATTATTCAATACGAAATATATAGAAAACCCAATTCTTTCCAGATTTACATGATGTACAGCCTTGATTCATTTCAGTTGACTTCATTATTTTTATCATAAATCTGTTGTTCATGGTTGAAGCTTTTTCATGGAAGTTCGCTGCTATTTGATTTGTAAGGATAAATGATAAATTTAGTCTCAAACTTTTAAAAAAATTTTCAATTTGGTGTATGAACCGAAAACTTTATCAATTGGGTTTCTAGACTTTTTAAATTATGCAATTAAGTGTCTACCGGTGAATTTGCAACCGGAAATATGAATCAGCAAGCAGTGGGCCCACTTTAGACTAATCAAGTGCTGAATGGCATGACATGTCATAGGTGACTGTTTAAAAAATAAAATGACGTGGCAAATGGTGAGAATTTACCCCTTTGCCCTCATTTTCAATTGCGCGAACTCTCTCATCTTCTTCTATCGATTCTCTGTCGTAGTCGCCATCTCCAAAATCAAAACCTCAGTCCTATCTATGATTCTCAAAGCAATGATAATGACAGCTATTACCACTCTTTTCTTTCTCTTCCTAGACATTGCGGCTATCCTCCTCCTCCTTTTCCGCTGCTCTCCCCCAACACACTCCCAATTGTCTTCCAAAGACCTGAAAAAGCTTCCACAATTCAAAATTTCAAAGAAATCGAAGCGCTGTCTATTTAGATGGGATAAAGCAATGATAATAACCTGTCTTGCTTGAAATGTATTCCATTTTCCTTTCCATGAAGGTTTACATAGTCCATGAGGATCTTGCCTTCTTCCTCCGTCCATAAGCCTTTCTTGTATTGGTTCTTTGGCTCCATATTCCACCTTTTCATTTCCTTTCAATATTAACTTTTGGAATTTAACGTTTTTGTTTTAAAGAAATTATAACATATTTAACTTATAATTTTGAATTGCTAAGATGGTTTTTGTAACATCCCTTCCCAGTCCACCCGTTAACCCGAATGAACCGAACCGAGACGCTACAAACTGGTTGACTTTATGGCCTAACATGCTGAAATCATAATGTATATTGAATATAATATCATGCTGATACTAGTTTCATTAATAATGTACTTAATATTTACAAGACATGATACTAGTTTCAAAATGGAATGGGCCCAACTGTGTGCCCTGTACATGCCATGAAAAGGATAGACACCTTTGCAAGATTGGCATCGTCTCACGCTTGATAAAGGTGGGATTTTAAAGAAATTTCAGAGACTTTTCTGCCGGTTTTACAGACCCGGAAGGGAAAACCGCGGAACCGGGTCGAGCCGCAAACCACCCAGGAGGGGATATCCACATGGGGTTGGATTTTTGCGCCTAACATGCTGAAATTTCAAATAAATGTATTTGAATATAATAATCAATGCTGATTACTAGTTTCATTAAAATAATGTACTTAATATTTACAATTGGACATGATAAGTTTCAAAAATGGAATGGGCCCAACTTGTGTGCCTGTACAAGCATGAAAGGTAGACAAAGAATACACACATCCAAAGGAGTAGCTACCTGAAGACTGAGTCTTCCTACAGATGAACTGCACAGTTTGTTTAACCCTGACTCTCTACCGTCTAAGTCAAAACCTGCCGAGTTAAACAGGTAACGCTGGCAGCTGCTATTAAAGCTCAGTGGATATCCAACATAAAAAAAACAATTAAGCACATACATTGTGTAATAGAAAGAACCATGTAAACACAGTATGGGCACCATATTAAGGGCACACATATCAAGTAGCGAACGTAATGCTATTTTCCTTTTAACTTGGGATGGGTAGCTAAAGTTGATAGAGAATTTGAGAGATCTCCTTTCTTTCTTGTTTTATGATTAATATCTGGTAGAGAGTGGAGAATAGAATGAATATTGTTTTATGAGCATTTTTGAGATGTTCTAATGTTTAATTTCAAGATAATCTATAAGCAATGGGCTATCCATAGGGGTCTATCAAAGAGGCGGGTGGATCCTTACCGGAGGTTGTAGTTACAGAATGTTAACTCTGATTAGACCTGGTTCATAATGCATTCGCTCTGGGCTGCTATGCCATTACAATATTAATACATATCCACCTAAATTTAGTTTTTCCACAGCGGCCTACATAAGGGGCGGAGTATTTCACATCATTTGCATCATGTTAGTTTCACATCATTTGCATGCTTGCATTTTGTGTTTATACATGTGTTCATGTTGTCTTTTTGTTTTAACATGATTGGAGGCATATAATTTGAGCAAAGGAATACAATTGCATAGAATTCATAACTTCATACACCATATTGTTTACCTCATTTCACATCATTTGCCTGCTTGCAGGTTGTTTTGATACATGTTCTCATGTTGTCTTTTTGTTTTAAAATGATTAGAGACATACAAGTTGAGCAAAGGAATACAATTGCATAGAAAAAGAGGTCCAAATGAGCATCAAAACACATATCGCGAGCGCGCCATGAAAAGTCGCGAGCGCGAGAAGCACACATGAGGGTCAGTGAGTTTACAAGTGAGATTCGCGAGTGCGCAATGAAATTCACGAGCAGCATGAGAAGCACAAAATGAGATTCAGAGAGTTTATAGGCACAATTCGTGAGCTCGACATGAAATTCGCGAGCGCGCGTTGTGTTTTCTAGCCTGCGTAGTCTGTACTATTTCGGTCATATCTCTCAATCTATAACTCCGATTTGGGTGATTCAAAAACCCATGGAAAGCTAACACATAGAGGAACAAATAATTCTTCTATATGACACTTCCTGAATTCCATCATAAATAGGGTTCAAATCCAGGTGAAGTCAACGGTATCTTTTTCCAGCAAAACCTGTTTCAGCATAAAAACAATAATCTACTTCATTTATTTCAGTTCCATCCCAATGTTTTCTCACCCATTTCCTAGGCCTCTCACTCCACTTAAGCCAACATATTAATCTCATTATCAGCCTAACACAAAACACACAAAAAGCTCATGCGAAGAAAATGGTAAATGGCGGCACAGGATATCAAACCTTCACTGCCCAAAAAAGCCCCGCTTGAAGCACTCTTCTTAAGCTCCTTTTCTATCAATCTTTGAACTCACTTCTCCTAATACACATCAGAATTCTTATAACTTTATCTACAATATAACTCATTAGAGGTTGGATAACAATAAAGGCTTCAAGAAATTCTAACTTAACTTGTAGAAAATAGAGTTGCCCTTAATGCTTTAACCTACCTATGAAAATGGATGGAGAAAGGAGGAAACGAAGGAATGAAGATAAAGATAAAATGGGAAAGTAAATGGTTATCCGGGTAGGCCATCAAAAATATCAATGAATTATTGTGAAACCTTACTAAAGTGGTAACCTCAATAGTCCAACTAGGTTACAAACTTAATCACCCAAGCTTGATCTTTTAATGCAAAGTAAATCCTAACCCTATATTGATCTTTTTCTCTTTCATTCAAGTAAGTCCACTTATAATCCCATTCCTACCCCCAACCGGTTTGTTTCATTCTACCCCAACCGGGTTTGGTTCGGCCCGACTCAACTCGACTCTATGAAATGACTCGACTCAGTAGGATGTCACAGTTTTGGTTTTTCATTTTTTGTTCATTGATTATGGAATCAAAAATTCTAGTAGAAAATATATATTTTGTTTATTTTAATAATCTGAAAATTTAAAAATAATAAGGTTGAGGCCAATTATTTAGTTATTTTGATTTTTTAATTGCTTGGAATTTTTAGGATTTTTAATATTTTTTTGATGACAAAATCTTGAAATTTGCTGGGCAGAGACAACATTGAAGTCCAGTGAGCCATAATCGATGGAAGAGAAATTCATTTTCAATGCAACTGACAAAACCTTTAACGAGCTATTGAAAGTGAGAGCAAAGGGGTAAATTCACAACAATTGCCGTGTTATTTTATTCTTTGAACCGGTCATCAGTGATGTGTCATGTCATATCAGTATGTGATTATGCTCAAGTGGGTCACTGAGCCACTTGATGATTCATATTTCCAGTTGTCAATTCATCGGTAAACACCTGATTGCATAGTTTAAAAAGTCGAGAAACTCATTTTCAGTTCATACACCAAATTGAAAATTTTTAAAAAGCTAAGGCATCAAATTTGTCATTTATCCTATTTCTAATGATAATTTAAATTTGGCCATAATTTCTGATAAGTCCCTCAACTTATTGACGAAAACAATTAAGCCCATCACTTCTACTTGCAGTCAATTAAGCCATTTATATTTGAAATTTAGCAATTCAGGCTCAAGTTAATAGTAATTGTTCATCCACAACCAACAAAAGCAAATTGCATTCAAATTGAATCAATCAATCATCTTCTAGCGACAATAGCAAAAGACAAGGGGTATGCAAACGGTTCTCAAAAGGAATTTCCTTTTTTTCTTAAATTGAAACCATACCCAACTTTATTTGGAATTGAACTAAACTCTTCGGTTTAATTAATTCTGATCGGTTTTCGAAAAGCATATGTTATATAACCAAATGAAAAAACCGAATTAGATCAATTTTTCTATTTTAATCAAATTTTAATGACCTTACAAAAGACTCTATAAACTAGAATATATATATACGACAATTTCCAGTTAAAATGGCTAAGGCAGATAAGGAGATAACGTTTTTTTTTTTTTACATTTAATATTGGTTTATATATTATTAAGAGAAAAAAAACGAGCAATACAAGTGGGCACAATATTCCAAGTTTGAAAACAAGCCCCACGAGGAACTGATTTAGCCAAAACATGAGCTATATCATTAGCTTGTCTTCTAATCCAAACCAACGTGACATTTGGCAATTGGACTAACAGTAGCTTACATTCAGAAATAACAACTCCAAACTCAGACCAATCTTGGACAGAGTTTCTCATAGCACAGAAAACTTGCAGACAATCGGTCTCAATCTGAATCTTCAAGCTGGAGTAGCCTGACAGCAACCAAGACAACACTATTCTTAACGCCTGAGCTTCTGCTACTGCAGGAGAAAAACAACCTTGCAAGGAAGACGTTGCTGCTGATACAAACCCGCTATTGCAATTTGAAATTACTGCACCAACGGCTCCATAGCCGACAAAGGGGAGAAGAGTTGCATCAAAATTTATTTTAAGAGTGCCGACAGGTGGCGGACACCAAATTCGACTTGCAGGAGTACCTGTACCTGTACCTGAACCTGGCAACTTCAGATGGGCTTTCTTCCAAGATACGAGCATACTTCTGGCACGAGTAACCACATGATAAGGTCTTTCTTCCTCTTGATTCCATTTCAACGCATTACGGCTCAACCAAACACTCCATAGTCCCATAACGAAGCTCTCAAAAAATTCGTTCTCCCACACATGATGTAAATGTTCCAACAGTTGTAAGAAAGTGTCCCATAACGAAGCTCTCAAAAAATTCGGTTGTATACTCCCACATTATGTAAATGTTCCATCACAGTTGTAAGAAAGTTTGGAAATTCCCAATACTATGTTCCAACAGTTGTAAGAAAGTTGGAAATTCCCAATACTTAGCCGAATACCAAAAAATTGCCAACAAAAGCTTACTCTCGGACACTCAACGAGAGCATGGACTAATGTTTCAATAGTACCACAGTAATCACATCCTGTATCAAGCTCCAGTCCCCTTCTTGCCAAAGTTGCTTTAACTGGCAGGATGTCGCGACAACATCTCCAGAGAAAATGCCTCACTTTCGGCGGAATTTGAAGTGACAAAGAGTTTTCCAGAAACGCGACCGCCAAGCATCTTCAGTATCCACATATTGAGATGCTACTATTCTGTATCCAGATTTCACAGAGTATATCCCAGAATCTGTCCAATGCCATATAAGGATGTAGTCCTGAACATTTGCAGCTAAAGGAATAGAAGTAATAATTTAAGCAATTGAAGGATTAAAAAGACCATGTATCAGTGGCAAGTTCCAAGCATGTGCCCCATGTGTCAAAATAAGATTGGAAACCCGTATATGCTCAAAGCCAGGAAGAATAGGTAAGGGAACCCGAAACTGATTATCCCTCAATAGCCACGGTTCGGTCCAGACATTAACTGATTTGATTTGACCATCTCCAATTCTTCCATCGAAAAACCAGAACAATATAGCATCTTTGGGCTGGCAACAAATCCCTCTTTCCATACAAAATCTTGGATTACGGCCAACACCTGCAACCAAGAAAATTCCCACTTGCAGGAAATATTTAGGCCCACTTGGGAAATATTTAGATTTGAAAGAGCTATAAAAGAGAGAGTTTGTAGTGTGTAAAAGCCTCCAACAGTGCTTTCCTAATAAGGCCAGATTGACACTTTGTAAATGTCTAAAACCCAAACCTCCATTTTCCTTCGCTACACAAAGCCGTTCCCAACTCAACCATCTCATCTTCCCACCCCACCAATAGAAATTCATTAGTCGCTGAAGCTCCACTAAAATAGATACCGGTATAAGGAAAGAACTCATACAGAATGAAGGGATAGCTTGTGCTACAGCCTTTATGAGTACCTCTTTACCCGCTTTGGATAGGAGTTTCTGGTTCCAACCACTGACCAACTTCCTCACGTGATCCTTCAAGAACGAAAAAACACGTCTCCTTTCCCTACCAATTAACGATGGCAGGCCAAGATATCGTCCATGGTTCAAAGGAGCAATCACACTAAAAACACCTGTAACAGCAGTCTTATCCAATTCAGAAGTGTTAGAGCTGAAAAAAATACCGGATTTTTGCCAATTAACTGCTTGACCTGAAGCTGCTTCATAGGTAGCTAGAATATTTTTAATCTCCAGAGCTTGAGCTCAAAGAAGAACAAACTATCATCCGCAAATAACAAGTGAGATAACTGGGGAGCAGCTCTCGAGACTCTACAGCCTGTGAGACGACCTTCTCGTTCAGACTTACAAAACAGCTTTGACAGTCCTTCAGCACAAAGAACAAATAGATAGGGCGATAATGGACAACCTTGTCTCAACCCTCGTTCTGGAATAATTGGGCCAACCTCATCCCCATTCACTCCAACCCAGTATTTAACAGATGAAACACACAACATGATCAAATCAACCCAACGCTGGCTAAAACCCAAGCCCTGCATAACAGCCTGTAGGTAGCACCAATTAACTCTGTCATAAGCTTTGAAAATATCAACTTTCAACGCGAAAGCTCCTTGTCGGCCTGTCATTCTTGTTTTCATAGAGTGGATTAACTCAAAATCAACTCACACATTATCTGAAAGCAACCGGCAGATAAGGAGATAACGTTAATTTTAGTGCATATACTTTTTTTTTTTTATTTTAGCGTTTGAACGAAAATTATAACAATTAAATATCTAAACTTTCAATTTTTTTAATTTAATATTTAATATTCAACGTTACTAATTAGGATCCTACGTGTAGTATTAATAGCTCCGTCTATGGTTTCAAATACATTCTCTCTCAGAAACTAAAAATGCCTGCAAACACCACATCTCATTCATGGCCATTTTACTTTATTATTTTCTCAATCTTAGCTCCTGTTCTGCTTGCTATATTCATTTTCCAGCTTGACTCGTTCGATCCAGCTCCTATGCCTATCCACGAGTTGACTGACCCGCCACCGGAGGCTTCTATGAAGATTGGTCGCCTTCTTCAAGGCTCAGAATTTCTACTAATAATAAAGAAGTATATATGCTTACATCTGTTCGTGGCTTGAGCTAAATATGTTTTATTCAAGTATTTGATATCTTCAGTACTGTTTTATTAGATAGGTAATCTTCCAAGATCCTCATATTACTCTTAGTTACCAGTAGTTTATGACTGCTCGTCAACTCTTGGGCTTCTATGTGTAGACATTCCGAATATGTGTATTTTTTGGGAGTATAAAGATGTTTGTTATAGAGAGGTTGGGTGGTAGTTTGAAGGCACGCGCAAGAATATAAGGCATGACGAATAGCGAATCAAGGAAGCATTTCTTCTTCAAGGCTCAGAATTTCTTGGTGTTGGGCAGTTGAAGGCACCGGAAGATATAGCATACGATAGCGAATCAGGAGTCATTTATACAACGTGTGCAGATGGGTGGATAAAACGAGTCGCAGTGAATGACTCGGTGTCTGACTCGGTTGTGGAGAACTGGGTTAACACTGGTGGTAGACCACTTGGACTCGTCCTGGGAAAAGATAACGATGTAATTGTTGCTGACGCCTACAAGGTCAGTATTTGAAGACAAAATCTTATACATACTACCAATTTGTCGTGTGTATATAAAATATGTGCCCATAAAAAAATTTAACGTAAAAAAATCATTAAAACGAATTCATTTGCGTTGATATTTCTTTGCATTTCTTTACGGTAGTAATTATCGTGGTTAAAGGATAATTTTATTATTATATTGAAATACTCCTTTTGTCCCAAAATATAAATCGTTGTTGTACAAATATTAAGAAAACAATTAATTCACGTAAATTCTAATAAAACCAAGATAACTTGACTAAATTATCTTTTATCTCAAAATCAATAGTTATTTATAAAAGTATATTTATTGTATTTAATGCAAATAATAGTAACATTGAAAAAACGTCATTTATTACTCATTAAAATGCTCAAAACGACTTATATTTTGAAACAAAATAATTATCTAAAAACGACTTATACTTTGGAATAGAGTGAGTAATAAGCAAGAAATTAATGAGGTAATTGAAAATAAGATAAATTAACGATTATATTTGAAACAAAATTAAAATTATCTAAAAACCGACTTATAACTTTTGGAATAGAGTTGGGAAAAGCGTTTAAAAAAATGTAAAGTATTTGAAATCCAAATAGAAAAATAATTGAGGGTAATTGAGAAAGATTATATAGGTATAAATTATAATTAATGATTTGTTGCTGATGCCTACAAGGTCAGTATTTGAAGACAAAATCTTATACATACTACCAATTTGTCGTGTGTATATAAAATATGTGCCCATAAAATTAATAGTTATTTATAAAAGTATATTTATTGTATTTAACGTAAACAAATCATTAAAACGAATTCATTTGCGTTGATATTTCTTGGCATTTCTTTACGGTAGTAATTATCGTGATTAAAGGATAATTTTATTATTATATTGAAATATTGTTTTGTTCCAAAGTATAAATCGTTATTGTACAAATATTAAGAAAATAATTAATTCACATAAATTCTAATAAAACCAAAATAACTTGACTAAATTATCTTTTATCTCAAAATTAATAGTTATTTATAAAAGTATATTTATTGTATTTAATGTAAATAAGGATAACATCAAAAAAACATCATTTATTACTCATTAAAATGCTCAAAACGACTTATATTTTGAAACAAAATAATTATCTAAAAACGACTTATACTTTGGAATAGAGTGAGTAATAAGCAAGAAATTAATGAGGTAATTGAAAATAAGATAAAATTTAATAAGAGTATAATAGACAATTTAAAAATTAACTATAATGCACAAAGGAAGGTGGACTATATTTTTGGACAAATCAAAAGGAAAAATGGACTATTGTTTTTTAAACGGATGGAATATACTAAATTATTGAGTAAATTAACTATGTTATCCTTAATTTAATATGTCTAAGAATCAAATTTTCGGGAATTGAAATAGTAATTGTTGGTCATACACTTAGGGTAAATATGAAAAAAAATTATTATTCCTTCAAACCACAAATGTGATGAGTATTTAGGAACGGAGGTAGTAAGTTATTTTTTTCGGAAACAAACAGTAGCTTAGTTCCACATAAGTGTTTATGATAAACGCATTAGTCTAGAAATGCTAACCATGAAATTAGGGGAAAAAAAAATAATTAATCTCAAGAATGTTTTGATATTTACCAAATTAATGTTGATGTGCAATATATAGGGATTGCTAAAGATTAGTAGAGATGGTGAAATAGAGCTATTAACAGATGAGGCAGAGGGTCTGAAATTCAAACTTACAGATGGTGTAGATATAGCAGAAGATGGCATTATTTATTTTACAGATGCTTCTTATAAGTACAATTTTCATGACCATTTGTGGGACGTTTTGGAGGGTAAGCCCCACGGTAGGGTATTGAGCTATAATCCTGCAACCAGAATCACCAAAGTTTTGGTCAGTGACCTATATTTTGCCAATGGACTTGCAATTTCTCCCGATCAAGACTCTTTAATCTTCTGTGAAACTTCCATGTAAGTAATTGTTCTCTAAAATCTTTTGGTATTAAACTTAGCTTCTAATGAGAATTCTAAAAGTTTAATTGAGTCGAGTCGAGTTACTTTAGGAGTTATTCAAACTTGCTTCAATTTTAACTAAATCGAACTCGAACTTGAGTAGGTCAATCAATAGATTGAATCATATTCAAGTATTACATATAAAGTTATGACTAGATTGTTTGCTAGTCTAATAAAATAATTAAAATATTTATTTGTTTCAAATAATTTTTTTGGTTCAACCTTTAAACTTTTGTAATGCAAGCATATACTTAGATTTTTGTTAATATATTGTTAGGAGTGTAAATTAGCTAAGTCAGCTCGCGAACTGTTTGCATTCGAAAAAGTTCAGCTCGAATCAAGCTCAAACTTAATCTCAAGCCTCCTCATTTAGCAAATGATCTGAGCTCGAACCTAATAAAGTTCAGCTTAAAAGTTTGTCGAGCCTTATCAAGTTTTTTTATATACATATGTATAATAGGTTACTCAAGTCTCGAGTCTCAAGCCGAGCTCAAACTTAAAATTTTTTGAATTGAACTAAGAGCCTCAAGTCGAGCTCAAATCGAGCTTGAATTTAAAATTTTCAGGCTTGTTGATTTCCGAGCCGAGATTTGCGCTCGTCAAGTTCAAGCTTGACTCGGCTTACTTACACCTTTATATATTGAATTTGACTTTAAAAACCTGGTTTGGACTTGTTCACTACAGGAGGAGGTGTAGAAAATATTACATAAAAGGCAATAAAAAAGGAAGCTTGGAAAAATTTACTGATTTGCCTGGAATGCCAGACAATATCCATTATGATGGACATGGCCACTTCTGGATTGCATTACCCATGGTATAATATCTTTATATATTTAAAGTAATTGTTAAATTAACTTGAGCAGATTAGTAATTTTGATCAATTTGACAGGAAATCACAACATTTTGGAAGGCAGTATTCAAATATCCTTTTGTCCGAAAGCTTGCAGGAATTGTTTTGAAGCACAAAGGAAATATAGGTGATACAGGAAAAAATGGAGGAGTTTTTGTGGTGGATTTGGAAGGGAAACTGATTTCCCATTACTATGATCCTGAGTTAAAATTGATTTCTAGTAGTGTAAAAATTGGAAATCATCTATACTGTGGTTCTATCACCTATCCCTATATTATTCGTCTAAATTTGGCCAAGTATCCTGCACTTGCCAATACCTAAGTTGTGTAGATTAATGCTATACTAATGTCTCTCATCAGTGCTCAGAGGGTTGGTGCGCCCTATGGGTTGTCCTCAATCGGGCCATCAACACCTGACTAGTTATCCGAGCTTACAGAGGCAATGACTAAAACATCTAGTAATCCTCTTTTTCTTTTTCAAAAAATGTGTTTACACTATGCAAATGTTATAGAAATTGTCAGAGTTGTCTAGCAAACATTTCTCATTGAATATAGTAATAGTATGATGTTTTTGCCGCGTTTAATTTAATTTCACCTAAATATAATAATTGAAATAATTTAGTGAAAAAAATATTACGAAGCGCATTTCACATATATTTGCCACCATTTCACTCACCTTATAATCAAATACAAAAATTTTTTTAACATAATAATAAACAAAATATTGTCGTAAATGAACATAGAAAATATTACAATTAATTTAATTAATTACAAAAGTTTTGTGTTTGTGGAAGAGTTCAGTAAATTAACAAATGAAATTAACATCCACTTCTTATTTCCACCAAGAAACTGCTGCTTCTTATCTATCGATAGCCACTAAAATTGTTGTATATATCAAAGATAGAATGTCAGAGATTTTGTTCTAGCGATATACATATTTTCATACTATGTGCAAATATACTAATTATGGTTATTGAGGATGTTTTTAGAACACACCCCTCAACCTATGTCATATTAATTTGATGATAGCTGCAAATGTTATAAATATTCTCCCCAGAGCCTAAATATAACACCTAATTATTCGGAATAGTAATTTCTTACACAAGCCTAGAATAAATTAGAGACGGAGAGCTATTTTTTTGAGCAAACTGAGAGTTAAATTTGCCAACCATTTTCACTCTGGAGACTTAATAAGCTAGAACTATAGTATGGTAGTATACATACATAGATTTCTTTAATTTATGAATCTATCATCATGAGATGGTATCCTTTAGAGCGAGAGAAAGTAATGAGTCAGAGGTAAAATCGAAGGAGAATGGAGAGAAAGATATAATAACAGCTGAAAGTTAAAAGTAATTGATAAAGAATTAAGGCAAGAAAGTTTTGTATAGATATGTAGAAGAGAAGTAATATATCAGGTAAATAATAAGACAAAGAAATAGAGAGAAAATATAACAATATATGAAAACCTCAAGGGCATAGTGTAACGAAGAAAGGCTGAATATGTGTAAATTGACACACACAAAAGACACAAAGATGGCATGGACAAAAATGTTTGGGAAAGTGCAACATGAATCTCTTTTTTTTTTTTTTTTATTAATTAGAAATTGATATAATAAGATGGACGAGAAATAATATATATCGAGGGACGTACAAGAGGAAACACAAGAACAGGAATAGAACTGACTACAATTGGACAGACAACCAAAGTATGATAAAAATAAACTGTGATCAAAAAGTGAACAGACTCGACACTTGAGAAAAACAATTATCACACGCGCAGTGCACGTTCTGAATAGGAACCATGAAGGAATCAATATGTTAATGAGAACAGATAGAATGCGAACCAAATCATCTATCAAAGAGAAGAGCGCAAAAATACCTAGAAAACGATTGTGCCCACAGAACATGCTAAATGAGACATGTATACCAAAAAGAAAATAGAATATGCAGACTATCAGAAAACAGAATACAGAAAAATAAGAGAGAAAAAGGAAGAGAACACAACTACTGGAGAGTTAATCAAATGTAAGATATCGCGAGAAAGTACAAAACAATATACCGTGTTAGAAAATTGAGGAATAGGGAAATAATTGTCCCCTGCGATAGAAAATAGGTATCACGTATATATATGTGGAGAATGGAGAGAACAGTATGAAGTAAATCATGGTAACAAGTTTACAGGCCAACAAAAAGTAGGGGAAGTTTACTTTTTTTTTTGTTATTTATTGGCACAAATAATGATTTGTAGTTCCCGTAAGATTCCCAAAGCATATTAGTGCCACTTGCACAAACTAAGGGACACTAGAAACATCTTATATGTCAAATTGGAAACACGCATCATCCAACCTAGTTCTGCTCCACCTGAGTTCTATTGCGGCAAAGAAGCGACAGACAGAGATATGAGCGCACACAATAAATCTATAATTCATTATGACAACTAACATCAGGAAGAGAGAGTGTTGACCATGGCTTTGTACTTTGCACTAATTGCTCATTTTTCAAAAAAAAGAGTACAATATCTTCCTGTTATAAGCTTGCTAAGTAACTTGAGTTGAGTACCCACAAAAAAAAGCACCAATGCGCGTTCAAGAGACCTCAGCGTATTTATTTCCCATCCAGCGGAGAGTTGGACTCAGCCATCCCTAAATGCAGTTGAGTCAGTTGCAAAAAATATGTCATTCAGGATCCTTCTAGAGAAAGATCAGAACTTTTTGAGTGATAATAGGGAACCCGAAGTATAGTTGATGCAAAATAGTCATGTCCTTGAAAGATCAGAACTTTTGGATGAAGGGACCCGAAGATATAGCATATGACAGCAAGTCGGGGCTGATTTACACGAGCTGTCAAGATGGGTGGATCAAGCGAGTCACGGTGAATGACTCGGTGTCTGACTCGATTGTTTAAAAGTGGGTTAATATTGGTGGGAGACCCCCTGGAATCGCTGATGCTTTCAAGATTTGTACAGATCTCTTTGACTTTTACATTGAAACCAAAACGTCATTGAATTTCATAGGAATAAAATATCTATTTGGAACTTAGCATAGATCTATTTCCTGGAAAGTTGACTTCCAAGTAAGTAGAGTTTTAAAAAAATTACTTTCCGAAAAGTTGAGTGGGACTGTATTTGATTGATACATTGAATTTCCAGAAAGTAAAATTCGGTTAATGAAATGTGAGATTGTAAATGACAAAAATACCCTATTATATATAATAATTGAAATATTTCATTCAAAAAATTTTAATTGAAATATTTCATTAAAAAAATTTAATAAAACTCGTTTTATATGATCCACTTGCTTGTAATCAATATAACCTTTTAATTACATGTTGTACAAAATATTATTATAATTTTATTTATTTGGTTAATGTTATAATTACACACAAAATAAGAATAATAATTCTCTAAAAAAGCTTAATAAGGAAAGAGCATGTGTTGAATCACAAGTACAGGAACTCCACTTCCTATGGGTGAGCAGGGGAAGTAAACGGCGGGGGAGTTTTATTTTTAAGTCTCCAGAAATTACACAATTTGTGCCAACTAAACATGCTCAAAATCTATATTTCTTGGAAACTTCAACTTCCTCCGTTTACTTATCCCAACCAAACGAGACCTTAATATTTTGGCTATTTAAGCTTTTGAATTTTTACGTTGAACTTCTTTATAATAGAAGTAAAATTCAAAAAAATTTATTAATAGTTTGTTTATGTGGCTTAAAAGATAAAATTCAAAAATTTCTCCACTTAAAATTTAAAATAACTTTTTTAATATAGATGTAAATCAATCATCTAAAGTTGAATCGAGTTTCGTTTATTTTAAACTCAATATGTTATTTGATATATTTTACACAATTTGATACATTTTCTCAAGAAAGGCTGCCCATAGCCTTCGCTTTCTCCCTCAGAATAAATTTTTGAACCTTCCCAGTTGAGGTTCTTGGCAAATCCTCAAAAATGACAGTTCGAGGAGCCATATAATGAGGCAATTTATCTCGGCAAAACTTAATTATATCTTGCTCGGTTGCATCAAATCCCTCTTTTAGCTTCACAAATGCACAAGGCACTCAGCTTTGAAGTATTCTATATGTAGAGCAATCCTCATAAAAAATGACAGTTTCGAGGAGCCCACTATTAATGATGAGCAATTTATTTTCTCAAGAAAGGCTGCCCATAGCCTTTGCTTTCTCCCTCAGAATAAATTTTTGAACCTTCCCAGTTGAGGTTCTTGGCAAATCCTCAAAAATTACAGTTCGAGGAGCCATATAATGAGGCAATTTATCTCGGCAAAACTTAATTATATCTTGCTCGGTTGCATCAAATCCCTCTTTTAGCTTCACAAATGCACAAGGTGTTTGTCCCCAATGATCATCTGGTCTTGCAACTACTGCGGCTTCAAGAATTGCAGGATGGCCGTATAAAACTGTTTCTACTTCAACTGTGCTTATATTTTCTCCGCCAGAAATTATAATATCCTTCAACCGGTCCTTTACTTCTATATAACCATCAGAATGTTTCACAGCTAGATCCCCACTTCGAAACCATCCACCTTTGAAAGCTACCTTTGTTCCTTCCAAGTCTTTGAAGTACCCACTCATTACAGTGTTTCCTCTGAACATAATCTCTCCTAATGTTTTACCATCGGCCGGTACACTTTCTTCAGTGATAGGATCTTTTACGTCAACGTCCTCTAAACCAAGATGGTGAATTCCTTGTCGAGCTTTCAACTTTACTCTCTCATTATGAGACAGAGAATCCCATTCAGGTTTCCATGCACAATAAGTTCCTGGACCATAAGTTTCTGTAAGGCCATACAAGTGGGATACACCAAAACCCAACTCTTCCATCTTGAAAATGATTTGAGGGGGTGGTGGCGCACCCCCAGTCATTACTTCCACTTTGTGAGGAAGTGGTTTTCGATCACAAACCGGAGAATTCACAATCATGTTCAATACAGTTGGAGCTCCTCCCATGTGTGTCACTTTGTGCTCTGCTATGCAGTCAAAAATGCCTTTTGGAGAGACTTTTCTGAGGCATATGTTAGTGCCACCTTGAGCTGCAATTCCCCAAGTAAGGCACCATCCGTTGCAGTGAAACATAGGCACAGTCCAAAGGTAAACGGGCATTGCTCCCATCCCATGAAGGAAAACTGTAGCAAGAGAATTGAGATATCCACCCCTGTGATTATAAACAACTCCTTTGGGTCGAAGAATTTAGAAGATATCCACCCCTAGTTAGATTTAATAAACAACCCTTGTGGTCGTGAAGTTGTGGGCCGGAGATAATAACATTTATGCTGGATTGGAATTCCCAACCACCATGTCTCGGATCACGTTAATCTCAGAGAATGCTGCATTAATCCTTCCATTTTTTCCAAGAGTCCTTTCATATTCTCTCATAAGCATGGTTTGAAAGAAAGCACAAGAGAGAAAGCATCGGGCCACAGAATTCAGAAAATTAAGACCAAAATTATAGGTGGATCTTGTGTTCTGGTATTTGCCAGAAGACCAAAGTGGCTTTAACTGAGCAACATTCAAAATAATTGATAGTCTAACAAAATGACATGGTCTTCTGGAATGTTTCATAGCGAAAACAGAAAACCAATATTGCATCATGGCGTGTATAATTAAGCGTGCAAGAAACAGCTCCTGCCACATTAGGGACTTCAAAATGCAGCTCATACATTGCTGGAACATAAAGGGGCCCAAAGTATAGCACCTGCGTTAATGTTTACATTCTAATATTAAATGCTGATATATTTTAAGTATAGATCAGTAAAGACAGCATTTTCAATATTTGAACACGCACAAACAGAACAAGAATAAGACAAGATAAACAAATACTAGCAATTACTCCAGGAAAACAGTTAGAAAACAACAAAGTCGCCTCCCTTTTCTTTTTCTTTTTCTTTTTTTTTTTTTCTGTACACCAATAGATAATATAAACAACTCTATCTTAAAAGGCTTGAAATTTTCAATGTTTTTGTCGTATCCCATTTTGTAGGGTTTCTACAGCATAAATGGTTAAACAATCTGGAGAACAAACTTATTTCACGAGCTAGTGGTTTTCCCCCTGAAGCAAATTGATAAACTCATAAATGCAGAAATTATAAATTGACATCTAAATTTTATAAAAACAAAGTTTAACATATGAAATTTTAGATTTAAAATATCAATACATTATAATTTTTAATAATTGAAGCATTCAAGGGTTAATCTAAAAGTTAGAACTGTCACTATTTTTTTTTTTTTTTTTTTTTTTAATTTTTTTTTTAAGTTTGCAGCCTGTCATTGTTTGTGTATTGACTAATTTGAGCCAATTCAAATTCAACAAAACAATAAAACTAAAAAATGCATGATAAGTTTTACGTAAACAATCACAATGGATTAACCCAACTGACCTAAAGCTTCATCGACCAATCCTACTCAATCTTAATCAAAATGAAGCTTCATCGACCAAATCCTACTCAATCTTATCAATGAATTAAATAATAGAAGAAAGATGATCAATGGTTGTTTTGAATTTTGATGTAGAGATTTAAAAAAAGTACAAAAAGGGTGAAAAGAAGTGTAGAGAATGATTTAAAATATTAATGGCAAAGAAGAATGAAGGCTGCTGATCCACCAGTAAATGAAGGGGATTTATCCGGTCCAGTGTATAGAATATCCACCAGATTGAGTCATTTGAGAAGAAAATCTAGATGAACTCGAAAACAATCAAAATCAAAATATAATGATCAAATGTCAATGGCAGTAATCTAAAAACTAGAATAAAAATCAAAACCTTTTTATTAATTAAAGCCAACCCAGAAGAGCAAATTTCTCCTAAAACAGTACAAAAAAGCAGCTCAATCAAAATCAACTCACCACATCACCTCTGGAAATTCCCAATCGGGTCAAAGTAGAAGCAAGGCTAAGACAACGCTTATAAGTCTCATTCCATGTATACACAACAGAACCATAAACAACAGATTTCCTGTCTCTATACACCTTAGCTGATCTCTCCAAGAAACTTATAGGAGACAAGGGAACGAAATTTGCAGAGCAACGAACAAGGCCCTCCGTAGTTTTCCATGATTCAGGCTCAACATCCCCAGGAAAATGAGACAAAACGCGGGAATTTTGTGGGAAATTGAAAAGAAACCGGTTGAAACTAGAGGAAATGAAACGAGTACAGTAAAAATAATAGGATTTGTTCTTGAAAAGGTGGTTCATGTTTGTGGGTAACAGAGAAACTTAAACAAACAGGTGCGGGAATTTTGTGGGAAATTGAAAAGAAACCGGTTGAAACTAGAGGAAATGAAACGAGTACAGTAAAAATAATAGGATTTGTTCTTGAAAAGGTGGTTCATGTTTGTGGGTAACAGAGAAACTTAAACAAACAGGTAGCAGACTCCAGTGGCAAATACGAGAAAATGAAACACAAAGCAAAGCTTTCCTCTGGGATTGGAGACGTAACACTGTCAACAGAGTCTTTGAACTGCCGAAGCATGTAAGATAAGAGATAAAATCATGGATGATGTAATACAAAGTTCAAGTCCTTTGGCTGACATGAAAAATCTATTACTGTTCTTATGTGCTGAAAATTATATTTGCTGTGATGAATATTATATTAATTTTTTTATTTCAAGTTTATAAAGAAAAATATTTACAATAAAACGTCTGAGCTAATCATTTTTATATAGTTAAATGTATTTCGCTGTAATTTCCCTCCAAAAAATTAAAAATTAATTATTTTATTTCATTGCAGTTATATTATTTACTTTTTAAAATTATTAATAGGTTTCCGGTTCAAACTTTAAAATTAGCTCATCTATAATTTATTTATCAAAAAAAATTATAATTCATCCAACTCGAATGAAGTTTAAGTTCAATTTTTTTTTTTTTTTTGTTAAATGAGCATCATAAATAAATTACTTAGCTCGTTAAGTTTATGGAAGGAATTCGAACAATTATTATTTAACTATAGTTAACCAAAAATGCTTTCTTAAATCAAATTTCACATATTTCAGTCATAAAAATTTTAGACAACACTATAGAAACATTTCCTTTTTGATAAGATATAAAATGATAATTTTCAAGAAAAGACAATGAAATGAACTCACCACATCGCCATTAGAAATTCCCAACTGTGTCAAGACAGAAGCCAGCCCAAGACAACGGTTATAGGTTTCACTCCAACTGTACTCCAAAGAACCATAAATAACAGATTTCCTGTCTCCATATATCTTAGCTGCTCGTTCCAAGAAGCTTATAGGAGATAAAGGAACGTAATTTACAGAGCAATGAATAAGACCCTCCATGGATTTCAATGATTCTTTCTCAAAATCCCCAGAAAAATGAGAGAAGACTCGAGATTTTTTATGCAAATCTAAACCAAATCGGTTTGAACTGGTTTGAATCAAAGGAGCTCTGAAGATTTGGATCATGTTGCCTAATTCAACAAAATTAAACCAAACCAAGTGCTTAACTTTTGAATTACTTTGTGACCACCAATAAAAGAGCTATCTAATATATATAGATATCATCAAACTTTGTATTCTATACGTATGGATTCTAAGACAGTTATGGAAATTCATTCCAATGCAATTTGAAATGCAGATTTCAATTGAATTTCATATTATAGTTATTTCGTAATAATTTGAATTTCATTTGTTGTTATTTACTAAATCACCCTGAAACCTAAATATTCAGGAACAATAATTATTTAGCCAATGTCATTTATTATTAGTAGGACCTAGAATTTATTAGACATGACAAGAAGTTACTGGTTGAATCATTTACTTTAGCTTATTTTTACTATAGTAAAAAACTAAATATGAAGCTTTTTATTGTTTTTATTTTTTATTTTTTAAATAAATGTTTTTTTTTAAATTATAGATGTTGAATAATTTGAAGGAATACTGCTTTTTTTATATTATTATTATTAAAATTAGAATGTAAATAGTCAATGATTATAAATATAAATTATATATATTATAAGGTAAATTACACAAAGGAGAAAGGGACAAGCTGATGAATAGATTTTGTTAAATTTAGCTAAAACCCTAAATTGCCAGAGCTCTTTGCCTCTTTCTTTTACTGGGAAACTATTGCGTTTTTGCCCCTTAGAGTTTGATTTTCAGTTTCTCTTTCTCTCTTCTTCTGTATCTGTCTTCTCTTTATTTTCAGATCTATTTGTAAAGCCTTTTTAAATTTGTCTTTCCTTTTGTTGCCATTTCATTCTTTTTCTTTCTTTTAATCAATATTTCTTGTTTTTATTTTTTTATATAAATATATGAAAATTAAGTTTGTGTTTGGATTTGATTAATTTTTTCTTTCTCGTTGATGGACTTGTTGATTAATATATCACCTTATTGATGAATATTTGGGAAATATTCTATACTACATTAGAAAAATTCTTAAAGCATGCTTGTAAGTAGGAATGTAAATGTAAATCCAGCTCGAACTCAAAATCTAAAATTTTGACCCGTAGACTAATGGGCAAATTGACACTATTCATCTAAGTTTTGGAGTAATTTGGCCAAAAAATTCATAAAATGAACCTATACCAAACAAGAGATTGTACACATCCATGAAATTGAAATCCATCAATCCAAACAAGGACCTAAGAATCAGTACTTGGTTACTAATTGTCATTTTATTATTTTGACAGGATTTTCTCTATCCCCAATATGCTAAACATGCAAGAAAACAGAAACACAGTTTCACAAAAATCCTCGGGCATCACAATCCTTCACTGAACAGGAAAGTGAAAAAGCTAAAAAAATACCAAAAAACCATATTCAAGATCCACTTCCCTCGAATATGGTCATGACTTCACTTAATTCAAATATAAAGGTGAACTTGATAATTGCAGCAAACACAGAATTTGACCTCCTCCCTATACAGGTATTTAACTCGATTAACAAATGCATTTTTGTCATATCTCCATTTGAGATTATTTAAACAAAAAAGGAAATGATGATCTCAACGGTGAAAGCAGCAATGAGGAAATGTTGGAAATAGAAGTGTCATAAAGAATATCATGTTTGGCTCTGCAAATGATTTAGTAAGGTCTGCAGCTAAATGAGTATCTACTCGATCAGTCTAGAGCACTTATGACTGCATCGACAACCTCTTGGGTAGTGCTTGTTCCTCCTAGGTCTTTCGTTCGATACTTTCCCTCTAAAATTACCCGTTTCACAGCAGTTTCTAATCGATCTGCAAATGAAGGGAACTGAAGATGTCTGAGCATCATAGCAGATGAGAGAAGCAGCGCCACTGGATTTGCCTTTTTCTTTTCCACTATTTTCTCATTGCCCACATTTCCTGCTGAGGCACCTTGCTCAAAAATAGCATGATCAGCACCAACATTGCCTGCAATATCAGCACCCATTTTTTGGCAATATAAGCAATTCTGAATGAGAAATTGTCTAAGAAACAAATTATGCAAAATTCTCATTTACTCTTCCTGTTCGCGAGGAAACAAAAGGGCAGGGAAACATTTGTAAGAGAAAATTGCAAATAATACTGTAGATTCTCAACCCTCTGTGCAAACATGAGCGTTTATCATATGAAATATGTAGATAAAAACCCATAAGAAATAGCACTTAAGATAACTTTCTATAGGTTCTAGCCATAACAAACTCCGTACAAACATGCGCGTTTATCTACAATGCATCAATGACTATATCAAAATTTTTGAGAAGATGACTATATCAAACTTTGGATGGATGGAGTTGATATATGATTTAGGGTAAGTTTGGCATTATGGTGAAGTTCACCAGAAAAGAGCATATGAAATATGTAGATAAAATCTATAAGAAATAGCACATAAGATATATTTCTGTAGGTTTTAGCCATAACAGACTCCAGAACAGATAAACAGCAGTTTCAAGTTGAATTTCGCAAAAGCATTTATAATCATTTCCAAATCAAAACCTGCCCATATTATATCTCCTACCTAAGACCAATACTCTGTATGCCTCTTATACTCAATAAAACGTTAATCTTGTTTAGAGTTGTTCTAATTGCTAGTGACAGGTGCAATTGTAAAGGACAGCGAACAAGTACATATGCTATCTTCAATCTTAGACATTAATTTCCCAAGACTTGTATAAGACATTACATTCCAAGCTCTAGGAAAATATTTGCACTAAAGTTCAGGAAAGATTTTATTAATGCAGCCCATGAAAAAAAAATCAAATGCTCCAAAGATCTAGGAAGCATTTGATTTTGAGCTCAGCATTATTAGAAAGGTTGTACATGGATCAGATCAGATGGATTGTACATCAAATGGTGGCCTGAAATGATGCAATCGGATTCTGAATTTAGGGCGCCAAAACCATGAAATTATAGGAGTTTCATCAAGTTGAGCACATGCATGCAACTTTATTTGGGGATAGGGTATAAACACTCAAGTATCAACAATTCTGAATCAAACCCTTAGCATCAACATCATTTAAACATAGCATAGAGTTCTCAACTTGAACTGAAGGAAATCAAGTGTGAGAACAATTGCAAAATACATTTAAGAAAATGCAAATTTGCTTATAGAAACTGAGTCCATGCATTTTTGTTTCCCTACAATATATCAAATCATAGGCCCTCAGATACTCATCAAGAAATCAAGCTTCAATTAACGGTAAAAATCTCATGCAATCAGAAACCCAACTTTGAATTCATTAAATACTTTCACAAACAAGAATTATAATATGTATTATTACATATCTAAGCAAATATCTAGCAGGCCAAAATGAGAAATATTTGTTTGAGCTACTGAAGGATTCCAATTGAGGACCAGATTTCAGGATTGAGAGATCAGACATGAAACAGGCTTAGAGAGAGAGAGAAGAATTGGGAAATGAAATAACTAAAAGAGAGGATGACAAAGAAAAGGATTCTCAAGAGCACAATTATAGCTTATATAAAATGACAATACTTAATAATCGTTGCTCAAGTAGGGTCAAGCTCAAGCAGGTTTCTAGTGTTTAAATAAACCACAACAAACTGGATTTCCTCTATCACTTCCAGTGGCCACTGACCCAATGACTATAAAGTTCACTGATTACAAATCAGGCTCAGTCAGTTTCTTAAAGTTGATGCAAGCACCTAATTTATATGCTGGCCCCTAATTGACGTACCAAAACCAAATTCCTGACACAAATATCTTGTAGAAAACACACAGCATTATTGCAGCATCTCTAAGGCTCTCAGACAAACTAAGGCCATCGAAGACACTCATTTTTGTTAATCAAAACTCAGAAGCCTAAAAGAATCATATGGACCATGAAGTAATTTTAAAGAACGTAGCAACCAATTGAAGTTTACTAAAACGAAGCTTTATTTAGATGCCTTTGGAATAATCACCTGGCATTAACTATACATTGGTCAAGTTATTATGGCCTTTCTATCACTAATTCCAAAACTGCAAAAAGAAAAACATTAAAGAAACACAAAGTTCTACAACAAATTATATTCGTGGATATACCTCCTGGCATGACTCCCGTGCCACCAGCAATACCTGCAGCTGTATTTGCAACAAGATTCCCATAAAGATTAGGTGTCACCTGCAAAATGTAAACCGAGCCTCATCAGCGAAAGAACTCATGTTCGCTCCCTCACTATTTCAATCTATGGAAACCAAGCATTGAGATTTTGAGCAAAACCCAATTATTAATGCCAAATACAATCAGCGATAACAGGCACGAACATCCTAGCAGTGAATTCTCAAATAAAAAAATCAGCGATGTCAAAGCGATGGGCGCCCTTAAGGCGACAAGGTCCTCCATTGCCCGAGGCACTAGGCACTATTAGAGGCGCTCACCAGAGTAAAGTGAGGAATTTTAGGTTATTTATAATTTAGAATTCTAGATGTATTGTTAAAGAACAAAACCATGTCATTCATTTAGAACTTATGCATCAAAACATTGGTTCCAAAAAGCACATAAAACCATTTAACATAACTATTAGATTTAACTAAACCTAATTTTTTTAATGGCTGTCAAACTTTCCAATTTCCGGCCACTTTCTTTTACATATTTGTTGTACTTATTTTTAATGGTTAGGTTAGGTTAGATTTTAACCTAATTATCTAATGGCTGTCCAACTTCCCAATTTCCAGCAACTTATTTTCTTCCATATTTGTATGGTAGATTAACTTTCCAATTTCCAGCCACTTTCTTTTTCTTTTCCATATTTGTATGAAGTTTTTGACTTAATTATTTAATGGCTGTCCAATTTTCCAATTTCTAGCCGCTTTCTTTTTGTTTTGATCCCCACATTTGTTAACCTAATCTTTTAGTAGCTATATAGGGAAATAGCAAAATTAGTTTGAGTCGCTCGCCTACCTGTCGCCCCTCCTTTTTGCACTTTGGCATCTAGGCAGCACCTAGTTGAAGGCGCCTCATTTTAAGGTATACCAAGCACCAACCCCTCACCTCCCCTTTGTGCCTAGGCGAGGCCTGGTGACAGCACTGAAAAAATTACAAAAAAGAAAGATTCTTATGCCAACTGATTGATATCTTGCTAGCTCAACGCTTTAACCATCCTCAACGGTAAATTTCATATCCTTCTCCAATCCCTTATCATGGCTGATAATACAATACACAGAGCTCCACAGTACAAATTTGGCACAGCCTCAACTCTAAATTCAATCCACATCATTCTATTCTACTAAGGTCAAAATTGTCCAAATGGAGACTAAATTAAATTCTAATAAATCCTAATCCTCTAATGAATAGTAAATAAAAAAAAAATCTAAAATCCTTTTCCCTTTTCCCCCCTTTTTTGACAAGTGAATATTCGTCAAACACTAAAAGGGGTGATACTGACAGAGTCCATAACCAAAATGAGAAATCTGAAAACCATAAAATATATCAGTAAGCATACAATTTTGTTTGCTTTCTCTTCATTTCTTATTTTATTTTTCTAACTAATAATGCTAACTCCCAGCTTTTAAGAAAATAGTTCTCTTGATAAATCCTTCTCAGTACTAAAATGTATGAGACAAGCTACCTACAGTATACAGTCCAGAATTTTAGTATTAACTATTAAGTGATGCCACCTACATCAAAGAGGATATCCTTCTCTAGCATCTAATGTCAAAAGCTGGAAATATTCATTTTCTTAAGATAGCTAAACTAATTAGATGCTCATCCTTGCAATAGTAAGGATGAAGGGTTTCTCTCCCGATTAGAAATTACTACAGATCTTTAGAAAAGAAATGGCCACCTAAAATCAGGATCCTCAATTTGCCAGCACCTAAAAACATGTTAACTCACTGACTTCCCCAAAGTTATTACTGGAATCTGTAATCTAATCCCCAAAACTTATGTCCCATTCCCTACAGCTGCCTTGATTGCAACATTCAGGTAGAAAGACAGTAAGAACAATGAACAATGAGCATGTTAGTGCTATCGGTTTTTCTAGAAGTAATTCACTTTATCAATGGGTTTGTTAATTGTTTAAATAACTTAGAACCTCAAATATAGGACCACAGTTTTCCAACAAAAACCATACTTGCAAATATAAGGAGACACATACAGAAAATACGAAGACGAGCAGGAAAAAAAAAAAAAAAAGACAACAGAATTGGTTGAATAAAAATTCAATACCATGACATCAAATTGCTCTGGCTTTGAAACAAGTTGCATACAGCAGTTATCCACAATAATTTCATTATATTTGATTCCAGGATATTTTGAAGAGACTTCCCGACAAGATTCCAAGAACAAACCATCTGCAAGCTTCATGATGTTTGCCTTATGCACAGCAGTCACTTTCTTCCTGTTGTTCAGATACGCATACTCAAAAGCATATTTGGCAATACGCTCAGAGCAGAACTTTGTTATCACCTAACAAATTGGTAGTAATTAGATTTTAAAAATTAAAATAAAAATAAAAAACCAAAATAGTTCCATTGATAGCCTAACAAACCCAAAAAAAAAAACTGACATTCATTAATAGCTATTATGCACGGAAGGATTCGGAAACATTTCCCTATGTAAAATACCATTTTCCATGTAAAATTATATTTCAAATGTCGTTTCCCCCTATCGTTTCCGTGTCCGTGCAACATCAATTATTTGTTATGATTGAATTCCTTAAAATTTTACAGAATCCATTCACAAACACAAAATTTGATGTTTGGCAAAAATAAAAATTTGTTCTGAATTTCACATTTTTAATTCCATGTAATTGGTTATGCTTGGACCAAATTGTTCCAAAGTTGATAGAATTTGCAAATAAAATCTCAACTGAAAAATAATAAAAGTACACAAAAGCTAATGAATTCAAACTGGCTATTTAAAATTGAACTCCGTAGTTGATCCGAATATGAAAATTCATTCGCAAATGATATGAATTGGATATGGATTTTTCTAAAAAACTATGCAAGACCCCGTTTGGTTCCAACAAAATTGGAATTGCATATATTTTCGTGATTTTTATATTTTCAGATTCATTTATAACAAAAAAGTTCTTAATTCAATCAAAAACAGAAACGAATGATAAATAAGAGTTACCTTAAGGCTTTCAACAACACCAGGAACGACCTCGTGCTCGAGACCAGAGTATTCTCCTTCAGTGTTCTCCCTAATCACAACAATATCAACATTTTCATGGCGGGTTGGCAATCCAGGCAAATTAAAGCAATTAACGAGCGAAGCGTACAAATCAAGCTCTTTCCTCAACTGCACATTCAAGGAACTAACACCACCGCCCATGGGAGTTGCTAATCCTCCTTTCAAACAAACCTTATTTTTCTTAATCGACTCGATGACCTCCGGCGGCACCTTTTTCATGTCGCCGTGAATCTCATAGCGTTCGAAATAAACCGGTGCGTGCATCGCCTCCATCACTTGCTCAACGGCGCCGGTTACTAAAGGGCCGATTCCATCGCCAGGAATTAGGGTTACAGCGCGTGGAGCGCCGTCACCGGGTCTGGGCATGTAAGTCACGGATCTATAAGAAGTGAGTCTGGAAGATGGAGAGGGATTGTTTGATGAAGAGAGCAGTTTCTTCAGGATTGGAATGGATCGTCGAGCCATCGGGTCTGGACTTTTTTCCGGGTCGAAGTTTAGGTTCTAAGAAATTATCCGTTTTGATGTTTGGCTTTTGATCAATTAGGCGATCGGAGAAGCCATAATGGAAAGCATTGAAGAGAAGGGGCGAGATAAAAAAAAGACCCTAATTACAGGGAGACGGTGACTTAGTAAAGGTAAATTCACTTTTTGCCCCATAATTTTTAATAATACACTAATCAGTCATTGTTATTTTTAAAATATGTTATTTCGTCTTCCAAATTTAAAAAGTGAAATTATTTAATCATTCTATGGTAGATCATAGTGATTTTAGTTAGTTATTAATTATTAGTTAAAAAAACATTTTTAAAGAGGAGATAAACAAATTATTAGTTAAATAAATATATTTCATTGTTATAAATTGAATGTTCAATAAACTTCCAATAAGTTATAATTGATGACTGTGATTATACATAAAATTTTAGAATATTATAAGAAAATAAAATTTAAGAAAAACTATCACCTTTCTTCTAATTATCTTGTCAATCAGACGTGATCCGGTTGATTTTCTTACATTTTATATATCTTTTTATAGAAGATATAGAAAGTGAGAGGTTTAAACTTCGAGTCACCTCCATTAGAAAAGTTATCACTAATTTGGTGAATGACATTTAAAGAGAATGGCTACTTTACATTATAGCCTATGGTTATTTCGACCCATTGTGCCTTTTATGAATAAAAAAGTAAAATTTAAGAAAATTAAGAATTTTATTAATATATGAGGATAAATGGTTAACATAATATAAATTTACATAAATGACTAAATAGTTGACCTTTTTAATTTTTATATTTTTTTAAATAGAAGGGCCAACAGAGTATGTTTAGGGCAAAATTAGGGGCAAATAGTAATTAACTCTAAATTGAATACTTTTTTATTAATAAACAATAAAAAAGGATTTGACAAAGTAAATCCTAATTGGTCTATAATGTTCCGCTGCGCTCAAGACTAAGAGAAAGATTATCAGTGATTCTATCATGGCCAATAGCAGAAAAGTATAGCGTTGACTGGAGCTAGAGGCATCTTATGTGTTGAGTTTTAGTTGGCTGTTTAAGTCAACGAAATTGTCAACACGATAAATGACTTTCGAATTGTTTCTATTTTCGAAAAATATTCGTCTTCGGAAAACGTATTTGTTCCGTGGCGCAGCAGCAGCCAATATAGACGCGCATAAACAAGAGTTCGAGCACTGGGTCAGGAATCATCGGCCAAGCTCGGCCAGAATATGGGTTCAAGCATCAATACTCAAACTGGGCCCAATAAAGAATTCTAGGGTCGGGGAATTTTTTTAAACTAGACGTATATGATTCATATTAATAATACTTCGTTTATTTTCAGAAAATAATTGTTATTAAGTTACAATTTAAAGAATATTAAATATATGTTAAAATTTTATTTTTATAAGTCTATAATAATATTTAGAATTATAAAAATTTTATTATTAAATATGATAAAATATATAAAAATAATAAATTATGACAGTTGATGGTGAGTAGTAACCGATTATTATAGTTATATCGATGGTGATCAGTGATAATTGGTAATTGTGAATATTAATAGTCATTGGATTAATAAATGGGTTATCAAATTATAATGATTTTATTAATTTTTTGACAAAAAGAAAAATTTTATTAATGTCTAGACAACATTTTCCTATTTAAAAGAGAAAATTAGAATACATTCTCAAGTATTCAAATCCGAACTTATTTAAAATACATTTTTTATTAGGAATAGACATGACCAAACTCGTTTATTATAGTAAATAATGAGTAGCATGAACTCAAAAATCTATACATATACCCTACAAGTATCATCACAAATAGTAATTCGCTACTCGTACTTGTCTTAAACTCAAAAACTCATTTACAATTACCTATATTCTCATTGAACCGATCAAAATGAGATAAGTACTCTAAAAATACTAGTTTTGATTCTATTCTTACTTTTAAGTGAATTTTACACATGCTCCAAATCAAATTCAATATAACTTGTTTAAGAAGGCTGAGCTCAATTAATGTACTTAAGTCATGTCTAACAGTAGCTTTTGAGTTAACTTTTAGTGTCTTGATTAAGTCAATTTTCAATCTATATTAATTTTAGCTTTTATAATAATTTTTAAAATTTGAAAAGATTTTTTTATGAAATGTTATTTTGCATTCACAAAATTTAGTTAATTTTTTTTTTCCATCACAAGTTAACGGCTAATAGAACGATTAACGACTATTAAAATAGATATCACTACCCAACAATGTTTAGACTAACTCAAATTTAGAAAATTACATTTTTAATATAAATATAAATATTATGTTTATCATAATATAATTTTAAATATAATCACTTTATATTATACAAACCGACGACTTTATACGAGAATGATTGAACGTTTGATGCGGCATTTTGTAGGCGCATCCGCTCCGCAAAATGGCATTGGAAAACAAAAATGGATTGTCCACCACAACCTCAAAACAAAAACAATAAAGTTTAATACTTTGCATTTGTTAGGGAAAGAATACAAATATGAGTCAGAGCACTATATATATTATATAAGATTTTTCAGACACGAATGATTTGAGGCAGGAATAATACATTTGAGAATGTCTCTAGCCATATTCATGACCATGTTCATAAAGCCTCTAGTGAAGTCTGAATTGCATTTGCATATGTACTTTTGATATGGGTTGCTCCCACGTCCACGTTACTAGTACTATGTCTTTTTGCTCAAAAAAAAAAAAAAAAATAGAGGTATTAGATTTGAATCTAGCAAGAACCTGTGGGCTGGAATGTTATCCTCTCCCCATACAAGTGTTATTTCGACAAAAAGAAGTGGAAAGCAAGAGTAATAAACTTCCAGTTTTGTAGAATCAAAAACTAAAAAAAAAAAAAAATCAGTAAGCTATACAACTGAAAGAATTAAAGAAATACCTCAATCACAAGACTTGACACCCAGAAAAATAGGAGAGCTGGAGAGAGGCACCAATACAAAGACGAAAACGTATTTCCTACAAAGCCAAAATGACAATATTTGAAACCATAAAACTACTTTAAAAAAAAAAAAAAGAAAAGAAATAAACCAAACTAAACCCTTAAACCATATTTATCTTACACTATTTTTTAAGAATCTCACACTAGTTTTCTTAAGTTCATTATTTACTCATTGGTTATGCTCATTCATTTTTTTATAAATATCAAATATTTTTCTTTTATATTATCTAGATTTTTATAAAATTAAAGCATTATTTTTATTGAGAATAAAATAATTACAATAGCCGCATATTGATTTTTATATAAATCTTAAAAAATACATTATCTAATCAAAATATAGTAAATTGGAAAACTAAAAAAATTATATTTAATAATATCTGTTTATTGATATATAAAATCTGTATCAATATTTAATGACATATAATTAATATAATTAAATTTTTTAAAATTCTTTTTTACTACATATTAATTTCCAAAAATAAAAAAATTCGTTATGTGGTTCAAATAGAAAATAAAAAATTAAAGAGAAATTTCAGTATTACTTTTTACATGTATAGGGTTCTTTTTTTAGTCATTGTAAAATGAGTTAATTTTATATTTTTAGTTAATTCTTTAAATTTTGTATTTGCTTTTTTTCATATGATTATTAAACTATTAAATTATGTGAGTTAATGTGCTAATAAAACTTGAACATTAATTACGTCGTTTTTATTAATTATGCATTTTTTAAGACGATTTACATATATGGCATTTAATATGGTATAATAAAGGAAGGTTGAAAAATGATAAATATTTTACAAATAACAAATAAACTAGTAAAGTTGAATATACATATACCAATAGTGTACTATCCTGAACAGCTTAGGAAATAAAGTGCATAATTCATTTACTCATGTGTTAGAATAAGTGATGGGAGGATATTTTGCTCGATGTTGTCATATGGTGGTTGCAACAAAAGAAATATATAAAAACACCAAACAACCAAATCACCAATTAAATAAAATAGTTAAAGAAAAGGAAAATATAAATACCACTTATAAAATTCTTCTTTCAAAAATAGATAATGAAAAGTATTACTGGTGTGGAACTTCTCAAAATAAAATATAGATTCTCATACTCACTAAGACAAGGTTTCCAAGGCAATACACGAGATATCACAAGATAATAAATAAAATTAATTGGGAAGCAAAGAAACTCAATAAAAGTTAGTTATTATTAACGAATGGTCTAGTTTATAACATTAACTAATATCAATATCAATATCAATTTGCACCTGCCATAAACATTTATCTAATATCTATTCGCATTCCAACTCAATTCGACCATATCAGAGGTATCTCATACTTACTTCTCCAATACACATATATTCAGTAAACAGGATAACAAATATAAGTAACCTCATTCCTCCCATTAATTTGGTATTCAAATTCATTTTTTAGGTAACTAGTCATTTAACATTAAATTTACAAACCAAGAAAATAAACCAAGTGGTTCACGTCCATCAAATATATAACTATTCTCATATCGGCAATTGAAATTATGTGAATTAACAATAACGAATACATAAGTAAGTTTGAATTAAACAACTAGATTTCAGTTCATGACTAAAATTCTCATGTTGGATTCTATGCCCTTAAACATTTGTTAAATTCTAGACTAGCTATTAAGAATCGATGGTTCAATTAAATTAGAATTTAATAAAGGCATCTTCTAAGTAACCAAATTCACAACTTAACTATATATCAACTAAAGCTTCATGAATCTTTCTCCATCTTGACATAAAAATTCCCTTTCTAGATATAACCAACACTAATCATATAAAAACAATGAAAATATATGTACATCCATTATTACATTAGTTTATATATAAAATGGTATCAATTATCTGCAATAGCAACTGCCCATCAAACACTAGGTTCTCCCTTGCTTAAACTTATATACTATGTTTACCTCACTAAGAATTTAATTCACGACTTCATTTGGTTTACAGTTCAACAATAGCTCAAGCAATTGACAATATTGGTTGCTGCCACCCTCACGCTATACTTATTTCTAAACTAAAATCTCCTTATTCATGCTTACCCATTAAATTAGCTATTAATTCAGACTAAATTAAAGAACCAAATTCCCTCAAAGAATGCATAAACAATAAAAGCTAGGGTCTAAATTTTCCGCAATAGCTTAATTTATGCTTCAAATCTTTCATTTTCAATCAAAATTTCCTCAATGGTCTAGCATATATAGTATATATATCCTATTTAATTTATCTAAAACTTAGACTGTAGTTCCCATTAATAATATTTATCAAAATTTCTTAGTTAATTTGCATAACAGTAGCTAAAAATTTCCATTTCTATATCATCTCTCCTAATCATGATCAAAATTCATGAAATGTATTGAAAAGGATTGAAAGTTAATTTACCTGGCTACAAAATGCATCGGAAGTTGAATAATTTCCGGTTCAAGTCATCGGTGGTAACCCAAATACCCAAAATCCGGCTCTGCCGGCGTTAGCTTGATCGGAACTGACGAAAACAGTGGCCGGCGAAGCTTTTAGCGACAAGGGAAGGGTCTAATCGGCCGGTCTTTAGTTGGTCTTGCCGGAGAAGCAGAGGGTAGCGCTGAAGGAGTCTGCCAATCGAAGTGAAATCGCAGCTCACTCTTGCTGCGCTCGCCGGAAGAGGAGAGAGAAGATGAACGGCGAAGGGACGGAGCAAGGAGCTCAGGTCGGCGTGACTCGCACTCAGGTGCCCGGAATCGCAGGTGGAGCTCCAATCGCGATTACACAGCCTCCTGCTTCTCTTTGACTTGCGCTGAAATCGAACGGAAAGTCGGAGAGAGGGAGAGAGACCGGAGATGCTGCGGTGAGGAGGCGGCAGCGGCAGGGAGGCGATGGTCTCAGGTGATCAGAAAAAAGGGGGGGTAAGGGGGAGGGGAGTCTGTCGCTGTAAAAGAGAGGGAGGAGGGATAAAATGGCCAAACAGTAATTTTGCAATCTTCTAGCGTTTCTAGAGTGATTTCGGTCCGATTTGGTTCCGGTTCCAAATCGTGGATTTTGTTTGATTTTAATTGGTTTATGGGTTTCCTAAATAGGTTTGGGGTTTGTAATTAGTTTATATTGGTTAAGAGGTTTGGTTTAACATATATAAAAATGTATATCTTAATTTTTGTTAAATAAATTCACAATGGATTAATTTAATTATTTTACATATAATAACGTTCTATAATATCATTGGCTTAGAATTAATAATTAAATTTTTAAATGAAAAATTTTGAAAATAAAATTTCGCATTGTTTCATTAAGCATTTTAAAATTTTAAATTTTATCTTTACTAAATTTATTTTTTAAGCAAGAATAGGAATGCAACTAGAAAAAGAAAGCCATTAGGATTATTTACAAACAAATGTATCCAAATTTGATTGACATCCCAATGAATAATGGAATGGATGGTTTCATTATAACTCAACCCCTTAAACTAGCCACCTAGCTAAAACTTACAAGAACCTTAAATTTATTACCCAAATCTCCAATTACTAGTTTCAGACAGCTACTGAAATCTTTAGAAAATTTTTCTTTGAATAATATATTATCTTAAAACCGGTTTAGCAGTAAGTTGCACATTTATATGTGTATATATATATATTCAAGATTATATGATTCATTTGAAAATTTAAACATTCCTTCATGAAAACCAAGCATATAATTTTACAAAAAGCGATTAATTGAAATTTGATTTTATATATAGTGATAAAAATTATATCATTTAATTTACATATATACTTACTAAAACTCTTATTGATCAAATATTCAAAAACTTATTACTTTAATTCAAAACTTTAAGAAAAATTGTCTGTTACTTCTGTTGTCTATTATATCATAGGGCACTTCGAAATAACTGTCTTTGTTTCTCATCTATACCAATTCGATTGTCCCTATGATATCTTTACCATAGACTAGTTCGACTAGTTCAATTCTGTTATATAGCCTCCTAGATCACTGTGGCCCCCCCTACTATTCCACTCCTATAAAAATTTTTCAACTCCTTCCACTTACCGCCAGCGTCTCTTTCTGGGTACTTATTCTCAAGTTATCTTAATACTTTACCACTAAATCGACTTTCATAATTAACATCTTTTTAATTGTTCAAATTTCAGTTAATACCCAAAATCTCATTTGATAACCTTACATTGTGCTTATGTTTGGCCTATTAATCAATTCTAGAATATATTAGAGTAATTTTATTAATTATTTCCTCTATTAATCATTGTTAATCGTGAATCTAATCTAATCACCACATTTCGAATCTAAAAACTTATTATTTACTCTAACTATACGCTTTTATCAATTACACATCAATACAAATGTCTTTCTATAAAATTTCTTAAGTCCTGACCTAATGCTATCTTAACACCCAATATCACATCAAACAATCTCATGTATCCGCTTTTTATCGCCTAATGCATATATACTAATAACTTCTCACTTTTTCTGTCCATGTCATGGTGATTTTCCTAAACTATAAGGTCTTAGAAGTTTAAATTTAAAAGTGCTTAATTAGCCATACGTCTACCTATCCACTAACTTGAGTCAACTTTATATTTAACTTACCTATCTCAATTTGTCCTTAAAATCAAAACAATATTTCTCTTTATTCAAGTCGAGTAAGAATATTATAAATTTTACTTTGATTTGTTCTACCACTTGCTCCCTAACATATATTACACTTTGTTATATATACCATTTCTATACCCTTAAACCATTCAAGTCCATTCCTAATGTTATTCCTTCCATTTATTTTGCAACTTAGCTTCTAAACTAAAGTCGTCTCCTCAAACTTTTCCAACATTTGTGTCCTTAATTCAACTACTAATTGTCTACTTACTTCTTATTAACATCACCATTTCTCATTACTATCTTTTATCTTGTTCTCCTCAAACTTTCTTTTTAAGTTCTAACCACACTCATGATCAACTCACCTTGTTATTTCACCTAACTGGCCTTGTGATATAAATAGACAACTTACGAAAATGACTTTACATAATTAATCAATTTCAGATTATTTGTCATAACACAATTTAAATCCAATAATCAAATGGGGTTTTAAATTTAAATATCAAGTAAATAAAATAATAGAAAGTTCATATTTTGAATAAACTCTAAAGAAATTCAGTAGCTGAGCTGAATATTTGATCAGATAGTCCTAGTTACCTTAAGAGTACTTCCTATGTTTATAAATCTGCCCCACCAATGAAAATCTAATTTTATTCTCTACACCATCCTATTTCACTATAGGAATAGGCTCGCATGAAAAAAGTATGTACTAAGGGTTGATCCAGGGGCAATCACTAACCATCAAGGTATTACTCTAATCCTTAGGGAGGAAAATCACAAGTTTCCTTCCTTATGTTGGTTACGGCCGATCCCCAACATAAAGAATTTCGCTATAACCTCCGCAGTTTGTGTCCTAGAACCCTAACCTAAAGCTCTGATACCCAACTTTGTCACGAACCCATTTCCATGGGCCCGGACCGGCACTAGGGCCCAGGTAAGCTTTAAGGCCCCGAGGCCCGTAGCAAGCCTGAACACTAGCAAAATTTGCTAATCTCAGTAAAATTTTAAACATTTTTACGAAAATTTCCCTGCTTAACAATACCACTATAGTTAATACAGGCTCACAGATTATTCCAATCTATAATTAATACACACTTAAAAGTATACAAAGTCTATAACTGCGGAGTTTACTGACGGATGTATACATATAAGTCTTCGGACATTTATCTATTTAATTGATCAATACTAAAATTAGCGAATTTCTTTTTTAAGGGCAAAGAGCAGAGTTATAGCTAGGATTTAGAAAATGCTACTTCCTGAAAGATTTGAACAAAAGAGATGTGAGTTTATTAATGAATAATAATAGTTAACAATATAAAGTAAATAGTGATGATAGTAAAATAATTAGAATACTTTATTTACTATGTATTAAGTTATAGAATTATTCTAAATAAACCTATTACTTTATATTGTTAACTAAGACTAGTACAATTATAACATCTTCATATAATCACAAATCACGTGGGAAAATTAGTCAGTGGATCACGAACACCCCGATGAAGCCGTCCTCACCACATGGCTCATCCTGCTCACATGTGCACGCGAGGGAGCCGATCCCCCATACTGGCCGACCGGTCTAATCCTCACTTGACCAGCACTCTCATTATTTTTCCAATTCTCTCTTTTTCCTTTTCCAATAACCAACAGGAGGCAACCCGGGTCGTCTCCATCAAATCTAGATCATCAGGCGCTCAACACAGGAGGCCACCCTGCGGGCTGCGATCAAAATCTAGATTATCCGGTGGCGCCCAATAAAGAAGACCAACCTGTGGTTAAACAGGTACACGGTAAACGTAGGTGCACACGGGGCGCCGATCTCTCCTTTACCCGGCTACCAGAAACAGAATCAGGAATCATATAACAGAATCAGAAATATAACAGAATCAGAAATAGGATCCGTAATAACAGAAACAGTTCTACAAACCCTGGTGACCCACTTCATCCAATTCCACACAAACAAAGCAAGGCATTGTCACAATTCACAAACTAATCAAGCAATTGCAATTAATTGCAGAAAATAATTGCAGTAACATCGGAATGCAATGCACAATTAGACATTCAATACTCAAATGCAAATAAATAAATAATATTAACAATAACAACAATGATAGAAATAATAATAATATGAAAATAAATAAGTAACTTGAATAATTAAGTAAATAGTGATGATAGTAAAATAATTAGAAATACTTTATTTATTAATGTATCAAGTGTTATAGAATTATTCTAAATAAACTTATTACTTTATATTGTTAACTAAAACTAGTCTAAGTTCTATCGAAATTTCGGCAACACCTCCCCTAAAAATTGGGCTATTTACCTACTCAAATATCACAATAATATATATATTAATCATTCAATGCATACAGCCCATCCGTCGGGCGATCAAACAGTTAAATTTTCCTTCCTCCATCCAAATAATAATGTCAACATTCAACTATTAATTCACAACGTATAATAACCTTCAAACGTGTTCCAATAATATTACTGAACATTCTTTGCTTCACATAAATATAATCAGCTTCTTTAGCTAATTGACAAATAAATGAAATCTAAACTAGCTAATTAAGAAACCGATGGTTCCAATTAAATTAACAATTAATAAAGGCAATATTCTAAGTAAACCCAAATAACACTTAACTATATACAATTAAGCTTCAGAATCTTTCTCCATCTTGACCATAAAAATTCCCTTTCTAGATATAACCAATACTAATCATATAAAAACTTGAAAATTAATATGTAACGTCCATTATTACATTAAGTTTTTATATATAAAATGGTATCAAATTATCTGCAATAAGCTTACTTGCCCATCAAACAACTAGGTTCTCCCTTGCTTAAACTTATATACTATGCTTACCGCACTAAGAATTTAATTCACGACTTCATTTGGTTTATAGTTCAACAATAGCTCAACCAATTAACAATATTGGTTGCTGCCACCCTCACGCCATACTTATTTCTAAACTAAAATCTCCTTATTCATGCTTACCCATTAAATTAGCTATTAATTCAGACTAAATTAAAAAAAAACCAAATTCCCTCAAAGAATGCATAAACAATAAAAGCTAGGGTCTAAATTTTCCGCAATAGCTTAATTTATGCTTCAAATCTTTCATTTTTAAATCAAAATTTCCTCAATGGTCTAGCAAATATAGTATATATATCCTATTTAACTTATCTATATTCCTATTAACTTATCCAAAACTTAGACTGTAGCTTCCCAATTAATAATATTTATCACATTTCTAGTTAATTTGCATAACAGTAGCTAAGAAATTTCCCATTTCCTAATATCAACTCTCCTAAAATCATGATCAATCAATGAAAATGTATTGAAACGGGGTTTGAAATTAATTTACCTGGCTACAAAAATGGCATCGGAAGTTGAATAATTTCCGGTTTAAGTCATCGGTGGTAACCCAAAACCCGAAATCCAGCTCTGCCGGCGTTAGCTTGATCGGAACTGACCGAAAAACAGTGGCCGGCGAGTGTTAAGCAGCAATGGAAGGGTCTAATCGGCCGGTTTTAAGTTGGTCTTAGCCGGAGAAGCAGAGGTTTAGCGCTGAAGGAGTCCGCCAATCGAAGTGAAATCGCAGCTCACCTCTTACTGTGCTCGCCGGAAGAGAGGGAAGAGAAAATTGAACCGGCGAAGGAACGGAGCAAGGAGCTAGGTCGACGTGACTCACACTCAGGTGGCCGGAATCGCAGGGTGGAGGCTCGATTCGCGATTACACAGCCTCCTGCTTCTCATTTGGTCTTGCGCTGAAACGAACGGAAAAAGAGCGGAGAAAGGGAGAGAATACCGGAGACGCTGCGGTGAGGAGGCGCACGGCAGGGAGGCAAATTGGCTGAAGGCGGAATCCGGCACTGTCCCTCGGCGGTTCGAAAAAACGAGAGGAGGAGAAGAGGAGGGTGGGTCGACGCTGTTCCCCGAGAGAAAAGAAAAAAGAAGAAAAAAAGAAGAAGGAGAATTCTAAAGCTTTTCTAGACCATTGCCGGTTTCGAATTCGAACCGGTTTGGCTAATTCTATGATTTGGGCTCAATTTTGCTTGATTTCGAGTTTTTCGCTTGGTTTTCAAAAAAAATCAAATTGATTTAATGGGTCCAGTTTAGCAATAATAAATACTAGTGGTATAATCTCATTGGTTTGAAATAAAAAAAATTAATTTTTAAGGTCCAGTTTAGCAATAATAAAATACTAGTGGTATAATCTCATTGGTTGAAATAAAAAAATTAATTTTTAAATGAAAATTCTACGAAATTAAATTTTCGGGTCGTTTCAGATACGATCTAAGGTCATAATTCATTATAGACAAGTTTAATCTAAGATGCAAAATTAGCTATTTTAGCAGCATTTAATTATTAGTTATTTGAGTAGTTTTTTTATAAAACGTTAAAGCTAAAGGGTTAACATTTTATCAAACCCTACCTAAAAGCTAGTTTTTCATAAAACACTAAAGCTAAAGGGTTAATATTTTATAAAATGCTATCTAAAAGTTAGTTCAAACGCTATGTTATCAAACACTATAAAAATAATATTTAGTCAAAACGTTAAAAGTTAATTGAATAGCCATTGCCTAATATAATCAATTAAAAGAAGAGATCAACTTATCTAAATGTGGTCTACCAGCGCACTCAAAACCAACAAAAAATAATTTTTTTTAAGTGATAATATTTTTAACTATACATTAAGAAAATACTTGAATTCTATGGTTAACTTTCATAAAGGTAAGAGTTGGATATAAAAGAAAAATATCCATGGAAGAGGTAAGTATGACAAGAAATAATAAAAGTTGAAAATAATTTAGTCCTCCACTAGAATTTTTGCCTATAGGAATTTACATTGTTATTATTATTATTATTATATATCAAATAAAAAATGATTTTAGATCCCCAATAAGAAAAAAAGTTACTAGGATAAATTACTATGTCCTAAAGTTGTCCTAGGATATAATTTCATGCATCAACTACTTTATACTTGATTTTGGTATTTACATAATAATAAAAAATAAATAAAAATTGATAGAGGCATATATTTGTGAAGCATAGAAAAACTGAAAAAAAAGTAAAGCCACCACCACTCCGCTACTCATAGACAAGAGTAGCTCTCGCTCACATCTTTATATCCCTCTCACCTGCATTCCCTCTTTCTCCAAAACTAACAGCATAATGAAACCTGGCTAGCTGCTCTTCTAAGCCGTCTCCCTCTCATTCGTAAAAATATTCATGAGATGTCATCTTTCTTATCTATATCAATCAATCCATAGCTTCTCTTCTTCTTCTTCTCATGGCTTGTTTAAGCGAGGAGAGCTGCTGGGTTTCTTCTTCTCTTCCTGAAATGCTCTCCAGGCGCTTATCTTTGAAAGACAACCAAGAAAATGGAGAAGCAGAGGCCAATTCTACTCCTTTTCCTATTGAGAAGGTCTTTCCAGTTTATGCAATGGGGTTTTCGAAGCCAGACTCCGAGTTTGTTGTATCGCCTGGTGATTCGGGCGACCCGATTTGGGACGCTGTGAGAGAAGAGGCTAAGTTGGAGGTACTCACTTCGTTATTTTTTATTGCTTTTGTTATTGGGTTGGTTATGTATCGGTAAAGAAAGGATTTTTTTTTTTTTTTAATTTTGTGCGGTGAAGTTAAGGTTTATAGGCTTAATTATGTGAAATTCTTGCATGGCACCTTGTCCTTGGTACAGTGTTTATTTTGAGTTTTAATATTCAATCTTATATAGATTGATTTACCCTTTCATGGAAATTAGATTTGCTTGATTAGCGTGGAAAATCAATCGAGTTTTCAATCATTACTATACCACCAACTTGTGAGTTTCAATTCATTCGGGTTGGTGGTAGTACTTCAAGTTTTGATGTAATGTATAGTTAGCTATTATAAAACTTCTAGTGATGTGTTTGTGTATCTTATAGTTGCTGCAAGAACAATAGTACTATGGTTGCTACGTGTGTCTAAACCAGTAATATCATAAATACACAGTGAGAGAATATCAAGTGTTGCCTAAAAGATTTAATAAATAAATCCATTTTGATAATTTTTAGTAATTTGTTTCTGTTCCTTTCTAAATTCATATTGAATTTAAAATCAATGCATCCTTGAAGCATGATTGATCATACAGGCTTCTGTTATTATTTTGGAGATAGGGAGGGGTATTCTTTGCTGCTTTGATTATTTTGGATGAATATATGAATTTTATGATTCAGACAAATGGGTGGAACCGAAAACAATATACGAACTGTTTTGTGTCTGAGGATTTATTTGTTTGATAATTCTCATACATCTATAGCTTTCATGTAATCCTGCAGGCAGAAAAAGAACCCATACTAAGTAGCTTCTTGTATGCCAGTATCTTATCCCATGATCGCTTGGAGCAAGCATTGGCATTTGTTCTCGCGAATCGGCTTCAAAATCCTACTTTGTTGGCAACTCAATTGTTAGATATAATTTCTCATGTAATAATGCATGATAGACGTATTAAGCATTCAATTCGCCTAGACATGCAGGTAATTTAATTTGTAATTCACAGAATATGTTCATTCCCTGTTGGTGATCATTCATTGATACAAGTGGTGAATGTGATTGTAATTTACCGCATCTTCCTTCCTTTTTCTAGGCATTCAAAGACCGGGATCCTGCTTGTTTATCATATTGTTCAACATTATTATATCTTAAGGTATTTTTCTTTTCCCTTTCAGAGATCAGAAGTGTCTCTTTACTTTAATACTGCTATATTTTGTTTTCTTATTTTAAATTAATTTTTTGTAGGGGTTGTTGGCTCTTTGATATGATAATTCTATCTTATTGCTTGTATGGTTATGAAGTGTTGGAACTAAAATAGACAAGCTGACTATCAATTGACTAGTTATTTTGCTTTTCAGGGTTACCATTCTTTGCAGTCCTATCGAGTAGCACATGTGTTGTGGAACCAGGGGCGAAAAATATTGGCCTTGGCATTACAAAGTCGAATCAGTGAGGTAGTTCCATACTTGTCTGACACTTCATATGGGCATTACAGTAACTAATAGTAACACCATAGGTTTCTTGGTTCCAAGTTTTGTTTTATATCCTTGTAACACTATGCTTACTTTGTCCAGGTTTTTGGAATTGACATACATCCAGGTACATTCTTTTCTTTCTGACATGTCCTATGCCATTTTCATCAATATGCATATCATTGAGACTGAGTAAAATTAGAGTGGCACCGTTCATGTGTAATTGGCTGGTACCAATTGTAGAAAGTAGTTGTATATTATATTGCTAAGAAAACTTTGCTGAAATCAAAAGAACAAGTTGAAGATTAATCAATTTTATCCTTGAATAGTGCTTTTTGCCTTTGTGTTTTTTTGTCAAACAATGAAGATTATTTCTTGCTATTGTCTAAGGGTATATTATATCATTTCCATTCACTTTGCAGCTGCCAAAATTGGAGAGGGGATATTATTGGATCATGGGACTGGTGTTGTTATTGGGGAAACTGCTGTTGTAGGAAACAGGGTCTCATTGATGCATGTGAGTCAGCCTCATTCTTCACTTTTGCTATTATTTAACTCATAGTTCGTGTGGTTGTCTTCACATTGTTCTATGCAGTTACCTTGGTTAGTTAGGTATAATGCTTTCTGAAGTGCTTCCACATCTCTCCTTGAGAAGTTTTTTTTTTTTTTTTTTTTTTTTCAACATTGTTCTATGCAGTTTACCTGGTTAGTTAGGTATAAATGCTTTTCTGAAGTGCTTCCACATCTCTCCTTGAGAATTTTTTTTTTTTTTTTTTTTTTTTTTTTTTTTTTTTTTTTTTTTTTCATTTTCACATTTGTTATTTGTTGGTATAAATTTGTTGTTCAGAAATGTCATAAATTCCTTTTCGTCAGAGCTTTTTAATGCCTGCCTTTCTGGCCCATTGAGAAAAGGCATTCTCTCTCCCAAAAAAAAATGTCAAATTTCAAACCTTTACTGACTGCTAGTCAGTGGAATTCATTCAATAATCAATCCATATAAATCTGTCCAAGTCCTAGTCTCCAACAGCTTGTTTATTTGAGATTGTATTATGCTTATAATTAAGATGTTTGCAGGGTGTTACTTTAGGAGGGACTGGGAAAGAAGTTGGTGATCGCCATCCCAAAGTAGGTGATGGTGCACTGATTGGAGCATGTGCAACGATACTTGGGAATATAAAAATAGGTGAAGGGGCAATGATAGCTGCTGGTTCTCTTGTCTTAAAAAATGTTGACCCACACAGGTAGGATACCAATTCCTAATTTATCAGCATTGTCCAAAGCAGTACTTTGTAAAATTACTTTAACCATAATGATAATCTGGGTTTTGTGCTTTCTTTTTTCGGGTGCTGTTTTCAAGCATGATGGCAGGAACACCAGCAAAGTTGATAGGATATGTGGTTGGGAAAGATCCATCTCTTACAATGAAGCATGGTATGTAATGTGCATGAGCATAGACTTATAGTCATCACTTCTCTTCAGAAATCTACAATTTCCATTGCGACTGAAGGTTCTGTCTCCAGCATTTAGCTAAAACTCTTATGAGATAGGCATACGCTCATTTTGTTTTGGTTTAATGGTTTATCATTTATAAGCTGAAAAATTGCTAGTGTTACAGAACAAAACTGCCTTTCAAGTTTAGCGAGCATATAGAAATTCTTATTAAATGATTAGATTTATGAAAGAGTGCTTTGGCCAAAATTATGGACCTGATAGTTCCTGGTTAATATGGAGGATGGTATGGGAGATTCACGACAGAATTAGCATTTAAAACCACTATTGGAACAGTAAAAGACAGTTGACAGAAGAAAACAGTATATTATGTGAACTATATGCCTATGTTCCTCAATGTGAGTTGAGATTGGCATTTAAAATATGATCGAAAGATGTAGATTCTTATTGTGAATAATGTTTGAATATGCAGATGCCTCGAAAGAATTCTTTAAACTTGTTGCTGTTACTTTTAAAGAGGGAATATCAAGTGGTAAGTGCAAGCCTGTGTTTTTTTTTTTTTCCTACACTATTTCATTTGGTTTTTAAAAAATTCAAGAAAGCTATCAAATTTTGGGATGTCATTGCTTTTCTCAGAGCTTTAATTAAAACCTCTGGATTAGGTGCTCACTAATTCTATTTTTTGGTAAGCATCGAGCATACAAATATCGGTGTAGTCTTTACTACATTCTTTTTTCATATTTATTACTGAATCAAAAATAATTCTTTTCAGGAGGTCTTGATCAGGGGAAAAAAGACAAAGAAACTTGAGAGATTTATGTAATCATTTACCTTCTCTATCGATGCAAGTTCAAGAGTGAACCGCAGGAGAAACAGAACCTCATAAAAGATAGCTAAAGATTAAATTTAATATGGTGTTGTAATGAGTAATCATTTGTAGTCACACGCTTGTAATACCTAGGCTGAGACGTTGAGCTCTCTTGCCATTATTATTCAAGGTTCAACAGGTTTTTAGCTGGAGAACCTGGTTTCTGTATTGTTTCTACTATAAATAAAGGCCTAAACGTTCATCCTGATGGGTTTGGTTATGAAAAATTGGTATGGTTTTTCGATTTTCTTTGTTCAATGGTTCATGGGCTAGCATATACTGCTGTGAAATGCACGCAAATCGGTGAAAATTCTTATCATAAAAAGACTCGGAACAGAGACTTCTTACTCCATGAAAAAAAAAAGTGTGTAGACTAATTTTATTATATAAAATCAGAAAAAAAATTATAAAGATCAAATTGATTCGGTTCATTTGGTTTTCATAGTAATTTGGTTTGGTTTAAACTTAAACTGAATCATCCAAATGCTCGACCAACATTAGTTTTAACTTTTAATACAGGAGACTTTTATTAAAAAAAAAAAAATAGAAAAGAAAAACAGGATGGCAGGACTACTCAGGAGTTCACATTTTAACGGACAAATGAAAGTGGGCTGTACTTAAGGCCCAGCCCACCGGGAAACATAAATTAACCTAACTGAAAATGAATGAAACTGAATATTCCAAATGACGGAACCATAATTATGAAATTCCACAATTCTCAAAAATCAAAATAACAAAACTGCCCTGCGCATGTGCAGGAAAGGAAACAAGGGGGCGTGTAAAAACGGCAACGTTTTCTAATCGGCCCTCGCGCGCTAGATAGTAGACAGCTTCAGATCCCATCTTCTGATCTTCATCCATGTCCATTGTTGATCGAATCCCAATTGAATTCCCTAATTAAAATTGAACCAAGATTAGGGATTTTAACTTGATAGATCTCCCGTTATACGGTTATAAGAACAGGTAGAGTCACTGCATTTCCCTCTTCATATTGGTATTTTGTTTTATACTTTAACTCAGTATATTGATTATTTATAAATTTGATTAGTTCTAGATGAGTTTGGATCTCCTGCGTTTTGTAGCTATTGAATTTTCAAATGTAAAGAAGATCCAATGAATTTCCATTTGCTTATTTTCAATTTTATTTCTATCTAAATTATTCGACATATGAGCGATTTGTGTCAAATTTGCATAATTCAGTTGCAGAAGTAACTTTATGTCTGTGAAGTAATAAAAGTCCGTAATTAGCTGTGTTAGGATTGCGATAACTCTCATATCTGGTGTTTCTGTGCTTCTCTCATGTTCTAATTGTAATGCCGTTTCTTCTCTGACTTTTCTGTTTTGGTTTTTGTTTAGCTTGCTTTGTCATTACTATGCCATGGAGTGGATTATATGGTTACAGTTACAGTGATATACCCTCTGTTTTAGTTCTTCCACTTGTTTTTAACAGGTGAGAGTTTAGAAGTTGGGAAATATAGTTGTTCTCAAAGATTGCTACAATGTCAATGGGGGAAGGCAATGTTGGTGAAACAACGGAAACTCAGACAGAAGATTCTCCTTTGGATCCTGAGAAACAGTTGTCTGATATACCCCATGGAAAGAATGAAAATCTTGTGAAGGAAAATGGGTTGCATGATGGCATTCCATTGGTAGAAAATACACAGGAGCAGCTTGTACAAATGGTTATTGAGCTTAAGTTTCAGAATGAGTTCTTGAAATCACAATTTGAGGGTTTGAAAAATAATCAATCAGCAAGTGAGGAGTCACAACAGAGAACAGAAGTAAGTGATCAGAAAACTGTGGGATCTACTGATGTGGAAGAACTTCGTCAAAGGATTGAGTCTTTGAGTAGAGAACTTAGTGAAGAGAAACAAACACGTGGTGCTGCAGAGGTGGCTTTGAATCATCTTCGTGAGGCATACTCTGAAGCGGATGCAAAAGCCCAGGAGCTCCTCACAAAGCTTACTGAAGGTCGGATTCTGTCTGTTTATTTGGGATTTTTTATATTATCTTCAATACCGATGAAATTGTATTGATGTTGATGGAAACAAATGTTTATATCTGTTGGACAGAGGCTTGTGCTCTATGTTGTTTTGTGAAAATCTTAAATAAGAAAAGGAAGTTGTTGCAATTGCTGCATTGCACGATGCTAAAGTTTAGTAGTTTGAGGAATAATATCACAATCATTTTATCCTTCTTTGTTGAAACTCTAAATACATAGCATGGTTTCTTTGGGTAGCTCAACAGAAGTTGGATCAAGAAATAAAAGAGCGTGAAGAGAAGTACTCTGAGCTCGATTCCAAATTTCAAAGGCTTCATAAACGAGCGAAACAGCGGATTCAAGAGGTTCAGAAGGTAACTTCTGTCTCTGGATCATTTTCCTTGCACACCCTTATTTTGTGTTTTAAACTACTATTATATGTAGAGTAAAATGGAGGAAAGAAGGATAGTGTATACTCTGTTATCTGTCCAAATCGAAAGGGCTAGAGATGTTTGAGTTAATATAAAATGTTATCTACTTTTTTATTCACATTTTTCAGACACGAGCACATGAATGTTTTGACTGGTTCCATATCCATTCATAGGACCATTCTGAAACTGTCATTGAACCTTCTTGGGGATGCATTTTCCTGATGAAAATAGAGGAAAGAGAAAAACTAATGACAAAGGCTCTATTAAATTCACGAAAACGTGAATGATTTGACTGGTTCCATGTCCATTTGTAGAACCATTCTGGAACTGTGTCATTGAACCTTCTTGGGAATTCATTTTCCAGAATCCAGACAAAAACAGAGGAAACAGAAAAACCAATGAAAAAGGCTCTATTAAATTCAATGGAAAATGCTTCTTTAGCATTTCCTATAACACTTTTATATCTTGGACATGAGTATCCTTTTTTGTTTCTTGTCTGAAAGTGTATTGCAAAAATTTTGTGAATCTTTGTTATTCGTAGTGATTAGGACAGTCTTCCCTCCTTCCTTATCTCTCTCTCCCCCTGGTTTCCATGGCAAGTCTCTTCCTTTAGTATATATTCTAGTGAATCAAGTAAAGACAAACAGAAGTGTGAGCCTTTAAATCTAATAATGGAGGCTGAGGGACAAATCTAGACTGAAAACTATTTCACCATACTGCCCTTATGTGCATGGGTTTAATGGAAAACTTTAGGAAGGGGAAATCATTTAGCTTTCAAGTGTCACCTCCTCATTTTCTTTTTCTTTTTTTTTTTTTTTTTTTTTTTTTTTTTTTTTTTTTATCCTTTAAGTATCACATTATTCTAGTGGAATCAAGTAAAGACACTAATTCAGAAGTGGTGAGCACCTTTAATCTAATAATGGGAGCTTGAGCGGAACATAGGTACTTAGAATGACACAACCTATTTTGCACACTCATAGCTGGCCCCATTAGGAATTTTGACTTAATGTGTCTTATGGGTAAAAATGGAAAACTTATAGAAGGAGGAAATCATTTAGCTTTTCAAGTGTCCACATGCATCCCATACTTATCTTTTCTCTTTTCTTTTTATTTTTTTTTTTTTTTTTTTCTTTTTTGTGGGTAGTTTAAGGCTTGCAACTAACGGGTACTAAGAGAATATATTTTCTTTTCATTAGGATTAAAATTTGTGAGATTGTATGAGCAGAAACTAGAGTTACAAAATAGTTTGCTTTGAGATAATCTTTTATCAGAGAAAAGGATGTATCTCGAGAGCCAGGTTATCGTGAGATGTACAATGAAACGGCACGATCGTATGCCATCATCCATTGTGGACCATGCCATTCAGGACACTAGCAGCAAGATGCTGGAGCGTCACTAGGTCTAAACTAAATGCGATATGATTGGCAAATTGATGAACAAATGGATATGGCATGAGGAGGCAGTCAAATTAAGTAAGTTAGCAATCTAATTAAAGTAAAATCTTAATTTCGCTACATTTATTTGGAATTCTAATCTAGTCTACGTGGATGAGGATCCATATCATTGTCTCATATCCTCTACGTGTCCTTTCTAAAAAACGGAAGAGAGGAGAGGAAGAGGGAGGTAAAAACAAAGAAACTGCACAATACTTAGATTAATTTAGCGGTGCTCAAAATATTCAGAAGTTGTGCCTGTTCATCACTTTGCATAATTTGGAACTCCGCCTCTAGATATTTGAATCTTTTTTTTTTTTTTTTTTTTTTTTTTTTTTTTTTTTTTTTTTGTGGGTGGTTTAAAGGTTGCAACTCTACTAAGAAATATATTTCTTTTCAAGGGATTATTTGTAATTGTTCAGAAACTGAGTTCAATTGTTGCTTTGAGATTATCTTTTTCAGGAAAAGGATGATCTCGAAGCCAGGTTTCGTGATGTAAATGAAACGGCCGAGCGAGCATCATCCCAGCATTCAGCACTGCAGCAAGAGCTGGAGCGCACTAGGCAACAAGCGAATGATGCATTGAGAGCAATGGATGCAGAGAGGCAGCAATTAAGAAGTGCCAACAATAAGTAAAATATTTATTTCGCTACATTTTTTCTATCTATTCGTTGGTCAATCCCTTCCTCTATCCCTCTCTGTCCTCCTCAAAAAAAGAAAAAAAAAGGAGGAAAACAAAAAAACTGCACATTTAGATAATTTGTGCTCAAATATCAGAATGTTGTGCCTGTTCATCACTTGCAAATTTGTGACTCCGCTTCTAGATAAATTTGATGGAGAAAACTGTCTTTATAATTGATTTTACATTATATATCTGTCCCCATTAAATTATTAGCAAACTCTCCATCAGCTTGTGCCTCTGTGCGCATAAACAGCCATGTGTTTTTCTTCCTTCTCTAGGTAGGGCAGAGAGAGAGGATTCACTAGAGTTGTCATTTCTGATCTAATATGAGGACTAAAATTTATCCTTCTCCATATTTTTCCGGCTGAAACTTTTTAATTTTAAGCAGATTAATGAACAATTGTGGTAACGTCCTGATCACTGCTGTCAACTTGTGATCTCTTGATAAAAGTTAGTTAGGTACTGTAAGCTTATTAGAATAAATCTCCATGATAGGTGAAACTTACTTACATGACTTTCTCATGCATTATATGGCTCTTAATGTTATTCTGTGGGGTGGTAAGGGAACAAATGTCTCTATAGTTGAATTTGGATTTTTCATATCTTTTTCTTGTTTCCATTTTATTCTCCAAATAGTAACAATTACGTAATTTCCAGACTCCGCGACAATATTGAGGAGTTGCGCCGTTCATTTCAACCTAAGGAGAATGCTCTTGAGGCATTACAACAGACACTTTTGGAGAAAGAGCAGGTGCTGAATGGTTATGATATGCTTATATATATATATACCAATAGCCACACAAACATGCACAGATATATATGTATATGTGCGTGCGCATGTGTGCACGCGTGTGTTTTCTATCTTATGTTCATGATAAACTCATTGTTGTCTTGTTAGTTGTGTATTTTAGGAGATTAAGTGTAGCTTAGGTCTTTACTTATAATCTTAGTCCTAAGTATAAATAGGCCTGTAACTATTTTTTCACACATGAATGAGAATTTCTCTTCACACAACATGGCTATTTTTGTTTGTAGATGTCCCTAATGCCCATCCAAAGCTATAATTTATTTTGAAACCTCTCAATTTTCTCTTTATTCACTTAAGTCCTATTATATTTGCAACCAAGATTAGTTTCTGCACTTCAGTGTCAATGATAACTATGTTTGGGATCTTTGGTGACTTGTGTTATGTCATATCTTGTCACAAATTAAGATGCAGTGTGTTGTGTTTCACCAGGCCATATTCTTTTCCTACTAATGCATTAGTACAAATTTTTTTTTCAGCATGTATCTCCTCCAATTTAGTAGCAAATTACTTTTTAGTTACTAATTTTCTAGTTTCTGTTAAACTCTTCCAAGCATTTTGTGTCTGTACCTTTTCTGTTTACTCATGCATGCTGAAAAATGATATTCTTTCCTTTTTTACCCATATTGTATATAACACTGCAATTTTCAGATGTTAGAAGACATGAGAGGTCTGCTGCAATCTGCAGAAGAGAAAAGGCAAGCTTCAATAGCTGAACTATCTGCTAAACATCAGAAGGTAAATTGTTTTTAAGGCATATTTTTTTTCAACTGTTGAGATGCAGTTGCTTTACTTGCCATTCTGTTTTTAGAAGAATGTTTGCCTGAAGTTTGTTTCTGTTTGCTAGAATATAGAGAATTTGGAAGGCCAACTCAATGATGCTTTAGCTGATAGGACCAAGGCTACTGAAACTATATCTTCATTGCAGGTGAGACTCATTAATGGTTCAGGCTTGAAGCAGTGGTTGTATTTTCTCCCTTAGTATTCGATTTCTTTTCTTAAAAAAACTTCATTCTTAACATTTAGTAGACAAATACCAGCTGAAGATAACATTTGGCTTTAAAAGTGTGCAAGGAACTAGTTTTAGATAGATGCTGCTTGATTCTGGAAATCGAGAGATAAGTTCAACTGGCCAGGCTATCTTTCTGCAGGTGCTGATTGCAGAGAAAGAGTCTGAAATTGCAGAGATGGATGCTGCTTCAAGTGGTGAAGTGGCTCGGCTTAGAGCTGCTTTGGAAAGTGTAAAGGGAGAGCTTGCTCACCAAAAACACGAACATGTGAGTTAAATATTTAGATTGAAAAATTGAATACCTTAATGGACTGATATTTTCCCTGAAATGTTGTATGGTCTAGTATATGTACTGAAGGTCTCTTTTATTTTTATTTTTTACTTTTTTGAGTTGTAAAAAGTTTTCCCTAGTCTTACTGACTCTCTATTTGTTCTGCGAAATATTCTCCCATAAAAATGTTTTTCTTGAAAATTACTTTCCAAAGAACTCATTTTATGTTATTTGGTTTCAACATTGAAAATTAATTTATTGTTAAATATGAGAAAACTTCTGTACTTATATTGTTAAATATGAGAAAAAATGCGTAAAAATGGTAAATTCAGGTGGTTGTTGGCAACCGGTGGACACTGCCAATGATCAGTGGTGGTTGGCAATAGCCGATGGTGATGGCAATGGTGACCACTGATTATTGGGTAGATTAATTGATCTGTTTTTTTGTGCTTCCCTTTCATTGTGATGTATTTTTTAAATTTCGGAAATGACTTCCCTCTTGACAAATTTTCTTGAGTGCTTCAAACGCCAGAAAATGCACAGTATGTATCTTAGGAAAATATTTTTTGCAAAATTTATATTGAGATTATTTGCTTGCCGTAAGCGCATTCCACATATATTCCACTTTTTGTCTGTTTGTCTTACTTTGATGCGGTTTTAAGATAATTCTTCTGATCAAAATGACCAGCTTATAACAATCATTGGAGAGCATCATGGTGTGAGCACTAGCTGATCACCATTTTTTCATTGGACTACACACTGCACTAATGGGGTGGTAGGCGCCTATTAGATCATGGAGATGCTATAGTCCCAAATCCTTATAATGACAACCTATCTATAAGAAAAGAAAATCTTTATTGGGCAATTAATAAATAATTCTTTTGTTTTTGGAATATCATCCATTCTATCTTGTGAAGATCATTGGTTTGCTTTCCATTTTGTGATTCCTTCAGAAAATGGAGATAATTTTTTGCCACATATGTACATTTGTTCTTTCATTATTATGTGTATTAGCTAATCTACATGCATGTATTTTAGGACTTCTATTTCCTTAATGTGTGTCATACTTTCAGGAGAAAGAAAAGGAGAGCTGGGAAGCGGCTTCCCAGGGTCTCAAAATGAAACTTGAAATTGCTGAGAGTAACTGCATACGTGCTGAAATTGAAGCAGCTAAAATGAGAAGTATGTACAACTCATTATTTCAATTCTATTTAGCTTTTTTGCTCGTTAGTTGAATTATTCATGCTTTGAATATTGGGCAGGTCAGCTGGAATCAGAAGTGTCGGTGCAAAGGCAGATGCTAAATAAAAAAGATGCTGAACTGTTGGCTGCCAAAGAGGAGGTATCCAGTTGTTTTTCCACAACTTCATCTTGGAATAAGAGAGGGAGAGAGAGAGCTTATACAATGATTGACATTGTAGTAGTAGTGAGGGTGTTCTTATCTTTAGTTCATGTCAATCTGAAAAGAAATGTTCCTTCAAAATCTGTGTTAATTGCTGCAAGAAGAGCTCATGATGAGACAAATTGGTCCTTTGATCTCAATCCTACCTATACAAAAAAAAACAAAAAAAAAAGATCTGTCAATCAGTTGAGCCAAATATTCCAAGTACAGTTGTAATGTCTTTGTTGAAAGGGTGCTCTAAGAAGTAAACTAAAAATTCATGAAGAGCAATCTCTATTATTAGGAACTCGGACATCTTGTGGATTGAACTTACTTTCCCATGGCTAAGGCATCTGTGTTTGAGCATAGTTATTATTGAAACTCCTAAACCTAAGGCAGTTTTCTTCTGTATTTTTGATTCAATCCTCCACCATCAAATCAACACGAGAAAAGAAAAGAATGGAAGCCTAGTGTTTCTTCTTTGCATAATAGTATAATATACTGGGCTGTAGTCTCTCAAGCAGACCTCAAAATAGAGGTGGTGGTTCAAGTGAACATGTATAGGATGATAACCTGCAGTTATTTTTTGAATTGACTGTAGAAATTTCCTCATTGGACCTTTTATCTGCCTTTATTCATTTAAGTACTGAGAACAAAACCTCAGAGTAAAACTTGAGCACACCCAGGAACTTCTTCCATTAGTAACACATACATTTCTGTGTTAATACTCTCCTAACAGGAAATACAGATATAAATTTTCTGAAATCCTGATGTGATACATTTCTTTGTCAATTTAAATGTTGCAGATCAACCGACTTGAAACTGAATTTTCCTCATATAAAGTTCGTGCTCATGCACTTCTCCAGAGAAAAGATTCAGAGCTAGCTGCAGCAATGGACTCTGAACAACTTAGAGTCTTGGAGGAAGCACTAAAAGTACATGCCCATGGTTGCCTTTAATTGTCGTAAAAGTGGCTGATTCACATATTTTCATTTGCTGATGAAACTTCTTTTGCCCTGTAGGAGGCTGAAAAAGAAGTGTCAATAATATCTGCAGAAAGGGACAAGGCTCTTCAGGATCTTCAAGATGCATTGGCTCATCGTGATAAAGAGCTCGCTGAGAGGTGAATTAATTTCTCAAAATTTTAATGATGGAGTATCTTTATTGAAATCTGTCTCTGCCATTCTCTTTACGTGGAATTACAGTAGAACTATGGGCATGCAATTATTGAGGTAGATAGTAAAATGGTAGTCCATGTTTGTACAAGTTAAGGGGACATAAAAAATTTTCAGAAAGGGACAGGTCTGTCATAGTGCTGCATGTGTATCACGAGGGTGATTCTCATGCATGTTTGTATGCTCCGTTCTTTTGGATCTAGTCTCTAATCTCTCTGTCACTCCAATCCCTAATCTAATGCTCTTGAACTCTTTATGTTCTTGGACGGGCAACACGTTACCTGTTACTAATATCATTGGTGTCCTGTATGACGAGGTTGAAGCAATTGTTTCCATTCCTTTCGGACACTCAGATGTATGCCTCCCTCCAAGCATTTCATTGATATATTGGCATATTCATATTGCTTTAGTAGATTGTTCCAAAATGGCAGTTCTATATCATGCTTTACTCCTGCATTTATAATTTTTAGGTTGCATATTCCTTAGCTTGACAACTCATTATTGTACCTTAAATAGATAATTTGAAAGAGGCTTGAATTTGTATGATTGTGCTTTGAGCTTATCTTTTCAATGTCTGGAATTACTTCCTTCTGATTATCTATGTTTGTCCCTCTTTTTTAACCTCCTTTTTATTGTGTATTTGTGTCATAATAGCGCTAATTCACGTTCTCGTTGTCATTATTTTTACAATGTTGTCATCAACATATGTCTCTTTGATAGCCTGTGTTTCTTTTGCTGGCAATACTGTCACATTTTATTATCCCTTCCGGAATACTGTGCTTCAACAGTATTTTGACCTCAGATCTTGAAAATCTGGGTAGTGAAGATCATCTGTCTTACACTTAACAATTCCAATTATTTCAGAGATGCAGCACTGAACAATTCCAAGAAGCAGATTAAGAGCATAGAAATAAAACTTGATTCTGCCAATGCTCGCCACCAATTAGAGAAAGAAGCATGGGAAACCAACCTTCAGAACTTGGAAGAATCGTGGAAATGTAATATATCTATGATTAATTTCCTAATCTTTTTCTAATTATTATTTTCATCCTTTCTGCTGCCTTTCCTCTGAAGCAGCATATGATTGAGATTGGAAACAATTTTAGAGTTTATAAATATTTGCAGCTAGATACGAGGCATTGAAGGCAGAAAAAGAAGTTTCTTCAGGACAAGATATACAAAGAGAATTGGAAGAATTCAAGCTACAGTATAAAAAGCTGAAGGTATTTTACTGCTCCCAACACCTTCCGCTCCTTTTTTTCCAGGCTTACATAAAGCAAGTACTTCTTAATGGATTAATTGCATTTGTAACATGCAGGAGGAGCACGAGTCATTTCGTGACCTTGCTGATAGAATGATTGGGGAGAAGGACAAAGAAATCTCTAAACTTGTTGATGATAATAAAAATCTCCGCAGCTCTTTGGAATCAAGATCACAAGTAAGCTTTTCCTCCTTTGACCTTAATTTTAAAGCTCACTATGGTATGTCAAATTCTCTTATAAAATGGTTTCTCTTGGTCTCACCATGTGTGCCAGGTTGATCAAAATGGAAATAACATGACAGGTATGAAATCCTATATATTTTGCCAATCTATTTCAGTGAGCTAGAATTAGAGTCTTTATGGTATTATAGGAAATTGAACCGTTATTTGTATTTGAAGCTTGACATGCTTCTAACTTGTCCTTTATTTGAGCTGCTATTTTCAGCCTTGAAAAAGCAGGATGTACCAAATTTAAGCACCTCAGCTGCAGAACAGCAGATTCTGGTAAAAACACTCTCCTTGGAGTTATCATACACTATAATTTGCTGGGTATGACATCATCAGGGTACCTCAAACCATCAACCAGAAATATATATATATAACCTTGGAGTTATCAATACACTAATAATTTTTGCCTGGTATTAGAATCATCAGGGTACCTCAAACCATCAACCAGAATATATATATATAATATATAAATATATATATATATATTAATTTAATATATAAATTACTGGAAAACGCATGTTAATCAGCACATCGTGTATAAAAGACAAGATAAGTTTCAACACATGCTGGTTTTATATTACTGGAAAAACCATGTAATACACATCGTGTATAAAAGACAAGATAGTTTCAACACATTGCTGGTTTACCTACGTGTACAGATTTTTTTGTGTACTTTTGTCATAGTTCCTGCCTAGCAATATTGCTGCCACAAAGGCTCATTATGTTTCTGTACAGTGAACTTTGACACTTGTTTCTCATATGAGACTTGTCTAGATAATTCTTGATGTCTATATTTATTGAAAAAGCACACTGCTCTCGATGGAGATGGGTGATTCCCCAAGAAACTTATTTTCTCAAATGTTTATCTGCATAGAACTAGGAAGAGATGCATGAGAGCAATATATGAATATTATTGTCTGATTATGTGGAGAGTGATTTCCAAATGTCATTTCATAGTTAAAAGCTGAAAATGAAATTATGTGAAAAGTGCTGCTGACAGCTTGCAGTGCTGGATCTGGTGATAATCGAAACAATATATTAAAGCATCCTAATATCATGTATATGTCATATTTAACCTCATTTAGTTCTATATACAATCTTCTCTTTTTTTATTCATTTTTTTCAACAATCTTGTACATCCAGACAAACTACTAGTTTATAAATGATTGCTTCAGACTTTGCTTGAACTAGGAAAGTTGAAATAGTGCAGTAATTACCTTTTTGATAGTCTTTATTCAAATTTTAGCTTTTGGCACGGCAACAAGCTCAGAGAGAGGAGGAGCTGGCACAATCACAGAGGCATATTTTGGCTCTTCAAGTATGTTATGCTCCCACATTAGTTTTTTGTTTACTTTCATGCAGTACAGTTTTTGATAATTGTTTTGATTCAGGAGGAAATTGAGGAACTTGAACGGGAAAATCGTCTTCACAGCCAACAGGTATAAAATGACTGGACTTCTGATGATTTCTATTATCCGTACATCCATGCAGACTCACAGAACTCTTGTTGAGAAATGTCTTTATGAAATCAGAATAGTTGCAGTAGCAACATTGAGATGGATGAATAGGCTGCAAGAAATGACAAGAAATTTATGTGTTTAGTTGTGAGAAGTCAGTTGGAAAATGTGAAACCAGTTTAATTCTTGAATGATATGCCAAGAAAATCAACTAGTAGTGATTAAATTTTGACTACCTCATGAAGTGAGCAATTTATCTTAATTGAACTTTTTTGAGGAGGGTTACCTTGTAAGTTCTTTGTTGTGGTCAGAAGACCACATGTTCAAATGGGCTATAGCAAGAGAGAATGAGGTATTGTTATTCGAAATGTGCTGGATGGGGGGTAGACTGCTTAGTTTAAATAAAGGGGAGTAAGCAAAGTGGATAAGGAAATCTAGCTAGCATGCTAAGGTCATCTGTTCTTTTGCCCTTTTCCATTTCTTTTCCCTTTTATTTTATTTATTTTTTATAATTAGTTCCTTTTATCTGATGATGGATAGTTTATAATCTGATGGTTACAGGAAGCCATGCTGAAGGCTGAGCTACGCAACATGGAAAGAACGCAGAAAAGGGAGGGGGTAGATATGACATATCTGAAAAATGTCATCTTGAAGCTTCTTGAAACAGGTACATGTCGACAAATCGATTATTAGAACTTTGTATTTTTCCTTGCGTTAATTGATAGGAATATCAAGTTACAAGGCATGTTTGAAATTCTGATGATTTTGATTTACTTTGAATGCTGTCTGACTAGGTGAAGTGGAGGCTCTACTGCCTGTCATTGCAATGCTTCTGCAATTCAGCCCTCAAGAGGTGAAATTCTTATTCTGTACCTTAGTTCTGGAACTAGTCTTGGTGGATCATAGAAATGATGGTGTGGAATTTGGAGATTCAAATCTCGAGTTTCTTGTGCCTTGTGTTTATCAATGGGTTACATGATCACACACCACGATTATTGCTCGTGTTGTCATTTCAGTGCTGACAATAATAGTAGTAGCATTACACCACATTTCGGTTTAGGGATTAATTTGTCAAGTTTTTATGCTATTGCAATTTACTTAACATTGTGCTTCTTGTTTACCCTTGTTTATAAGAGCAGGTGGTGAAATGTCAACAAGCATATCGTGCAGCTAATGACGTAACACCAAGTCCGGCTAGCGACTCATCTGGGTCAACACTCTCTCTTTTCTCAAGATTTTCTTTTTCATAACACCTGAAAGAACATCCTAGAGAATTCTTTTGGCCCAACTGCTATTTGGCTGCAGTTGTATTGGGTGATTGCTGACGCTGAAAGCAGAGTTGAGAGTGGTCACATTGTGTATCTTTTTGTAACGCAAGCCAATTTATCTTTTTCTGTTTAGATATTGTAAAGGAAATAACAAGAGAATGATATATGATAAACAGTTTTCATCATTCTATTTTTCTTTCCGGAAAAAATGTCCTGAAGCTAGGCAGTTCTTATTTTCTTTTGTTTTGTTTAAACTGTTTTCTTTTTTGTTTTATTCTTTTTGACAAATCATTGTATATGTGAAAAGGAAAAATTGTTGGATAAACTAATATTCTATTGTCGGCAGTTTGGACATCTCGCAATAATTCTATTTTGGGAAAATGAAAGGACTTTCTATTTAACTTCAAGTTATTCACTTATAAGAATAATATAAAAAATTTAAATTTCTCGTTTGTCAAAAATGTTGTGTATGCTATTTTGTACGGACAAAATTTACTGCGGCAAAATTCAATTAGACAGAGCTATAACGTACCCCACCATCCAATGGATTTCTGTGTGTTTAGTAGTGTGACCAAGTGCAAAAGCTATTTTTGTTTTGACTTAAACAATGAATTACTGGTTATCCATCATTTTCATACTTGGGTTGGTAGTGATGTTGATCTCAAAAAAGGCATGACATGAAGCTAAATCCTCCCGACTCATAAGCAAGGCAGGCCAAATTCACTCACTTTTTTCTTTTTCTTTTTCGCATCTGCACTATACAAAAATGAAACCCAAACTTACATGGCGAGAACCTAAACTTTGGCTAAGTTAACTTGTAACCCACCCGTGTTAAAACTTTGACCTGATCCAGAAAATAGGTGCACACCTTTTTTGGATTTGTTTTAGCAATGTCATCCTCACAGCATTTTAGGGAAACAGACAAACCATCCACGGCTGATCTTCCTCCACCCTCCCAAATAAACAAATGCATCAAACACTTTTATCGCATGATTGTCTTCTTTTGTCGTCTTTCAAGTCTTTCAAGCATACGCGAGGCCCCACACGAGGCCTTAATCGCTCGAGCCTCACTTTTTTGAACCTTTCTCGAGCCGAATTCAAACAGCTCCCAGGCCATCAAGACTCATTTACACCGCAGTCTAAAAGTAGGCAACCTAAGCTCCATCACAAAACCTGTATTGTTATAGTAATTGCCTTGGAACGCCTAGGATTACCAACAATTACAGCAAGTGTCAAAAGTTGAATTAAATTTTACTAATCTATCGAGTTCAAGCCATCAAGTAAAGATTGAGCTCATGAGATGGAATAATACTAGAGAGTAATGCACATAGTTTAACATTACAACATTCATTGAGACCATCAATCAAACAGAAAAGAAAAGAAATAACTTTCAAAAAAAAAAAAAAAATACAAAAAAGAAATAAAAAAAAAAAAAAATAATTACAGAAAAAAAACAATAGGAATAAGCCAAAAATGTTTATTAGCCTTCTAACACAAGAGAAGCCTTTGTAGCCTCTTAAAAAAACTAATAGAAATAATTTAAAAAAAAAAAAAAAAAATACAGAAAAGAAACAATAGGGAAAAGCCCAAAAATGTTATATATCTCTAACACAAGAGAAGCCTTTGTAGCCTCTTAAAAAAACTAATAAAGGGAAACTTTTTGGAGTCTCAATTGATTTCAGTCAATCAAAAGATTCAAGCATGCCTTGCCTGAAAATCCTTCATAAAAGCAACCAACTTTTCAACACCAGCCAAAGGCATTGCATTATAAATGCTGGCTCTCATTCCTCCAACTGATCTATGTCCTTTAAGCTGCACCATCTTCTCTTTAGCTGCTTCTTTGATAAACTCAGCTTCCAGTTCAGATTTCTCAAGTGTGAAAGGCACATTCATCAATGACCTAACAGACTTTTCAACTGGACACCTGTAAAACCCATTACTTTCATCAATTGCATTATATAACAACTCTGCTTTCTTCTTATTCTTCTTCTCTACCTCATGCAACCCACCTTGTGCCAAAAGATCTTCAAATACTAAACCACACATGTAAATACCATAGCAAGGAGGAGTATTATAGAGAGAATCATTATCTGCCTGGGTCTTGTAGTCTAACATCACAGGAGTAATTTCTTGAGCATTTCCAAGCAGATCTTTCCTGATTATCACAATTGTAACCCCAGATGGACCCACATTCTTTTGAGCACCAGCATAGATCACAGCAAACTTGGATACATCTACAGGCTTTGAACAGAAATTTGAAGACATATCAGCCACCAAAAGCCCACTTTTAGGAATTGGGTAATCTTTAAACTCTACTCCATGGATTGTTTCATTTGCACATATATGCAAATATTTAGTATCTGGGTTTTGCTCTAAATCATCAAAAGACGGAATCTTTGTGTACTTCTCAGATTTCCCAGACCAAATCGCCTTGGGTTTACAAAATTTCTGTGCTTCCTTAAATGCTTTATCGCCCCATGACCCAGTGACCACAAAATCAACTGGGTCATCGGGTCTGCACAGATTCAATGGAATAGCGGCGAACTGGGTGGTGGCGCCACCTTGGAGAAACAGAACAGAATAATCGTCAGATATATTTAAGAGTGTGCGGAGGTCAGCCTCTGCTTTTTGAATAATAGAGAGAAATTCTTTCCCTCTATGGCTCATCTCCATTACACTCATTCCAGATCCACGCCAGTCATAAAGCTCTGCTTGAGCTTTCTTGAGGACGTTGGCTGGTAAGGTGGCTGGTCCGGCAGCAAAATTGAATACACGGTCGGGATCTTGGATTTGGGCTGGGATTGGAGAAACGGGAGCTGTTGATGTGGTTGCACATCTGATTGAAATGGATTTGTTTTGGGTGGAGAAACTAGAGAACGTAGTGGTGGAATTAGGTTTTAGGAGGTGTTGACGATTAGGGTTTTGGAGGAGGAGAGAGTTCGGCGATGCGGTGAGTTTTGTTGCCATAGTTGTTGAGAAAGGAAATAACAGAGAGAAACAGAGATACTGCTTTTTTAAGCAGAGGAGTTAATGTTCTGTTTCAATTGTGCAAAAGATCTGAATCTTTGAGACTAATATATAGGCTAACTTGAACATTTAACAAATTAAATAAAATATATAAAAATAAAATTATATTCTAAAAAATAAAAAAGAAAAAAATAATTTATTTCTAAATTGATCAAACTAATATAAAAAATGTCTACTTTTTAAAATTATGAAACCTCTAAACTATGATTAAATTAACGCTTCGAACTTTTCATATAATCTTTGAAAAACAAGAATTTTTATTTATTAATTTAATTATTACAATTTAGGGCCAATTTTTATTTCTCAAAATAACACTCAGCATAATTTATTTGAGGTAGGTGGTTGGTGAAATTTTGAAGACAAAAAACGATACCGTTTAAGTACTGAGAGTGTATTTACTATTTATTTACTTTCCTTGCACTCCAAAACCAATCAGAGGAGTGGCGGCGGGGTTGGTGTTTTTTTGGCGGGGTCTTAGTTTAATGGAGGAAAATTGGAAATTGCCAACTTCTTTTCCTTTGGTTTTTGACTGTATTATATATTTATGCACACGGTGTTTAAATTTCATTGCAACTCCTTGAGTAGGAACACTATTTCTCAACTTTATGCAGGACTATGAACCTTGAAATCAAATATGGAAATAATAATATGAGGAGCAAATTGCCTTGCCAATCATAGCAATATGGTTATTGAATAGACCAACCACATATTATACATATCGTATTCGTATTCGACACCGTTATTTTTGATAATTTCAAACACGTGCGGAATTTTCTAAAACATGTATCTTAATATTTTCATTTTGGATTTATATATCTGACCCAACTAGTTTGAGATTAAGGTTTGGTTGTTGTTATTAATTTTTGACACCTCTCAAACACTTCTTTAATGCTCGAGTAAAAGAGAGAAAAGATGAAAAGATACAATGAGGTGTCATAAAATTATTCTTTTCCATTGAAAGAAAATTACAGTGAGAAAATATCAGCATCGAACAGCCAGATATTGCAATGCTTAAAAATTCAAAATATCAATAAATTCCTAAGATGCAACCAAAAAGTTGCTGATTATTGTTGTGTAGATCCTCACCAACCCAATATCAAGTAAAAGAAGTCAGAAGCTGTACACATTCCCTCCTGCTATTTTTGAGGCTCTAATAGGAAAGCTGCTGGTTCAGATTTTGAGGTATAGCCATATTTAGATGCATTGTATTTCCTGTGTACTCCAGTTAGTTTCCCTGTCCCTGCCTTCTGGTGTAAAGCAACCATTAATCTTGAACATTCTCTGTAACCAAGAAACAAACGTCATTAGCACTTTCCTTTGCAAGAATCTAAAGAAAGATGCTAATTGGTAAGCAAAGAAACTCACAAAATTTGATCTTCTGAATAGTTACTGTGCCATTCACAAGTCCTATTCCATTGCTTGAAGCCATAGATAGTGCACTGAGCTGTATAGATTGCAGCAGCCGCCAATAAAGAAGGTGGGAATTTGAGCATCTCATATTCCACCAGAGAAAGCTCAATCAAGAAGAAGGCAAGAAGCTCAAGCTGTTTTTTCAGGTCATAAATTAAAAAAATAAGTTACACAATCTAACTAAATAAATTATGCAAGTTTATTAAAGGAAGAAATTGTTCACCTTCTTGTCAGATTGAGCAGCCTTGAGGAACCTTTGCATGAAAACATATGGTGTTGGAAATGACATGTTAAATTGTAATTTGTTAAGCATCAGATTTTCCTGCAGATTGTGAAAAATGAAAATGTTTAGTGGTTAATTTAGAGTTCTGATACAATTTTCAAAAATCAAGATAAAGAAAAGTTACCATTTCAAGAACTTCTTTCCTATTGTAGGCCTTATCTGATATAAGGATTAGATCTCCCACTACTGGAACAGAAACCTCCTCATATTTGCAGGCTAATAGCATAGCAACCAGTCCAACCAATTGAAGCTTCTTTCTCACAACTGGTTGTTGTGATAGAAATCTATCGATAAGGTTAACCGTAAGAAATAATGTCTCTTTCATGAGTTCAAACTTGTCATGCACCTGTTCAGAATTTCAAATGTTATTAGAATCAAGTTATGTACATTTCAATAGCTAATTATTTTTTTGTGGGGAGAACATTTTTTTTACCTCAATAAGCCAGTCAATCAATATAGCTCTCATCTTTTCATTAATGTCAAACTGTTGTTCCATATAATCTGGGGAGACACAGCTAAAATTCTGCACAAATTGAGCTGTTAATTAGTCATCAAACTAAGGTGGAAATTTTAGATTTTTGCTGCCATAACAGGCAATTATTCCAAAACATTAGATTTTCACAAATTGATTTCTGAAACATCACTCACAAAATAATTGCCAAGATAATTTACACAAAATCATTTTAAACTAACCTAATTCTTTTTATTTTCCTTTAATTTTTTGGAGAAATCAATTTTAACAGAACTTTGATTTCAAAATTAATAGAAAAGAAGTTTGAAGAACTGCACAGAATATCGAACTTGTCATTAATAAATATATTTATTTACCTCAATTTTTCTATAATAGGCATGCAAATCTTCAACATAATCAACAACTGCAAGTGGATTCTTTGCATCACAGCCATCAATATCCACAATTGGCTCTTCAATTATATCCTCCATTTCAACCTCTTCCTGATAGATTTCAGAAAATCAATTACAGTTCTAAAAGTAAGAATTTAGCCCCATAACCAGAGAGCGAGAGAGAGAGAGTGAGAGAAAGAGAGAGAGAGAGAGAGATAGAGAGATTACCATCTGATCTATTTCATCATGGATTGCTTCTGTTTGTTCTAAAAACATTGGTACTGGATGATCTGCAGCTGCCTTATTTTCTTCAACATCTATGAATATACAGTCTCCAAATCCATTTGTGCTTGGAACTGATGGTTTGTGCTTCTTAGCCTCCTGCTAACATTATTTTCCCAGAAATTAAATTTGCCATTCTTGAATAGTAGAATAATTAACACTATATAAAGATCAAGATGCATGTAAGGATCCATCTTTTCTTTCTATAGAGAAAGAGATGGTACCTGGGGACATTGCTGATGTGTACTTGACAACTGTGCAGCAAACTTCCTAAAAATGGGAAAATTCAAATCACACAATCAAAATTAGAGCCTCCATCAGTGGGTTTGCCAAAATGAGGGGGAAACAAAAAAAAACTTGTCTCTAGCTCAATCATTAACTCAGTTAAGTTGCAGGCATTATTTTCTTTCTTGTGGTAAAAGATGTATTTATTCAAATGTAAATTTATTATTATTATTATTATTTGTTTCTTTATGCTCTTTTTTCCCCCTCATCAGCGAAACAAAAAGAGATTTTAAGAACATAAAGATCATGGTTCTAACCTTGTAATTGGTCGATGTGCGAGATTAAGTGAGGTTTTTTCATAGACTCCATGATTTCTGAATATACAAGAAAATCAAAGATTGTTCTTCAGAATAATTAGTAAAAAAGGAAGAAAGAAAGAATACTCAAAATCTAGTTTCAAGAAAGTTACTCAGTCAATCCTCTCTTGTTAACAACACAAGGATATGCTTTTGCTCCAATAAAATTCTGATTTAACACATTTAAAGCTCTTCTGCTGTGCCTAATCTCCTGCCCAAACTTTCTGTTACCCATCTCCATTCCTCCTAAAAATTCAAGAAAGAAAAAGAAAACGAAAAACAAGAACCCATATCAGATCTTCATGTTCAAAAGCATATACTCTCTGTCAAACTTCAAGAAACTCCATAAGTTCACTTCTTTACCTTGAAAAGTTGTGGGTTTGACGATGTTAGGATTGTTCTCATCAGATAAATTCATATCTTCTTGAATCAAATTAACAAAGATAAAAAAATCTGAAGGAACAATCACACCCACTAACAAGAAGAAGAAAGCCCAGGAGACCTTAAAGATTTAAACTTTAACTACAGTGCATTTAAAAGAAACGTTAAGGCAACTGAATCTACAAAACCCAGATATAGATAGAGAAATAAAAGACACAACAACAACGGGTAAAAGAAATAGGTAGTCAGTACCCTCTCCCTTTTCTTTCCCTTTTTTCAAATCAAACGGCTAGTGAAATATGACCGTTGGATCATGAGATTAACGATGACTTTCCTTTCTTGTCCTAATAACGGTAACTCACTTAGTTGGCATGTGGCTCGCCGCATCTGATTTCAAATTATTCTTAAGAGTTTGAGTTGTTGGGCTTTTTTGTGGGTTTATACGTTGCTTTCAGTTTACTCTTTTTTGTGCTGACTGTAATTGCGCTCCTATGCGCTCTTCCCCACTTGGGCTTTTGTAGGGTCTCTTGACTTTGAGTCCTTGATGGACAAATAGGATCTTGCCATCTCAGCATTTGATGGATTTTTGTGTTCTTTTTGGTTGTTATGATTGTTATTATACATTTTAGAGCCCGTTTTATGTTATGTTTCCCATGAAAACTTCAATCACTTTTGGTCTTGGCATGAATCATGTTTATGGAAAGAGAATGATGGAAGAGGGGAGATTGAAATCATAGTTGAGAAGCATGGATGGATTTTAACAATTTTACATGGTAGAAATTTCTTTCCTTTTTTTTTTTTTTTATTTTGCCAATCTCCTCAAAATTAAAAATATAATATATACCGTAAGTTCTTGTGCTAATAATTGATAACGGTTAACTAATAAATTGTTTGTGTTACCAAATAGTAATTGCTAGTAGTTGATAACGGTTAACTAATAAATTGTTTATGTTATAATTGCTTGTAGTTAATAACGGTTAACTAATAAATAGGGCGATGCTAATTAGATTACCACTTATGATTAAGATCATAAATAGTTCTGCAAAGTTAAATGTCAATAATACCCTTATCATATGCTGAAAAATGAGAATTTGAAATATATATGATAATCTATATATCTTTTAGAGCAAGTATAGTAACCATGTTAAAATGACATTGTAAACGGTGAGGGCTAAATGATAATAAATGCATTGAAGAAAATCTATTGCTTGATGACATGGCCAAAAACATGGTTATATATAGGCATGGCCACCGGTTCGGTTCTAATCGGAACTGAACCGAAACCAAACTGTATTGTAGACAAACCGAAATCGAACCGAAACCGGCGGTTCATAATTTTGAACCGAAACCGGCGGTTCAAGGGCCGGTTAAGGTTCATGTGAATGTTAAAATATGAACTAGAATCGGCCCGAAACCGGCGGTTCCGGTCCGTTTCGAACCGGATACACAAAAAATTGTAGCTTAAAATTTTTATAAAAAAATTTATATCACTTGATTTGATTGTAGTTGATTTGATTTATGGTGAAAACCGCACTAGACCTGTTACGCTTATAGCCCCTCGAACCCGTAAAGTTAAGCCTGTATTACTTAAAACTCGCATTCCTATTCACAATTGTGATTCAACCCAATCTCATTTCTTTCACAAAATATCAAAGACAATCCATAAATAAATATCTATACTCTATTTATCATTACAACCCTAAGGATCTTACTGACTACTAACTCCATAATTACTATCCTTCATTTAACGATATTCATACATGCTTATACTTTACGTCCATCCGTCCCATTGACTCCAGGATCTTCCATCTATTACCTGGGAGGGGGGGGGGGGGAGGGGGTGAGTACTAAACTCAGTGAGTAGGATTAGATAACCCTCTCACCCTACACAATCATACAAATGCTAAAATATTTTAATGTGATCACCCGTTTGGTTATATGAGCATGCAGTTTGTCACACAAATGGCAATACAACAGCAATCACAATTATTATCACCTTTATATAATCATATCATGTGGAAATTAGTCAGTGGCGTCACCTAAACCCCCGACGAGTTGTCCTCTCAAACAGCCCATCCTCTCAAACGTGTGCACCAGGGAGCCAATCCCCCATTCTGACCGACCAGTCTAATCCTCACATGATCAGTCCTCTCATTCTTTTTTACATTCTTTTTTTTCTTTTCCATATCATTCATATCATATCATCAAGTGCACACGGGGGCGCCGATCTCCCATTTGCCCGGCCGACGGTCCAATTTCACAATTTCATCATAATCATGATCCATACTTTACCGACCGTCCTCTCAAACCCATGGTGACCCACTTCATCCTAATTCCACACAAACAAAGCACAGTAATATCATATCACAAGTAATCAAGCAATTTTTAATATCAACAATAGTGCAACACAATATGACAATTCAACAAAATAATGCATGATAACATTTAACCGTGAATGCATGAATGCAGGCGGATGAGGCGAATTATCTAACATTACTCACAGTTTTTTGTTGTCCTTAAAAGGACTACCTTTATGTGCGTCCAGCCTTCTTCACTGCCGACAACTTTAAAATATCTATATAATTAAAAAATTCTAAATGAGAATTCTAATTTGGAAAATGCAGTTTACATCATTTCATTATTTTTTTACCAGTCATTTAATTCACTTCTTAATTAAAACTAAATTATTTATAGATATATATTGAGTTTCCTTATGATTTATTTCTAATTATCGCCTCTAATAAAACGGATTAGTTATTTCTAATAATATATGATAATACTAATCAAAATATTAATATTACTAATAATAGTAATAATATTAATAATGATAATACGATTGTTCATACGATATTCATAACGACAATAATTTTAGTCGGTATTTTATTTATTAAACTATATATAAATTCGTTACTCTTGTTTATTTATTTCTTGTTTATATCTTTTAGACAAATGTCGCTAGTAAATTAAGTGTTGCATAATAATGATGATATTAATAATATTAGCAATATTAAAATGAGAGTAGCATAATTAATTAGACCGGTTCTTATACCACCGCTGTACTATAATTATTAATTCCCTTTTATAATATAATTAATCATAATTAACGATATTTACGTATTAATTTGAATTTAAGCATTTCTATTTTCGGTGAAAATCTTTATTATCCTTGTAATCGATGTTCATAAATTTCCAATTTTTTACTAATTCAATTAATCTTATATTCAGCTTGAGCCTTCCAATCCCTGTGTGAATATAATATTTGATTCTAAAACGCAGCAATTATCCTATATAGTTCGGATAGTAGAATTGAATGCTGTGTCCATAGAGTCTATCTCTCCGTGATTGAATTCTTGTCCATATTAGATGTCTATTGCCCCAAAGTTGTCTCGACACAAATATTGTTGCTCATTTCCGAATGTAGATCCTATGAGAGTATTCACATGATTAATCTTAATTGAGATTCTTGCACATCGTGTTGTCGAAATTTTTAGCCCGAATGATTTTGAACATATACGTCCCAGTAATCCGATAGCTGTGCCTCAGCACACATCTATGCGGCCTCATACGGATTTTGACCAGTAATAACCCAGTGTACCGTTCATCTAAATATAATATCGGATATGCACTTTATGTGTGGTGCCACATCCGCCATGCATGTGCTGGACCCAGAGAGGAGACCATATCTGCCTTCTTCCTCCTAATTTACTAAGGAATTCATGGATGTTTCTTGCCGGTTTCAGTTCGTCTCCGGTCACGCTTTCCCACGGGTGCAGAGCCGTTCCAACCTTCTTTTGCTGCACAGCGAGTGTCCACAGTACGGACCTAAGTAACCAGCGATGCTAACTGGGTCTCAATGTTCCGTTTGATCCGTCTACACAGTTGGTTCTTCAGTGGGGACCCGCGCCGGTCTCAGCTCCGGCCTTTTTCTTATTTCCCATCCCCGCCATGCCCAGACACCACCAGTGCCCTTCACCCCATTTGACACCCCCCTCGCTCTCTCTACATCACCGGACCCACCCCCAACCATCTCAAACCTCACATTTCCAATCCCGGTATTTAGCCCATCCCCAACCTCCCGCGAAGAGTATTATTGTTCTAGAGTAAAAATCTCATCCCCTCAAATCAAACGCAAAGGCCATTTATCCCAGCCCCAAATATACATAAACGACTAGAATCTAAATTCTTCTCAAAATCTATCCATTCCGGTGATCAAAACCATTAGATAAAACTGTTGAAAGACTCATTACTATCGAGCTAAGGCCATAGAAGATCACCGATACCCGTCGAGCCATCACCGGAGGAATCGCCGTTGGTGCAGGATGGAGGCACGTCGGCGTCCGCCAAGGGTGTGCTAGGAGCATGTTGTCCCTCGTGTCAGTCGTCGCGGGGCTGCCTGACGGTCAGGAGGGACTGAGTCGAGCATTCCGAAATGACGGTTAGTCTCCCTGGGCTACCAACCAGTGACCTTAACCATGGTGTCGGCCAAAGTAGCATAGAGGGATACCTCGCATACGCCAACTGCCCATCCTCTTGCTCTCCAGGTAAGTCTGTAGTGGCCGGAGACGGAAGGGAGAGGATGGAACGAGTGAGGATCGTCAAAACTGTTTGAGCGCAACTGTGTTGCCAAACGTTGAGTGAGAGGTAAGGAGAGAAAGCGCAAAACAGAATACTTACATATTAATGCTTCCAAGAAATATGATCTAGTGGGACATGTGCGTAACGCTTGCAGACTAGTGACCTCAGTGTCCGTGGTGTACTCTCTCGATAACCCGCAATGCTAAGTGGTCTCTCTCGTTCAAGTGTGCCCCGCCTTCTATACCTCTAGATAGTCATTTGAAGCTCCTCATATTTCTGTGCCTCGTAGTGTTTGTAGGTTTATCGCCCAAGCGAAATTTCCTATGTGTGTATATACTGGCAATTGGTCGGGATGTATTCTTTCCTACTAAGGTCGTTTTGTAGTATACATTTCTCCAAACACACCATCTTCACAATAATTTAAGTTCTCGAATACGCGGCCTCACGAGATAGACATACGCACCCTTTATAGGTCCTTCGTGTCATTTTTCCAAGCCTATAATCTCTATAGTCTCCTCTACTGGTGCATTCCACCTCCGGTCATATTGGTCTACATTTCCTCCATTATTACTTAATTAATACAATAAGAGATCCCATCATTGGTAATTCCGGCATATAGTTAATATCATTTGTCAATATACTATGCGCAGCCCTTCACTGCTCGTTATCTTAATTTGTTTTACAAATTTCCAGGTACTATATAGTGTTTATAAGTCGAAGCTATCATAGACACTCCAGCTTGAGCGCATTCTTTTTACTCATACTTAGAACCTATTTCTTGAACCTCTTCCATATTTATAACGGAAAATCTTTGCTTACATCAGAAAAGTTCCTTGCAAGAAATTATTCACCCATATGCGTTGAAAGCTGTAATTTATGTGAGGTGTAGGCGGTACATGCTCGAAAATTTGCGGCGTGTGTGATCAGTCGCCCAGACCAGAGCCAAACACAGTCTTGAACCTTGAATATTTAGTACTGTGTTTACATTTGGCCTAAGCCCTCATATCTCAAATTCGTATTCTACGCATCTCTCTTTGCTGAGGACAACGTCGACCCCCCAGAGCAAATTTATGTCATATATCCTTCTTTGATAATCTTTACATAAAAGGATCTCGAACTGAATTTCTGAACATAAATGACACCCATAGAACATTTCCCTCGGTCACTGATAGGGTACAATAGCTCATAACGAGGCTTACATCTCAATTAGCCTTGTATGTAGGATAAATGAGTTGTGAAACAGAAAAGATATACACGATTTTGTGTGACTTTAATTTATATAAAGAATAACGGTATTGCTTGCACTTTGAATCAAAAGCTTATCTAATGACTATGACAAGTCCTTGATTTATGTATAAAAACAATTCACATACTTTCATTGAGACTCTGGTACATCGATAACAACTGAGTAAATATTATTATTATAAAGAAGTTAGGTGTACCACAAAGTCGTGATTCAGAGTAGCATATTTCTTGGAAATTTATGATGGAGGATCCGTTATCTTGAATTGTATTTTAGCTTTCCTACCAAGAAGTAACACATACGTTTAAATCTTATTTCTATCTTTCTTTAGAGTCCTTTGGTGCTATTGTATTTATACTGTAATTTACTAAATTATTCGCATTAGAAGCATATCCTAAAGATTGTCGTGTGAGCTTTTCTATCGACGCGAATCCAATCTCTACCCTTAGTTATAAGTGACCCAATTTGGAAAACTAATAAATTGAGGAACATGTATAAATATGATGAGTTGTAGTGGATTTTCCTGACCAAATGCCCCCCAGAAACACTCCAGATGTAGCTTTCCAAGAGGGCCAACTTTGCTGGATGAGCTTTCTATTCACATATCATGTACTTTCGACCTAACTGCTCTTATACTCATGATGATCTCATCTCAGCTAGCTAATTCTCGTCATTCTATACTCCCAGTTATCGTTTTCTTGATATAATTCTTCTATCTGCCATATTTATTTCTCTACTTAATAACTAATCTTTCACTCGGCTGCTATTGTATGACTACATTGTGCGTGTGGTAAATTTTTTATATGTTCTGTTGCTCTAACTATTCTCTCTCTCGAATAGTCGGCACAATCCTCTCTCGGTGCATTCTCTATAGTAGCTTTAAATATTGGGTCCAATTCATTAAAACCACATTTACTTCATTTGATTTTTTCAATATTTTTCTTAGTATTTGAAAATCAATTAATTTTCCAAACCTCATATCATTAATTTTTATCTATTCCATTTATAGTTTTATATTAGTAAATTTAGCAAAATTTGTAAATTTAATGTAATAATAGGTTTCTTAGTTAATAGAAGTTTTTCTTTTTAAACATTTATAAATAATTCATTCTAGTTAATAAAATTTAAACATTTTAAAATTATTTATTCATGAAAATCAAAAATTTTATTATAAAGCGTAATGCCCGGAACCCGACAACAGAACTGTAATTTTGAATTGCGTTACCGGTGCCGCTGTACTCAGGAGCTTCCCCAGTTTCTGTTTGTAGATAGCGCCTGTGCTGGATCCGCGGATATCTTCGCTGAGTCCGCAACACAATGCATCATTATTTGTTATAAGTGCTTACTCGATTCGATCAAGTGGGTATTAGAAACCTAACTCCATGTCCTGCCGCAAATTCGCGTCACCAATAGTTCAGCTCCTGGGATACCATTGTGGCAGCAGGAAAATTCGTTTCCCTGAATCGGACATGGCTTATGCTCCTTCTCATTATAGTTCCCCTATAAGAGCACATCAAAATACTCAATACCATCAATTCGCACCCTCTCCATTACACTGATTTCTCTACAACCTTGGTCAAGGCACTATGTTTGCTAAATTATCCCGAGATCAGGGTCGAGTAAGGTCAATTTGCGGACGTTCTGATGAAACTCATTGTTTGTTAGTCCAATCTGCCATTACGCTAACCTTCCCCTACTCCTTGTGATACTTAGAGTACCAAAGATTCCATCTCCGTGTATTTATGGCTATTAATCCTCACATATAGTCCGTGGTGACTATCCTCATGCTGTAGGTTCAGCCATTTTCTGGATGTATACCATCAGAGCAATGAGTCCGTCAATTTTAATACTTTTGCAAATTCAATCACATACACCATTTCATTTAGCTTGAGTGAGAGACTTATAAGTCATATATTCTCAAAACAGTTGATGATAAACACTTTCACAAACTCTACATTCTACTATAAACATACATCAAAGTTTACACATCTCTTCATAAAAACATTGTCTAGCAATTTCTGTCTGCTGTGCCTTTCAATTTAGCTAATACATGATGCAATGTTATTAGTGTGTTATATCTTCATTCAGTACTTTGTACTTCCTTTGCCGAATATAATTATTAATTTTTACATATTTTTTCATTTAATATTTACCTTCCATTATGTTAGTGAGATCATGAATTAATTTTGCTTGGAAATGGATGATCACTCTGAATATGAAGGGAAAAGAAAGATAAACACACATGGGTTGTTTTTGAGTCTGTCATCCTCATCAGTTAGACAAAGCTTTTTAATATCCGATATGTACGAAATACTTAGATGCTTCGATACTAGTGACTACTCAGATCAGAGCCTTGACGATCCTATTATCATTCTAGATCCCTTGAGCGAATACTGACGACTCAAGAAGTTGTGGATACATGGTTCTATGAGCATCTCAGTGTTGATTACTCGTAATCAAGAATAATTCTCAGGAGTACCTCTAACTACACTGTAGTCAACTATGACAGACGGAACTTTATTACTGTATTGATGTGTGCTGAGGTTTTTGAACTCGGACAGCGCGTGGCTGATATGAGCTCTATGCTCATGCTGCGTCTTCAATCCCTCTCTAGAGAGTGTACCTAATCTTCTGTATATCACGCGATGTGTGGCCCTCTCGTCTCTCCCATTTTTACGATTTCACGGACCCTGCCAGATCAGTGCTTTTTACGTCTTTCAATCCAACGTCTCTTCTCGCTATTTTTGTGTTATTGCACATCTTTATGCCGTCATATATCCTCATACTCTTTTCAGGAGACTTACGCTGTGTAGAGTTCTTCCGAATTGTGCTCCCAGCTTTTCAGTTTCCGGTCTCCCGTGGTCCGTCCGCTTTCTTGCCTCCTCATGGACATCCGCCCGCCACAAAGTCACTTTCTACCCAATAGGCTAGCATCTATATGCCTCTCGACACAGAACCCAAACCTTTGGCACCAACAATGATTTTCAAATCCAGTGCTTACGCATTAATTGAAGAAGTAATACGAAGCTTATGTAAGAATCTGGCTTGCTGGAGGAAAAAATTAATCTACGTGTAGGAGTAATTGTGTGTCGGCGAGGAGATTGCTACAATTAAGAGAATTAGTGTATTCTACCCGCGGTTCTACATGAAATCTGTATGCTAATTTACAGATTATAGCTCTTCAGATGATATTGGCGTCGACATTGCTATTGCACATCACGACCTTCTCATCCGCTCTAATAACGCAACCTTTGTTTATTCCCTATTCCAATCAGCAGCGCATGTGACTGGTCCCTCAAAGAAATTGTGTGCTAGGATGCAAAAGACCCTTGACAGTACACTTATGTATCCCAATTCACCAACATGTTTTACCGGAAGCTATCTAAAGCCCGAGTGCCGTGCAGTACTGGGCGGTATGTTTTCTCCACCAATGGACATTGCTTGTCTCAATTAATCTATTATTACTTGTCAAGATTTATCCCCTCGGATACTATCAATGATATTCAGAGACCTCCAGAGGCACTATGCATAGGTCTTATTCGTCCCTCGTACTATCAGCACAAATGAATCCCCAATAACTGAATTCTGAGAGCAATTGGTCCTTGAGCTTTCCATTCGTATGGCATAAAACTTATGCATTCCGGGTGTATACTGAAAGTCGCTGAGTTGATTGAGAAGTTGATCTTAGGGTAGCGTTGGCAGTTTCAGGCACTGACCCTCAAAGAGAGGCCTGGCCCTTTGGCTATTTTTCAGCTGACTTGTAGTCATCCCCCCCTTGGATTGGATGAAACTTTATCTTCATAGGAGAAACTTGACCTTTTGCGTGGCAAGGACGGCGAGGGGTATCTGCCTTGGTGTGGTGTATCCATGGTCTACCTAGAAGCAGATAAAGCTGGTTGGGTACAATCATTACCTGAAACGAACTTCCATCAACATTGCCCAAACTGTTAATTTCAGTTGTGGCGAATCCCCCAATTACTTCCCCTCGGGTACTGTCCGTATGCTTCAACTATTCTGATCTGATGGAGTTGGAAGTCTGTTTTCCTCCGAACCCTAAACAGGCTGCATACCTTAGTGGACAGACATTCCAGAAAGCTGACCCCCATTGGTCAATGAGAACCAATGGGCACCGTTATGTCTCTGGTCTGGACTGTGACATATCAGAGGCATTATTATGTACTGCCTCCCTCTTTAGGCCAGGTCCTCATCAGAAAACCCGATGCTTTTACTTTGGATGACTGCGTGAGGGTCGGAGACTAGTACCTTCAGGGGGCAACCTCCCACTGAACGTCGTGTAATTGGCTCAAAGCGTGTGCAAAGAGGCTTGGCGATGAGGAAAGGGTGAATGCTTTTTGGCCAACAGTTCCCAGATTGATTACCCTAGCTTGTGTCTTTTTCAATTGGTAAGAGTACCGGGTCCTCTTTTGGCTCCTCGCCTGTGTGGTAGGGTTGTTGTGGATTTTATCCCAAGTCCCAGTGGCTCATACTGTCTCCCCGCTTCTGGTAATAGCATCGGACCTCTTCACTATAGTCGTTCAGAATCTCAGGACCACATATGGTTATTCCATCTCTATGGAACAGTTCGAAGAATCGATCCCAGTTCCTGGTCATCTATACAATAGCATTTACCCATGATTTGCGTAAGGGTTAGGAATGTAACTAGCACATTCGGTTTAACTCTCGGGCCACTGATTGAGCCATTGGCCTCCACCCCAGCTCGGCAACTGTGCATCTGAGTTTACCTAATAATGTGATACCAAGCAGCCGCATTCAAGTTCTATGGCTTTCCACGTTGCCTTCGAATCCGGCAACCTTTATATTCACCTATGTGGTATGTCAATACTGCTTTTTAATGTAATATACCTTTTGAAGAGAAAAAGCGAGACTCTAATGTGGGTATTCGGACCATTGGGTCTATGCTTTTCGCTCCTATGCATATTGAAATGATAATAGTTCTCTATTATCAGCAGACTCGTTGCGGGGACAATAACACTAGAAAAGAAGTCACAATTTGAAGATCTTCGCGCTCCCATTGGGCTTCGAGAGTGTACGATCCACGCTCTATGTTCTCTCAATTGACTGGTTGCTCACATATATACTCACATTCCCACACGAGATTAGATTCAGGGCTGAAGATTGGGGCAGATGATTTTAAATCGATTAGGGGTTCACAGCCGTTCAGTGAGAAGGCGGTTTAAGTGCTGCATTGACCGACTTCAGTGAAACTTGTGCCACCAGACTGACAATCGGAAGTTTTCGTAAAGATGCCTATTGCCACAAGCAATAGAGGTTCCATAGGTCGTTCCTGTATATAACCCAGATTGACCTCCTTCCATTCAGACAGTTAGTTATGCCTTCACCCTCAAGGGTCGGTTCCGGTTCAAAATTTTAAAAATCTCGAACCGACGGTTCAGTGAACTGGAACCGGCGGTTCACTGAACCGGCCATGCCTAATTATATATAAGACACACAAATATTATCATTTAATGAACCACAATTGGATCAAGATTATCAGTTCGAAGGTCGATTTAAGTTCAACAACTGAATATGTTGTAGCACAACACCTATATGGTACCAAATTAATTTTATTATGTATTATAAATTGGAATTGTAGTTCAATTTGTATCAACAAAGTGTCAATTTTAATATTTGCAATTCAATCACATAATTCAAATGAACTTATAATTTTAAAAAGTGAAATTCAAAACTCAATTTTAAATCAAATTTCACCTTAAACTTGCAATTTTATCGTATAATTATAATTTTAATTTCAATTAGTACTTGTACGGACCGATATAATTTCAATTAATATTATGTTGAGATTAAAATTGATATATGATGAAGGATGGTTGAGTCTTCTCCGGTTTGAAATTTAAACCGTAGATTAAGGATACTATGACCTGAGAGCCTTGATCATGATATGACAATATTGTATTATATGAATATTTGATATTATAAATAATTGTGAGTTACATTAGTATTATAAGATTATTATAGTATTATTTGCTGAGAGCTCTTCTCTCTACTCTAGGGTCTTCCTGTTATCCCTTTGTACCCTGCCATTTCAACTTTCCACCTCCATGTTTACTCTTTCAAATTCCGTTATTTTTTTTGTCCTTTAACCTCTTCATCCTTTTCCTTACTTGTGTGTCCCTCTTTCCTTCCTTTCGTCTTCTTGCTTTATGGACAAAGCTGCACTAATGGTTAATGCCTCTCACCAACCAAACTTGGCACCACATGATTTCAATCCAGTGCTAGCATTAATTGAAGAAGATAATAGAAGCATTAATAGTAAGAATGTGCTTGCTGGGAAAATTATTACGTCTAGGAAGTATAGTGCGGAGGTTGTAAAAGAAATTATGATTAAAGCCTATCTCTGTAAGGAGAATTTCTCTGTGTACTTAACAGAGGTAAACACCTTTGTTTTTACTTTCCATAATGCATGTGATGTTCAAAGAATTGTTGCAGGAAGACCTTGGACACTTCAAAACCAACATGTAGTTCTAAAGGAATGGCCACCAGACATTGCTTTTAATGATATTAATTTCAATTTATCCCCTCTCTAGATTCAAGCTCATGGTCTGTCCCCAAGCCAAATGAATCGCTCTAATGCAATTCTAATTGGTAACTTATTTGGGGGATTATTAGAAGTTGATCTTAGGCAGGATGAAGCCCATCAATGGCAACGATATCTGAGATTTAAGGCCAATGTTAATGTCACCCAACCTTTGTTATTGGGATTTAATAACAGAAAAGCACAAGGTGAATTCAATTGGGTGAGCTTTCGTTATGAAAAAATGCCATGCAGAGGCCATAACATGAAGTCACAATTAAGATTTGGTCCATGGCTTCGAGCAGTTACACCCACCAATAGGTCTCAACACATGGAAGAAGTTACTGAAGAATTGGGGCAGATGATTTAAAATCGATTAGGGGTTCACACCGCTAAACATGCTGAAGATAGAAAGGAAGACAATCAAGAAAGATGCATGCAAAGCAAGAGGTCTGACACAACATTCAATCAATTAGATGCTTCACCTGTTAGAAATGAAGATTGTATGTTAAGTAAATGTCTAAAGAGCCCTAAGAAAGGTAGTAGTAGTAGCTCCAACATTCAGGAGCGTCCAAGTGGTACCCTAATCCATCAAATCTCCTCATGATAACTTGTTCAACCTATCACATCAAGACCTACCTTCATTAAATGCCAGTCCTAATCAACCTGCACACCTTAACCAAGACCAAGATTCTCAGCCTGACCAAGCCCATTCTACAGTTATGGCCCATTCTGTATCAAGCCCAACAAGCAACCTTAATTTAGAAAACATGGTCCAAATACCCAATTCTCTAAATCAACGCCCAATCCCAAACACAGATTCTTCCTCACTCTTTTCTCTTGGGCCGAATAAGATCACCTGGCAAGTTAGGAAAAAAAATATTCCTTGAGAACATCCAACCCATCAATACAGGTCTCCAAGACCTATCTCGTCAGGCCAACACCCTCTAGACCAATTATCTTTGGACAAACTTGTGCTGATTACAAAAATATTTTATTTCCACAATTTAAGTACTAATAATCAGGAAACGCTATTAGAGGAGGCTTCAAAGGCGGTTGACCTGATTATTAATCAAGCCAGTATTTTACGCCAAAATACTCCTTCAGACCCTGTTCCTAAGAAGAAGCAATGGAAAAGACTGGCGCATAGCAAAGGGATTGTTATAGAAGAACTGATTGAGGAAAATAATGCAGCTTTACAAAGCCAGCTTGAGTTGCAAAATAGAAGCTCCAGGAAGAGGCCTTTCACAGAACAATTGGTGTTGGAAAACAAGAAAATCTGCCCTGATGATACAATGGAGGAGGAAGCTACCATAAATGGCTCCAAGGGGATCAATGAAGCTTTTGAGCTGGAATTGTCAGGGTTTGGGGAACCCCCTGACAATTCATAACCTCAAAGGGATTTTTAAATCTCATTCCCCTGATATTGTTTTTCTTACTGAAACTAAAAATAGTGATGCTTTTGTGACTAAGAAACTTTGTACATCTGGATACCAGGTGCTAGATATAGTACAACCAGAGGGGAGAGCAGGTGGTTTAGCATTAATCTGGGGGGAGACAGTAAATGTCATGATCATTAAAAAGAACGGTTCTTTATGCATGCCAGGTGAAAGATGATAGTTTGCATCTATGTTGGGATCTTATGTGTGTTTATGCTAATAGTGATGATATGCATCGGAAGAAACAATTTGATTTTCTGATACAATATCAGTAAGTCCTGTCTGATTATACTCTTTTTACTGGGGATTTGAACTCTATTTTGAGTTTAAGAGAAAAACAAGGTGGAGTGTCTTATGGAATGTGGAAACCGAATTATGTTTCGGGATTTTGTTAATAGTATGGCGCTGGCTGATTTAGGCTTTCAAGGACATCCAATGACATGGAATAATCGAAGAGACAGATCCTAGAATGTTTAGGAAAGACTAGATCATTTTCTTGCTACTAGTTCTTGGTTTATCAAGTTTCCCAAAGCAAAAGTTTATCATCTTGATGACTTGGGATCAGACCATCGTCCTATCCTCCTTGATGTCCATCCAAATGTGTGCAAGGGTCCTAAATATTTTCATTTCGATGACAGGTGGACCTTAAATCCTAAGGTTCGTCATGTGGTGGAAGAGGCTTGGTAATATGAGACACCTGGCTTAGATTTGTTTAAAGTTTTCTCCAAACTCAAGAAATGTAAGTGAGCACAGGTGTGGGCAAAAAATAATTCTGTGAACTCATAGAAACGACTCCAGGAACTTAAAATTCTTCTTAAAGAAGCTAAGCAGAGTGGGGATGGCCAGAGTAGCAATAGAGTGCAAAACTTAGAAGCCTAAATAAAGGCTGAAGTTGTTAAAGAGGAAATCTATTGGGCTCAAAAATCCAGACAAGTGTGGTTGCAAAAGGGAGATAAAAATATTGTGTTTTTTCATGCTAAAGCAGCTCAGCGGTATAAAAAAAATTTTCATTAATGGTATTGAAGATGCTCAGAGAGTATGGCATACTGCACAAAAAGAGATTGCAGCTGTTGTTTTGGATTATTTTCAAGCGATATTCACATCTTCCAATCCCTGTAACTTTCAGAGGGTCTCTCAAGGTATCCGATGTCGAGTTACTTCTGCTATGAATGACTTTGTAATTCGGAAGGTCTCTGATGATGAGATTCAGCAAGCAGTATTCAGCATCCATCCATCAAAAGCTCCTGGTGATGATGGTATGACAACTCAATTTTTTCACGTGTATTGGGATGTTATTAAAGAAGACATGTTCAAGGCTATTAGAAGTTTCTTTAGTTCAGGAAGGATGCTTAAAAATATCAACCACACTATTATCTCTTTTATTAATAAATTTTTTAAATGATTTCATAATTTTGATTGGCTAAAAAAAATAAAAATAAAAATAATTATTATTTATATTTATTAATATTTATTTGCATTATTTAGCATTAGTTTTCTTTAAGTTTCTTATTCTATTGTTAAAGTATATTATTTATTTAATAAAAGAGATTATAGTGAAAATTATTATCAAAACATGTAAGTTAATTATAAAACCTAAAATAAAAGCTATAAGATGATTTTTATAAATTAATTTGGTACTTAAACAAAAAATAAAATCAACTATTATATAATAGAAACTATATGAACAAATATGTTGAAGAAAATATAAATGATATATTTCATATTTAAATTGCTAGTTTAAAAGGGAGAAACAAATACATTAATTTTCATATCAATGAGATATTATAGTGTAAGACATATAATTAAAAAATATTTTACTATATAGATAAAAACTACTATATTTATTGCAATCTAAATAAAAATTTATTCTTTAATTATATAAATAAAAAAGCTAAACGAGTATATAAAATGACCATATAACCAATACAATCAATATACATCGCACGTCATAAAAAGAACTAATATATATAAAAGTGAAAATGAGCAAGGAAACATTGGCATTACAAAAAATAACCATACTAATTTTATACATCTACAAAAAAACATATTTAAAGATTTTTAATTTTATTGGTTGAAAAAAAAAATTTAATTTAATTGCATATAATTTTCTGTCTATTGATTAAAATAAATAATATTATAATAATATGAAATTATATGTTAACTATGGTATGAATACTAATTTTAGGTATGACTATAGTTCCAGCACCGCGGGTTTCGAATTTAAATTTTTTTTTTTTAGTTTATTTATTTGTTCTTGTTATGCACATTTTCTTAATTTTCGTCATAGTCGAATTTTCTAATTTTATTTTTATTTTTTCCAGAATTTTTCCTTATGCTAGCTAATACTTAGGCTTCTCTTTTCAAAAAGATATATTAATTAAAGAGTAATTCTCGAACTCCCTTTATAAGCCTAAGCTGTTGCGTTGAATTAATTCATACCATGCATTGATTTTCTAATTTACGAATTGTTTGGATTATATAATAATTTGTATGTCATTATTATTATTATTATTATTATTATGAGAAGGATTAATATAATATTTCTATTAATCAAAATTATATTACTGATAATAAGATTAATATTTGAATTAAATTAGGAATTCTATAAAAAAAATTGTAAAAAATTATACATAAAAAATTAAATCATATAAATCCATTCTTACGAGAATATTGAACGTAAAGATAAAACGAGATCTTCAGCACACAAAGATAAACCTCTTCATTTCCTAATCCATTAAGCGCACAGCATACATCCATTAACTGTCCCAAAATTGTATGGCTTGCTAAAGATATTTGCTGCTCTAACACTAGTCAAAAAGTAGCCTAAGAGAACATTATGGTACAACATTTTGATATCCATATGGGATTCTCATGATATTTCTAACCAAACTGCAGAAAGAAAGAATCTGCTTATATTAAAAATATGTTACATTCGCAATGTCGACAAGCTATCACGAGCCTTTAGGTGTTACTGAAAACCTGCAGCAAAAAAGGAAGATAAAGGTTATGTCATTGAGGCAAAATCATGACATGCATGCATATAGCTATATACAATTCGAGTGCGAGTATAATGATAGAGACGCAGAAAGAGACTTACCATTCACTTCATAGCTTCATGGCAATTTTGTTACTTGTTGGAATGTGCTTTAACTGAAAGAGGGGGAAAAGAAGATGGCGAATGCTGTTCCCCAAGGTTCTTTAGCGTATTTTACAATAAACAAAACAGTTATTGCTTGAAAAGTTCAGACAGCAAAGTCCGGCCGCTTTTCACTTTTTCAGTCTTACCATTGATCACCTCCGGCAATAGTGCGTGGCGATCGATCTTCTCTTTCCGCTTAATATTCTTGTCACTGCCTACATTACTACTGCCAGACACATTTAATTGATTATGGTTCACAGGTTCTCTAATCTTCTCCTGGCACTTCTCTTCTCGAAAAGTTTTGTTCTTTTTATCACTCTCTTGCCGTTGCATATGATGCTTTTTTTTCCCTAATATATTCCCTTTGATCATATTTAGTTCTCCTTCAGATAATTCACTTGTGTCAACTACTTTTTGGTGCTTCTTAGCCATCTCCTTGGACTCATTTTTAACAACTCTCACTTCCTTCTTTATATCCACCTCTGGCTCAGATATGCTTTTTGTCATTACCAATTTTTGTTTCTTATCTCTCTCTTGCATTTGTTCTGAATCGGATCTTGATAGGATTCGCTTTTTATCCTTCCAAATGTCAATTTGATGCTTTACCATATCAGACAGTTCCAAATCACATTTCTCCTCGGCAACCTCCATTCCTTCTTTAGCAAGTCCACCACTCAAAGTTTCCAAAATAACTTGGCCAAGAACGCATCTAGTCTCGTGTAGATTTCCCTTCCCAAGCAGGTAGTAGTCAATCATAAAACTCTTCCTTCCTCTTTCAAAAGATTCAACATCATCCACCAACTCATCAAAAAGTTGAGAAACATAACTTCCCGCATTCCTTGATACAAATACCTGAAGCACAACACAAGATTTTTACTCAAACACAAAAGCTATAGATTATACATAATGAGAGAACATTTCACTCTACATTGAACTATAGCATGATGCGTTCATTTTCATGAACTCATAATTCCAGTTGGAATATGGAAGGATTCATGCAGAATTCATTCACTTTCAGAGATGTCAGTTATCTACTAGTTATTGGCATGGACTATTGATAGTATGAAAATCAGGCTAAAGTATATTTTGAATAATCTATTCACCTTAACCAGGATAAGGGTGAATGCTCGGTGCGTTGCTTATCCAATTGGGAGCAGGATCAAGGAGGCAACTGACATAGAATAAAGTTTACAAATCCATATACATTTAACTCACCATCTAGATGAATGTGTTATTATGCAATACTGTTCACATGAAAATGTAGATTTATCTTCCAAATGGTCCTATCTCTATCCTTCTCCTATTTTTTTCTTTGTACGTAGTATTTTTTACATTTTTCTTAAACATATCAGCTCGTTCCTATTTATGCTATGGTCATATTTTGTATATCCACTAGTTCCTATAAATAGCACAATTTCCCAATGTCCATGTTGGACACAAAGAAGATATTTCCTTAGCATGAAAAGCTATAGTTGCATATATGTCATAAAAAGTTACCTAAATGATAATGGTGGACGTATCATGTATATGCAATTAAAGACAAGTCTAACAAACAGAAATGGAATGCCATGTCCATTAACCAATCACACATGTGCTACATGATATGAAAGTAAGCCATTATAAGATATAAACTAGAAAACAAGCTGAAGCTATATGCTTATGAAAGTAAGCATTGCCTATGAAAATGAAAAGCTAGATGAAGCACTATTGTAAAAGATTACAAGCATACAAATCAAATATAATATATATATATATATATATATAGTATAAATTATATGCACCTCACCAAAATCAGATTGCGGATATATATATATATATATATATATGCACTCACCAAATCAGAATATGCGGAAACTGGAAATTGCAACATGGACTGAGCAAGAATATCTAAATTAACCAAAGCACCAATGGAATGTCGAACCAAAGCTGCTAAATGACTAACTTCTTTTGCAAGTTCTTCATCTGATTTAAATTCAGAGAACCCTGACATCTCAGGTGCAAATTTATATTGCGGTTTAGCACCTTCTCTTGCAAATTTAACACCTTCCTTCCATGATCCATGATACAGTACAGAAGCAAAGACCCAGATAACAAGAGCATCTTGTGGGTCAGATACTAATGCTTGGTGAAAAGCTAACAGTCCAACCCTGTTCCAAAGATGAAGCAAGATCAGCAGCCATCTCTTGAGATGAGAACATTGATTGCAAAAATATAATGCCATGTGAATTCACTTTGGCCAATATTTCAATCCCCTCCCAAGCTATCAATTGAAGAAAAAAAAGAATATCATTATCAGGGAGAAAGAGGAATATATACATATTGCATAACAATTTAACTAGTCATGAAGTCGGCATTTTAAAGAACCTGCTTACACCTACCCAGACTGGTTGATCACCTACCAGGAGTTAAGGCAATAAGAATTTGATAAGTATAGCATGGGGATTGAAAACGGAGTGAAAATAGTTGTGAACTATAAGTTGATCCAAGGCCTTCAAGTCAATATATCCACCAGGCAAAATTTGTCACCCGGTAACTCCTCGGAAAAAAAAAAAGGGTTTGTGCACAGGAAAGAAGAGGAAAATGTTTAGGTTAGAAAAATTCTTAGCACAGCATAATAGCCCTTCATATTAAGGTCCAAAGAATAGTAGTTCAAATTTTCACAAGTTACCTGCTTTTAGACTATCACTATCAATAGCATAGAGTATAGATGGATCCTACAGTAGCCCATCTAGCTTAGAAAATAAAATAGTCATTGACAATATATAGCTGAATAGAAGCAAAATCAAACAGCTCATCAGCAATGAAGAGCCATGACAACAGCAATGCGATTCAATTACAAATGTTCAGAGCAGTAAGAGATCAAATGTGATGCAACAGCAAACTAGCAGGAAGCTTTTCTTTTAGCTTTCCCATTTTTCTGGCAGTAACAGTTGAATCTCTCTCAGATTAGCATATCCAGACTTTGATTTTGGAATAGGATTTGGCCAAATTTGGTTACAACAACACCAAGGAAAAGAAGAATAGAAGGGGAAAACAAAAATGAATGGGAAAAGCAAATGGGAGGAGCAAGAAAAAGGACACACAATTAGAGAATAAGGTCCTGTTTGCTTGTAGAAAACTAGAAAACAAAGTTTCATATCCATAGCTTTTAGCTATCCAAAAAGATGATAGAACCATATTAATCAACTCGCAATTCAGTTCATGATGGACTAATGAATAATATTCGTATGAGTCCAACTGCCAAGCCAGCTAAATGACTGAAGAAATGGAATCCAGATTGTCAAATTTGATAAAGTAGCATTATGCATCCTTATTAAGAAGTGAATCATAAATATTCAAATCTCTAATAATCAAATATTAAATCTCTGTTTAATCTTTCACCATTGTCCATCAGTAACCCCCTACTGTCTCGCCTGAAAAATTACATCAAGGTGAATTCCTTCACCAAGATAGCTTGAATCTCCTACCCTGCGAGTTAAAAATGGTAATTTACTAGCACACATCGCCATACTCGTTTGAGGTTGATCTTGATAGAAAATCAATCTAGCACTGTATCATTTTCGTGGACAATGATTTGAGAGTCAAATAATCTGAGCAGGCATTTAGATATGAAACTCGGGGAAGACATTTAATGTTATTCAATCAGCTTTGGGACAAGGAAAACATTTTGTGATTATATTTGTCAAAAGGACAGCCAGATGGTTTTGAATAAAAAATGGCAAACTTCTTCAAACTCAATAAATTCCAAGAGAGTCGCATTAGTATTCCAATAACTGCATTGGCAGCTATGCCAGAAGTGGACAGCCAAGACGGCAATGATGATATCAACAAATTATTAAATTTTACAACTGGACATTAATAGTAACAGATATCTCACCATAGAGTGTAATCACAAGGTCGATCACAGCCAACCACTTTATCCAAATTGAAGAACAATTTCTGCCAAGAAGATAGAGAGATTATCGAAAAGTCATTATTTCACGTGTAAAATCAGTTCGAAAATGACGATTCATCTGGGACTATACATGGAAGACAAACAAGAATATGCAAAGGACATGCAAGCAGAATAAAGATAGAAGAAGCCAGTTATGAACTTTGCGAAAATTTGTTTCCAGTAGGAAGTGACTGGCTTCAATCAAGTACAGCCACTTCTTGTTCCAGACATGGGTTAAAAGACTCAAGTGGGCTGTAGGTGGATCACCCTCCTAACATGATTGTTATGCTGTCAAAGAAAAATGCCATGTGAAACTGCCAAGTCCAGTCCCATGAGAGAATCTATATCAGCAAATATAAGTGGAACTTATTCAATCAAACTGTCACCAATCACCCTCCTGATCTGAAGAATTTCTACATTTGGATGGAAGCAATGAGATTTGGACCTTATTTTATTTTAACTTATTTGGATAAAAAGTCAGCCCAATCTTAAATTGATTAGACTCCTATATGAAGGATAAATTCATGAACATGGTTAAGAACTCATTTCAGGTGGATTATAATTCCACCTTTAATAGGTATTTCAAATTGACGCTCAATCATCTGCATTCATGAACCGTTAAGGTTCATAGTCCTAATCAATCAAACCTATATCATCAAATTCAAATCTCACAGTTTCAAATTCCTTCATCAAAATGAAAGATAGTTCTTCCAGATTCCAACTCCTGAATTCATTTTAGAAGACGAAATCACATCCAAAAATTATATATAATGTCCATAAATTTTAATATTATAGACTCCAACTAAGTCTAAATTATTCAGAAAGGTCTAGAACAAAATTAATGTGCTTTTCTCCAACAACATTCCTTCCTCCAACTTAAATTATTATTTTGGATTCTCTATCTTAAGTATTTCCAGGATTTGCCTATAATATTGGGCTGAGAAATAATCACTTTCAATTTCGTTTTAAGCAAACTAATTCCCATTTAAAATTGGTTTTCATAGATAATACTCCCTCCAACCCAAAATTATAGGTTTAAATTTTTGTCAAACAGTTTCAAAATAGTTAGTTAAATTAGTTTAACTATAACCTTTTTTCTTATTTTTCCATACATTACCCTTAAAGATCCTAAAGATTGTATATTAATGATTCCTTGAAACTTTCAAAATAAGATGAATAGTTAATATATCAAGGTTTCAAAATTATTTATCTTAAGATTTTTTTCGCCACTATCTGGTAAATTCAGCTGATATTAATTATTGATAAGAATTATTATATAAAGATATTGTGGGAAGTTTAAAAGAAAAACATTTCCAAAAATATAAATGGGATTGTTATTTGGGGAGCCACAGAATGGGAACTGGGACTATAACTCTGGGACAAAGGGAGTAATATTTTATGTTGCAACCAGATCTCAATTACTCAGAAAGTTCTAGAATAAAATGAATTAATATGATTTTCTTCAACAAACTTCTTTTCTCTAGCTTTAGTTATTGTCTCAGATACTCTCTTGAGCATTTCCAGTACCTAATATGATATTGCATAAGCCACAACCAATTCCTAAAATTTGAAACTTCATCAATCACAGCTATTTTTGAATGTCCAACTAAGGGCATCTTTATCATCGATAAAGTTACACACAGCTCAAGGCTTTTGATGTACATCTAAAGCTTACCATCAGCATCATGGGACTCTGAGATTTTTCAGCAGCCTGTTGATTAAAGTATGCCGCCTGCAATCAGGAGTTCCAAGTCAAAAATAACTAAACCAACAGATATATAACCCAGTATATATAGTTGGAAATACAAACATGAAATGGAAAAAACAGTTCAAGTAGGTTGAATCTTCGAAGCAAACAGATGGTAGTCTCAGCAGCTCCATAAGATAGCATGTAGTTCAATTCCATCATTATCCTACCCTGAACAAACACAAAATGATTTTGGTGAGAATATGATGAAGTTAAGAAATTCGAATTCAACAAGATACTACTGTAGATAACAGGCACTAAAGACTATACAAGGAATAAATAGAATATATTCCTTGTAGAGGCCAAGAACAACATAGAATCTCTATTTTCAGTTTCATGCAGCAGGCTATTCTTAGTTAACTCTTACGTTACCTTATTCAAATTCTTTAGAGAAGATGAAAGTTCACGTATTGCAAGTGTTGTTTCCCTTGATATTGACAAGCCCAAACGTCCTGCAATTCTCAATCCTCGCAAGATTCTCGCTGAATGACATAGTTTGCAATGGGAATCCAGTTAGTTTGAACTTATAACGTGTTATACATGGCATCCTAACTCTCTAAATCCTAAGAATATCTTATATATAAAGGTGGAAGAACCTACCACAATCTTCTTTGAAAGACAAAGGAGCAGGGATTAGGGTCCTTAGCTGTGACAAGCTCACAAATTAAAATAGAGGAACAAACATAGTGGTTGAAATGAAGCATTAAACTAGAAATAAAGTTTCCTAGCAAGGGAAAAGGGAAAACTTACCTTGAAGGACCTTAAATCTGCTATGCCATTAGCATAATCATAGATTTTATCCATGAAAGGGTCAAAGAATAAACTGCTTCCACAATTTTAAAGTAAAATTAAGTTAGAGTTCTGATCTTAAATATGTTGTGCTTTAGTTTTAAAGTAAAATTAAGTTAGAGTTCTGATCTTAAATATGTTGTGCTTTAGATTTAGAACATAATCAACATTGCGTATTTCTTCACAATCTTGCTACATTAATGGTAAAAGTTATTGTCCCTAAAGAAATAAAAAGAACAAGAAATTATGCCTGTTAATTGTGAAATCTCGATGCATACTATTTCTCCAGCGGATGAAGTCTTTTTCATCACAGCTACTTGGCATTTGAGATAAGAGAAACTTCTCTTTTTCTTCAGCATGCTTTGCGACTGTCTCAAAACTGGAAACCTATCACCCAAAAGAAAATCATAAATATGCCAAAGGTAAGATCATATGCTAACATGGGAGAATGCAAAATACTTGTGTACCAGCCATCATAAATCAAAATGAATAAGCATCTAATCTATTACATCTACTAAAAGAGAAGTTTCAGACCTCAACTACTGATCCTTTGATGTGCACCATGCATATAGGGAAACGTCGTCCAACAATCTCACATCTTCTGAATTGCTTCTTAACCTTTAATGCGATAGTACAAAACCAACAGAAACGTTGTGAAATCAACACCAAGAAACTCATTACTAATAAAAAAAAAAATCCAACAACAAAAATATAATAAAATGATAGGCAGTGAAATGAAAACAAAAAACAGCAGTGTAAGACCTGTTTAAGCTTAGCTGTGGTGATCACATCAAAATCTTTAGGTATTCTATTTAGAAGCAAATCTCTCACACATCCACCAACTAAGTAAGCTTCAAATCCTGAAATTCATAGGGAAAGTAGGCCACTTGATCAGAAACAAACTAGGCGTTCATGTAAAGCAAAGATTGATAATTTGAAAGTGCAGAATAAACCAATTGAAAAAAAAAAAAAAAAAAACCCCATTGAAAGGCAGATAAACCCAATTTGAAAAAAAGAAAAAAAAAAAAAAAAAAACCCCAGCATCAAATAAAACCAGCTCTTCCGAATGGATTGGCACACTATAGAATCTTAATGCATATTCAGCGTTCAAAAAAGTACAAGTTGAAGAAAACATGGGTTACCCATTTAAGTTGATGAACTTTCTTACAGTTTCAAACCATAAAAAGCATATCAAACATAGTAAAAGAAAATGCAAAAAGAAAAAAAATATATATATACCCTTATCATGCAGAATTTTCAAAACAATCCATGGAGAAGGTGGAATCTTTGAACGGGTCACACCAACACTCTTTGCGTTTATTTTCTTCCATTTCGAAAAGTCAATAATGGAATCTGCTTCAATAATCAGAATTGAAGTCTCAAGTAGTTTTGATAGTGTAACAAAGAGAAAATTCAAAATTCTGCTCACTTTGTTGAGAAGCAAAATCATAGCTCCCCATTTCAGGGGGTAATTGAGTGTATTCAGTTAAAGTGTGGTTAAATCTCTGCACATGAAATTTCAAAAACCATTCGTCAGTAAGTGTTCGACGAATTGCCACAACCAAAAATAATAATAATAATAAGACAATTAAAGACCAGTAAGGTGGATAGAGATTTGAGACGAGATTGCAAGCAAGTTTTGCTTCTGAGGAATAAAGCCATTAGAGAGTGAGGTTCATGGCGCGATTATGCTTCTTTATTATTGTGGCGATCTCGGTGGGGAAGATAGCCGCGGAAAACGGGTTGCTTTGCTCGCATCATTATCGAATTACCCTTCGTCGTGCGAAATATAAAAGAACACTGCAAATTTGGCATAGAGTTGGTCGCAACACTGTCAAAACGGGCCGCGCGATCCTGCCCGCGTGGGCTCGGTCCCAAAACGGGCGAGTCGAAAAGCTCATTGAAAAAATGAACTTTCAATATCCAGGCTCGGCCCGTTTTGAAAACAGTTCTCACCAAGCCAATAAAAGTACCCGCACTTGTGGGTTTCCTATTAAATTTTTTTTATTTAAAATTTATTTTATCGATATAATTATTATTATTAATTTTTTTTTTTTTTTTTTTTTTTTTTTTTTTAAGAAAGGAATGAATTTCTTTAAGATAAAGAAGGAACATCACTGGCAATTAGAACTTTTATATTAGCTGGAAGCTCATACCAAATTTGAAAACAAGCATAAGAAAAAACTACCATAACCATAGCGTGAGCGACTTTATTCACCTGTTTTCGAACTGAACTCATATGAACACCTGTAAGTGTAGAGAGAAGGTGTTACATTCATCAATAACCATGTTAAATTCCGATTGATCTGACCCATGGTTACCTATAGCACCAACAACCAACTGGGCATCTGTTTTAACCTGGATATCCACAAAACCTCTCAACTCAATCCATGATAGAACCTCCCGCAAAGCAATGGCCTCCGCAAGCCTAGCCTCTCCATTTCCATGCATTAAATCAGATATACCCACTAAGAATTGACCAGCATGGTTGCGGAATACAGTACCAAATCCAAACCTCACAGAATTCACATTAATCGTAACATCGAGGTTACATTTCACATGCCCATTTGTGGAGGGAGCCAGTGGGGTAGGATAGCTGCACTCTCCTCCTACTGACCCTGAGACAGACACGACACCTAAGCCTCCCGCCATTCAGCTAACAACCAGCGGGCAAGTATAACGAACATGTCTGGCAAAGTCTTCTCACCACTCAAATAACCTGGTTCCTACTAAACCAAATATACCACGCTCCCATTCCAACCTCCTCCAATTTATCCTTCCCCATGTAGCAGTTATAAAAGAGAACAAATCGACAAAGTTTGACATAGGCAGATTAAATTTTATATATATATATATATATATTTTATATATATATATATATATATATATATATATAAACTTGTGATTTTTCCCATGAAAAAACGGTCCATTGTTCAGTCCAAGGGATGAGAAGTTTTGTTTGGTCTTTGACTACAAATCGCCGACTGTTCTAAGAGCACAGTTTAATGGCGTGCGACGACCGCCTGGCCATTGCAGGCCCTTCAATTGCAATGACGGCAAAGTTTTTAATGAAGATTTTGAAGAAGATGTTGCATTTTACCTTTTTGTCTATATATAAACTTGTGATTTTCCCATGAAACGGTCATTGTTCAGTCAAGGGATGAGAAGTTTGTGGTCTTTGACTACATCGCGACTGTTCTAAGAGCACAGTATGGCAGTCGACGACGCTGGCCATTGCAGGCCCTTCATTGCAATGACGGCAAGGTTTTAATGAAGATTTTGAAGAAGATGTTGCATTTTACCTTTTTGTCTCTCATTGTTTTTCAATTGAGCTTCAAAACCTTTTAATTTGTTCAATTAGATCATGAAATTAATTTTGATCAAATATATAAAAATCATTGTAATTCCATCAAAGTCAATCAAAACCTATTAAAAAAAAGTCCAACCAATTCCATCGATGTGGAATTCTAGTAACAATTTTTTTTAAATCTAACACAATCTTAATCCAATTCCCCCCCTAAAATTTAATAAAATCAATAATTTTATAAAATTCTTTCAAATCGGTAATTTTTTTTTGAATACCATCATAATTTATATGGACTTTTAAAAATCATAATTTAATACTACCAGATTTTTATTGATTTCGTAAGAGTCTTAATTGAATATCATAATTTTAATAGATTAAAAAAAAATCTTGATCAGGTATTATTGAAATTTTAAAATTTTTTAAAATTTAATAAAGTGTTAATAAAATTCTCGATCAGATTTAATTGAAGGGCTCAATCATGGGTTCCAACGTCGAGGATCCAAAGGTGCATGAAGAGCCAAGTGAAGATCCACTCACTTTCGAATCGGCTTCGGAGAAAGCCGAAGGTTGAGGCCAGCAGCGTCCATGAACAATCTGAGGAGAAGGTGAAGGTTGAGGATGCGGAAGAGCCAAGTGAAGATCCACTCACTTTGGAATAGGAAAAGGTTGAGGATGCGATGGATGAAGACGACCTCCGAACTAATGGCGTTGAGACTTGATTACGGTAGCGGTTTAGACGACAGCTCAGATGGTACATAGCGAAGATTTAAATGATGATAGCGAAGGGGAATACAAAGACAAGGTCGACAGGAAGAGATTTCACAGATACTGGAGACAGCTTGATCGGTCCGATGTAATATCATTTTTTTTTATTTTTAATTTTAATTATTCTATTAGATCATTCTCTTTCTAGTTTGGTTATTCAAATTTTTTTCTTATACCAAGCATTTCCCCTTCAGTTTTTTTTCGTCGATCCCAGACTTTTACCTGGAGATGTTCAGCTTATGTTCGTCCACTAAGGTGTAGTGTGCAAAGCTGAAACTTGTTAAATTAATATATGCAACTGCTACTGGTAATCAGTATTACGTAACATTTCTGGTTGAAGACGAAGCATCAGGTGTAACAGGCACCTATCAGACCGATGCCTGTTACTGGAGAGTTGGATGTCATAAGTCAGATGCAGCAGCAGTATATAAATACTTCAATTTTCTCAGGCCAGAACCAGAAGGATTAAAGTTGGAGAACAGAGTTCGCAACTGGTAATTGAACTGATTCTCTCTCTCTCCCATATGCAATTTGATCCAGTTGCCTTTTATTTAAAAATAAAATAAAATCTTTGTAACTTAATTAATATTGGAGCTCTGAACATGGAAGGATGAGTATGCTGCCCAATGGTGCAATGCTGCCCAAGCAATTCAGTAGAAGAAGTTTGATACATTTTAGATCCTAGAACTAAGCTGCTGAGAAACCTGTGAGACTATGATTTTGAACTTATTTATGTTGAAAAAATTGAAACTCGTGATTGAATTTTGACTGAGGAAATGTACCTTGATTTCGATTAAGCTCGTGAGCATAATTGACAAATGTGAAATTTTTATGATGTAAATAGATGTGCTGTAACAGTGATTGATGAATGATGGTTGTCCTGGATGATGAGTTGATGTTAGGGTGGCCACAGTTTCAAAATCTGACGGTTCCGGTTATAATTTGAAATTAAATAATTACGATTTTGATTTCTCAACAGTTTCATCGACGGCTCTATCAATTTTCTAGCAAATTGTATAATTATAAAATAAAAAATTAGGGAAATTTTTTTTTAAATTTTAAAATTTGAAGATTTGCAAATAATTTCTTCTTAAAAAAATTTAAGAAAAAAATAAAAAATTCTTGAACTTAATTTATTTTTTAAAAAAAAGCTTGAACTTAATTAATTTTTTTTAAAAAAAATTCTTAAATTTAGTTTTTTTTTTTTTAAAAAAAAAAGCTTGAGCTTAATTTTTTTTTTTTCAATTTCAAATTCTTGAGTTGAAATTTTCAAATTTTCATTTGGATATCCCTGAAGATCAAATTCGTCGGGAGTGAAATCGAACATGTCATTCATAGGCATTGATGAATTTTGTGTTCTCCAACCTTTCCTTTGCCTTTAGCAGAACTTGACTTTTCTTTATTTGCCATTATTGGATAATAATATGTAAATTGGAAAATTGAATAAAAAAATTAGAGAGAATAATTGAAAATTAGACTTTGGAGAAATTATTTCGCAATATTTTCCACAACAATTTATAAATGAAAATTGGAGAGATTGTAGAGTAGAGAATAATATAGATTAGAGAGAATAGAGATAATTTTGTGTGAAGGGATTGTAAATGGAAAAGGGTATTTATAATAAATCTAAAAAATTAAATTTTCACAAATACCCTTAAAATTAGCGGTTATATAGCCATTGGGAGGGTTAATTTGGGGATTTCATAAAAGTATTTAGAAAAATAAAAAAGCTGTAGAATCGAGTGGAATCGCCGATTTTAGCTGTTTGAAATAAAATTAAAATTTTACTTAGAACTACCGGTTCGAACTGTCGGTTTTAACTTGCAAGAAAAACTACAGGTTCCCGCCAATTCTTGGAACCGCTGGTTAACGGTTCTAAAAATACCAGACGTAGACCATCGATTCCAGTTCTAGTTCGGACTGGTTCCAGTTCCGAAACCCGGGAAATGGCCACCCCTATGTAGGAGGAAGGGCTTTTATTTGAACATGATTTGCCTAGCATATGAGCCGTGTTAGCTATTGACATAATATAGGCCGAATGCAAAATTTCCTCTGTGAACTTTTTTTCAAATTGTCATTTGTGCTTCCTAACTTTGCGAGGGACTGCGTGTGCACCTTAACTCGTTCGTTTTTTTATCTATTATACCTTTATTGGTCCAGTCAATAAGGCGCGTCAATACACTCTAAAATTCACACGTGAAGGTTGTAATTCTCATACAGTTGATATTTTTAATTATTAATACACTTACTTTTTCCTCTCCTCCATCTCTCCTTCTCTTCATCTTTTTTTTTTCTTGCAATTCTTGAAGCTATAAATCTATGGAGAAGAAACAATTCTTGCTTTCTCAATTTGATTTTTTTTTTTCTTCTCTTTTTCTCTTTCCCTTTCTCTCTCTCTCCAGACTTGTTTTTCCCTTTTTATCTTTTTATTTATCTCTCCATGATTGTTTGATAATGGGTCTTTGTTTGAAGGAAGATTTGATGAGTAAAAAAATGGAAAAGAAGATTTGAAGAAGAAAGGAAAAGAGGGTGAAAATGATATTTCTTTTAAATTTTTCAACAAATATCTCTTTAATTGTATTTCTTTTTCTTCTTTTCAATTTTCTCTTCTTCTCCTCCTTAATTTCTTTACAATAAAGTTTCTGAAAATTTGATTTTGAATCCTTGAAATCCCTAAAATTAATTTTTGCAGCCCATCACCTCCACCATTGCTGCGCTACACAGGTCAAAACTAGAGAGGAAGATGGAGAGGCAACGGCGGCAGGTATGGATCGATCAAAAAGTGGAGAGGGAGGAGTCGAAAATGGAGAAAGAGGAGTCAATGTTGGCTGGACACAAGTAGATGATCAAAAAAATAAATAAATAAAAATAAAGGGGGAGGGCTGTGCAAAATCGGGGAGAAGGGAGAAGATAGATTTAAGTTGGGGCAGACTCGGGTTGATTAAGGTCCAATTTGGCCCATATCATGGATTTTTCCTTGGTTTTTAATTGGTTTATAGAGTTCTAATGGGTTTAAATTGGTTTAGCACATATAAATGCCATGTGAAATAAAATATGTTGACGTGTTTAAAAAAAATGCCACGTAAAACTGATTGTATTTTACACTCAATTTTATGACTAAACGGGATGTAAAATATATAAAAAAATAAATTCAGAGGCACGTTAGGTCTCCTACAAAGTTAAAGTTGACAGATAATTAAAATGAAAAAGTTCAGGAGAATTTTATGCATTCCGTCGTATAATATAACAATGATGTTATGTATCATGTATGTAGAGGGTATTTGTTATCCTACATGAATGTGTCGCGTACATACGAGTTTTGCAGGCGTATGATGATGGCGTAGCATTATTTCATTGGCTGAGGATTAAATATTCTTTTGGTTTAAATTTTTTTTTCTTTTTTTGGATTCAGCTTTAAAAAAATCGAGACGCATGCAAAAAACAAGCCATCATGGTGTCCTCTCTGTCCCCACGCAAACTTCGTCCTTTTCTCCCTCTCTATGCCTTCAGTATTTTATAAGCTCCCGATTTGCCTCTTTACTTTTACTGATTTACCGTTTTGCCACCCCTTCCTAAAAACTTTTCTTATTAGTTTCTTTCACTGTTGCCTACACACGCCAAATACTTTTGACAAATTTACCCTTTTTTAAGAAAAATTATTATAATCACACCCCATTCCTCTTGCAAAAAAAAAAAAAAATAATAATAATAATAATAATAATTATGAGCTTCATTCATTTTATGTATCATTTCTTTTTTCTAATTGGTAATATCAATTGTTAATTTATTTAATAAGAGTTTATTTTTAGATTTTAAAATTGAAGTTTATAACTTTATATGATAGAATTAATATTATTATCACTTGAGTAAGTTAATAGGTTGAAATTATTTCATAATTAAATTATTCTAATTGAATTGAAATTTTAATCAACATAGTTTAATAATTTTTTTAATTTTTATTTGTCAATAAATACACTTTTACCTCAAGAAAGATACATCCTATCACATTTTTTTTATCAATATTAAATAAATGTCAATTAAATTTCAAAATTTTAGTCCATTATTTTTATTTTTTATTTGGAAAACAGGATAAAAATGTCAAAATCTACCTAAATTTGGTAAACGCCTAATTAATTGAAAGAAATTCAAAAAATGAATAAAGATTAGAGATTTGTTCTATGCAAAGAGAAGAAAGAAATAAATGTGATGGGGTAAATTTTTGTATCACAAAATTGACACTTAATTGTACAAACTGTAATTCACACACTCATGGTAATTTCACAAAAAAAGTTTTTTAACCACCTGAACATGACATTTTATATAGAAAAAGGATAAAAGGAGGAGTAACATAAAAAAGAGGGCATTTTTGTCATTACAAAGATTCACCGATTTGAAAAAACATACTCTCTTCGTCTTCTTTATTTCGAGAAAACAAAAAAACTATTGGATTAACAAAATTAATTTATTAAATATTTTCTCCCTAAAATGCCCTTAAGAAGAATTTATTTCTTGCATCTTTGGGACGTCGTTTCAAACATTTTTTTATTAATTATATTACATTTTATTAGAATGAGGACGTTTTATATAATATGTTCCCAGAAATTAAAAAAAAAAAAATTTAGAGTTAAATTAAATGCAAATTTTTGAACTTATTCATTGAAAGTCATAAATTTCCAAAAAATATAGTTAAAATTATTTTTTCCATTCAAAAAAATCCTTTTGAGTTAGGGAAGATATATCTTATAATTAATAATGTTATTAAAAAAATAATATTTTAATTTACCTGACACGACAATATATTCAGGTAATTAGATTAATATCCCCTCCTTCAATAAAAAAAATATTCAATTATATTGTTATTAACTCTTAAATTTCAATAATTTAAATTTTAATCAAATTAGAAACATAATCAAATTTAAATATTTTAGGAGTCAAATCTAAGGAAATCAGTAGTTGCTGGAGTGGTTGAATCATTCAAACATTACCCACTACACACAATGTAATAGAGTTATGAGTACAAGGATGAAGGAGCTAATTGCATGTGTGAAAAAACAAAAATACAATAACTTCTATGTTTGGGCTGGGCTTGTTTAAACTTTAAGCCCATAATATTGGTTTCCTCCTTTGCTCTTTTGCATGAAAGAAGAATATTCATGGAATCATTCATCCAACCTATAAAAATCTACTTGTTCTTTGCCTTTTTGACCTCTAGAATAAGGGGAAAAAAATTAAAAATGGTCTCTAATTATAGTTAAATTTTTAAAATTAATTATAAGATTACAAATTTATTATTCCGTTAATATTTTGGTTATTAATTGACTGAAGAATTGATTTCTAAATTATAGTTAAATTAATTATGAAATTTCTATTTTATGATTTTTTTTTATAATACCATTATTTCTGATTTCGTTAACACTTTAGTCTCTCTATTTTGATATAAATTGAATAAATTAAATTTTTATACAAGAAAATTACTGAACAGAATAAGTTTGTTTTTGTTTATTTTTCAAGTTTGATTTAATTTATGAGTTAAATAAATTTAAGTTTTAGAATTTTAAGATTTTAGTGCTCTATATAATGAAAATAGAATTGAAGTCAACTTTTTAGTTTTTTCCCACTAAAATCAAAATTAAATTGGATTTAAAAAATAAATAAATTGAATTAATTAATTCAACAATCGATTTCTGGGCACGGATTTCACTCCATTGGTCTGAGACGATCAAAACAAGGAAAATTAAAATATATGTCAGATTTTTAAATTTTAATTTAAAAATGTGATTTTAACTCAAAATATTAAATTAATATTACTTTTATTAATAATTATCTAATTTATATGAATTTTTTACTATATATATATTTTTTCCATTTAGACATTTTGTAACCTACGTTTGTTTGTTTTTTTTTCGTTGTATAGTCATTTTTTGTTTTCATTTTATGTTTTATTGTCTGGTTTTTTGAATATATTTTTAGGGAATTTGAGTGTGACGTAGATTCATTAAAATTATTTTAATTTATTGTTTTAATTTTAATAAAAAATTATATTTTTTTGATTTTTAAAATTTTATTTATTTATTAATATTAAAATTTAATTTTTGACACTTATTAAATTATTTTATTAAACAATGGGCGAAAATCCCAATGAAATAAAGTCCAAGAAACGCGTAACCAATGAGCGGGGAAGTACCTCCAAATCTCCTAGGAATCGAAACTTACGATCCCCTTCTAAGCATCTTTCTCAATACAAGACTCGTGTCGTTTCCCCGACAACACAACGCCGTATTAGGAGCGAGTGAAATAACTCACCTCCACAGCGCGTGAAATTCCCCAAGTTCCCAAAGTACCCTCACACACACAACTTATACCTTACTGGCCTATCTAAGACAAGTCACCTTCGATTCTCGCCCTTATATATAAATCTCTATATATTATTTAATTTTTATTTTATTTTAATTTTAACATCTTTTTATTTATTTTCTCTTTTATTTTTTTCACCTCCGCGACTAACGATCTCTCTCTTCTCCCGTTGTTGTTTGTTTTCTCTCCGTATTGGATTTCTTCTCAGCTGTTGCCTCAATCTAGGGTTAGGGTTTCGCTGTGGTTTTTTTTTTTTTTTTTTTTTTTAGGGTTTTCGCTTGTGGTTTTTTTTTTTTTTTTTTTTTTACGAATTAACTAAAAGAGTCTGTTGAAGATTAGATGGGCAGGAGGCAATGGAGCTACTGATGAAGGTCAGCAGCGATTCGACCGCAGCGGCGCTGAAGGAAGTCACGTCAATATCACGATGCTCTAATGGATCGAAGTTTTTCGGTAGGGATAGCTTATCCTCGGACGGTTGAGGCGTTTAACAGGCAGCAACTTTCGGAGAGTGCGACTGTGCCGGCCGATCAACAAACGACTGATTTTACAAGGGCGGATCTTAAAGGACGATCAAACCTACAAAGCTAACGTGTATAATCGAAATTGTATATTTTTTTTTTTCGCAGATTTTGGTATTTCATTTATTGAGTATTAATTTTGTTGGAATGAAATGATTATATTTTTGTCTAACATAATTTTTTTTTTTTTTTTTTTTTACGATTAACTAAAGAGTCTGTTGAAGATTAGATGGGAGGAGGCAATGGAGCTACTGATGAGGTCAGCAGCGATTCGACCGGCAGCGGCGCTGAGGAAGTCACCGTCAATATACGATGCTCTAATGGATCGAAGTTTTCGGTAGGGATAAGCTTATCCTCGACGGTTGAGGCGTTTAAGGCAGCACTTTCGGAGAAGTGCGATGTGCCGGCCGATCAACAACGACTGATTTACAAGGGCCGGATCTTAAAGGACGATCAAACCCTACAAAGCTACGGTATATCGAAATCTGTATATTTTTTTTTTCGCAATTTTGGTATTTCATTTATTGAGTATTATTTGTTGGAATGAAATGATTATATTTTTGTCTAAATAATTTTGGTGATCTGCAATATTTGATGTTATTGAAAAGCATTAATGCTTTCAACGTGATCATATGCTATAATTATTACTGGGTACTTAATTATATTCTCATTTTGTCATCATAATTTTGAGAAATAAGTGCATAATTTATCTGCTGGGTGGTCAAACTAAAACAACATCTATGGTATGGGTTAGAAATGAAATACCCATTAAAGGAGGAGCCCGATATACTGGAAATTTGCTTCCTTCAATCTCCTTAACCAACATGAGGTTATTTATTAGAAACAAGGAGAGCAGCCTTAACCAACATGAGGTTATTTATTAGAAACAAGGAGAGCAGCATTGAAGTCGACAAACTTTGATTCCTTCATGTATAAATATAGTGGTATAGGTGTAGAAATGAAACAGCTATGGTATGGGTGTAGAAATGAAATACCCATCAAAGGAGGAGCCCTATAATATTGGAAATTTGCTTCCTTCAATCTCCTTAACCAACATGAGGTTTTTTAGTAGAAACAAAGAGAGCAGCATTGAAGTCGACAAACTTTGATTCCTCAATGTATAAATATAGTGGTAAAACAACATATAGAATAAAAAGGAAAAAGATGTTGATTATTACTAAATAATTTGCTAAGGCAATGGATTGTTATAAAATATCAGCTGATTAGAAACATTTGCATTGATAGTTTTATAAAACCGCATCAATACAACCTTGCTTCATGCTGATGTGCACTCGTCTAGCAACCTTACCCCACTGCCATGTTACACTCCAGTACTTTGGCGGTGTTTTTTTTACTCCATTGCTGCTACCACTCTAATTTGTTGCTACTTGGAGTATATGATTAATGCGAACTTGAAGCCAGTTGGAGTTCATTATACTGACCCTTTTTATTGGAGGGAAAGTAAATCTCAGTCATGTTACTGCTGAGTTAAATACTAAATATTTGAATCCCTGTAATCCTATAGTCATTCCATATATATATATCAGTATGAACTTTTCAGGCTAAAACCTGTTCATAAATTTGAAATTTTTTGTGTTAGCATGCGCTCCCAACTCCAAACTATGGTGACCAATAAATGAGTAGCAATAATTTTAGATGACAAGTTCCTTTACAATTAATTGAGGTACATATATTTAGTGCGAATGATATTATTCAAACCATCAATGGATTTGGTACTGCTTTTATTTAGTACTGCTGTCAGTTGTATTTGTTTTGTTATGTAACCCAGTAAATTCCCTTTGTATAATTCTATCATAGTTGTGGGAGATTTCTTGCTGAGGATCTTGCCTTGCCTTTTTGTATAGTGGCTGTGTCTCCATGCTGTTGGATAGAATTTATGTTGCAATTTGGGAATTGTGTTCTGTGGCAAGTGAATGTAGAAGGAAGGCTAAGGATGTTTTGATTTCCTGCCCTCTATCTTAGTTGAGCTTTGAATTTCAGGGTTGTAGATCAGAATAATTAAATAGGTAACCTTCGTTTCTAAATTTAGATATGAAACAGGATTCTAACTTTGTCTGTTACCCCTTATTCAACACTTCCACTGTACTCAACAAATGGAAGCTTTGGGTGGCTTTTTTGTTTTGTTTTCAGTGGTCTATTTCAAAGTTCAGCGACTTTTAGAGCTCATCTCATTGTTTTCTTTTCTGTAATCAGATATTCAATTGTGCTAGTCTAATTCATGATTTTCCCAGGAAAGTTTTGTTCATGTTCTCATGACATTAGCTTTTAATTTGTTATGTACGAAAGCTTCTATAATGAAGGACATCATGGGCAATAATCAGATTTCTCTGTTTTCTATGCATGAATGATTTTGATGTGACTTTTTCCCATTATCATTGATAGGCTTGGAGGCAGATCACACCGTCCACTTGGTTCGTGGTTTTGCACCAGCTGCAGCAGCAGCAGCAAATACACCTCCTGCTAGCAATACTGGAGGTTCAAATGCTCCTTCAACTAATACACGGCATGTTGGTTCTAATGAAGGTGGAGCACTTGGAGGGTCTGGTTTTGGTGCTTCACTATTTCCAGGTCTTGGTTTAAATGGCTTGGGTGGCAGTGGTGGACCTGGTGGTTTGTTTGGAGCTGGACTTCCAGAGTTTGAACAGGTGCAGCAACAATTGACTCGGAATCCCAACATTATGAGAGAATTAATGAATATGCCTGTTGTTCAAAATCTAATGAATAACCCTGAGATCATGCGGAACTTGATCATGAACAATCCTCAAATGCGTGAAATCATTGATCGAAATCCTGAGCTTGCTCATATACTTAATGATCCTAGCACTCTCCGTCAAACACTTGAAGCAGCAAGAAACCCTGAGCTCATGCGTGAGATGATGCGCAACACTGACAGAGCAATGAGCAACATTGAATCTTCACCTGAGGGATTCAACATGCTTAGGCGCATGTATGAAACTGTTCAGGAGCCATTTATGAATGCAACAGCTATGGCTGGAAATACTGGAGGTGATAATGCAAATCCATTTGCAGCTCTTCTGGGGAACCAGGCAGGGAACCAAGCTAGTGATGGGTCAACTAATCCATCAAGTGCTAACTCTGAGTCCACCACAGGTTCCCCAGCTCCAAATACCAATCCGCTGCCCAACCCATGGACTTCTGCTGGGTGTAAGCTCTCTCTTTCTCACCCTTCATATTAATCATTTTGAAGCAGTTGAAAAGTAAATTACTGTGTATCTTCTTATGTTCTTTGTTCTTAATCTTTCTGCTAACTCCTCCTTCCTCCTTCCACTCCTGAAAGGTGTTAGGTTTGCAATGAGTCTACTTTCTATAATCATTTCAATGACATTCTGAGTTAAGTTAAAAATATGTTATTTAGATTTCAAAAATATTGTATGTCAATGGGTGATGGTAGTGCTTGAGTTAGGTTGGCTTTTTAGTGATTTTGTATTTCATCACTGGTCTGTTTATAACCTTTTCTCAGAGTTCCTAGATATTTAATACAGTTTTATTTATTTACTTGCCTTTTATTTTATGCACCTTAAAAATGTCTTATGAAGCATGTGACATTTAACTTTGATTAAGTTAGTGTTTTATATGTTTCTCTCTCTCTCTCTCTCTCTCTCTCTCTCTCTCTGATTATCAGTGCTTAAAAATGCAAAATAATAGATAATCTATCGACTGCTTTTGCTAACTTCTGATTAAATGCAACTTTTATAGCTGGTGCTGCCCCCCAGGCTAACACCACAAGGTCAAATACTGCTGGGGATGCTAGGGCACAGGCACCTGCTGGGTTAGGTGGACTTGGTCTTCCAGAGTTTGACAACATGTTTGGTGCTATGCCAGACGCTAATCTAATGACTCAGTTATTGCAAAATCCAGCTGTTTCACAAATGATGCAAAGCCTCCTTTCCAATCCTCAGTACATGAACCAGGTAACAAAATGTCCATGTTGCTTGGTATAATTCTTCTAAATATAACATCTTGCCAACTAACATCAATTTTATTTCAGGTTCTTGGTTCTAATCCTCAAGTTCGTAGCATGCTTGATTCCAATTCTCAATTAAGAGAGATAATGCAAAACCCAGAATTTGTTCGTCAATTAACTTCTCCTGAGACAATGCAGGTACATCTGTCGATTTTTGGCTTTGACTCTCTACTCATTCATGCATGCACATACCTCTCCCTAGTGATCACAACATGTGTGAAGTGAAGATGGCTGTGAAGTTGGTATTAGATATTGAATTGTTTTTGTTTAAGCTATTCATGATGTTTGCATTATTTAATCAGTCACCAAGGTTATTAGAACTCCCAAATGGTGCTATAATGTTTTTCTTTTTTAGTAAATTGAAGATATAAGCCATATGGTTTCTTTCATGCAGCAACTTTTGACCTTCCAGCAAGCTCTGTTGTCTCAGCTTGGTCGGCAGCAGTCAAGCCAGTAAGTTGTTCCATAGTTTTTTCTCTTAGTTTTTCCTGGAAATTTCCATTGACCTTTTGTAGGAATGGTCAAGGCATTGGATGGTTTTCACCTGTTTTGTTTCTTAGGTCTCTCATCTACATGTGACATCTTATGTGGGTTAGCTGTTCAGTTTGTTTTTCAGTTTACTAAATTGGTGTCCTTTTGCAGGGAACCAGGTCAGACGGGTCCAGGAACAGGTATTAAAGACAGTCTCTAAAACTTCAATTTTTTTCTGCTGAAATTGTGGTTGCACTATTTTGTTTGATATTTTCACTGTTTCATCATTTGTACCATCTAAAGTGGGTTGAGATTGCTTTGTTCCAATGCTAGGCCTCATATGGTTCTACTGTGCTTCATTTGAATGTTTATGTCCCCAGTGTGTTAATGATTGAAGCCTTCTATTTCAACTCTTCAATTTTCAGTTTGGAAGGAAGAGATCTGATAAGAGCTAATGTAGTAGTTTCTAAAAGCAATTATTTAAGTTTTGGTTCTTGTTGCTATAGTAAGATTAATAGCATGAAAATTGTTTTATGCTCAATGAAACCCTAGTAAGTAGAAATTAGATTCTTGGTGCAATGCCAAGGTTGTCTATTAACGCTGGAGGTTACACATTTGAACCCTAAAAGGCCTCCGATGCAAGTAAGGCTGTGTATGTCTAATACTCCCAGAAGCAGAATGTGGGAATCTATGTGCAGGGTGGGCACCCATTAATCAATGAAACTTAAAAGTCTCTGGCATTGAAGTTAGTGTCTTTTCAGTAAGCTTTGGAAGTCTGTTAGATTAGATTTCTTATAGTAAATTTATCTGGTTTCAAATCTATTTTCCTCTAGGAAAGTCCTAGGTGTACATTCTATCTGCAAGTCTATTGGCACTGCATAGTTTTTTAGGGTCTGCATTTGACCCTTTACCTTTTCTCATGTGTCAATAACCACGACAGTTTTTTACTGATCTTTTCCCTTATTTTTGCCCTACTACAATTCCGAAGAGATTTCTTATTGGCATAGCACCTCTCTTTTTATTTATTTCTATGCTCACATGTTCAAACACAAACAAAAGAAGGATTATTCGTGGGTGGATTTTTATGGTCTTATAATTGCAGGCGCACCTAACACTATGGGTTTGGAGATGTTGATGAACATGTTTGGCGGCCTTGGAGCTGGTAGCCTTGCTGTTCCGAACAGATCCAATGGTTCTATTCTTACCCTGGTTTTTCTTTTTCTTGCTTTTTATATTTTCTGTCTGTTTTGCATTTAAGCTTTGCCATTTTCTCAGTGCCCCCAGAAGAACTATATGCGACACAGTTGTCACAGCTACAAGAAATGGGTTTCTTTGACACACAAGAGAATATACGGGCACTAATTGCCACGGCAGGGAACGTGCATGCTGCTGTTGAACGACTTTTGGGGAATTCTGGTCAGTAATTTATTTATATATTCTATTTCATCTTGTTAGTGTCCATTTAGACCTGAGTTGTATTCAAGCCCTCTTTTTGGGTATAAATAAGTCCAATTATGCTAGTTAGGGCTGTGAACATTCTCGGTGTGTCTATGATCATTGGATGATCTTATTCCTCTCCTCCCTCCCCCCTTCCTCCCTCCCCCCTCTCTCTCTATCAAGGGTTTGTTGGGCCAAAGTGTCTTGTACATACTTTATATTAAGATTTGTTATATGAATTGTCTGCAAAATTTATTGAAACATTTTGAAATTTGTAACACTCGGTTTTTCTTTTTTAGTACCTTCAACTTAACCTCCTTCAAATGTCTCTACTCTCTACTTGCAGTTGCAGTTGAAAATATTTGGTTGTGCCAATATTAAGTTATTTTGTTTCTGTTATTTATTTATCTCTTGATTGTGGTAAATGGAAAAAACTGAATGGGAATGTCTTAAAAATAATTAATTCATCTCAATATATTATGTTCCCTTTTAATTTACTGGTAACACTGGATTTTTTTTGGGTATGTGGGGCTGTTAGTAAGCCTTGTTTCTGACAATGACATTGCATTGCGGGCTGCGGGTTGTGGATGTCGCCTTACAATTAGTTTTTGCTAGAGCCTCTCTAATTGGAATGGAGGCTTAGGTTTCTCTCTTTTAAGAGTTTTGATTATGAATGGAAAAATGCTCCATGAGACCCTGCTGCCCATAATAATGATTATTATTATTATTATGGTTTGCCCACGACTATCCTCACACCTTTCTAATTTTGCAAAAATTGACTGCTAAATTCAAATGTGTCTGAAGTTTTGTTTATTTCTGTCAAATAACATGCAGGAATATGTTTTCCACAATTTTCCGTTGTTTGGGGAGATAATGGGGAGATAACGAAAATAAGTCAATGAAAAGTTTTTTGTTTTTATCAAAGGAAAATTAAGTTTGTTTTTTTAGGAAAATGATTTTCCATTTTCAAGAGGAATTGATAAATTTATTATAATTTTATAAATACATAATTTTTAATTTATTAATCATTAGTAGCTATTTCACCATTAGTTACTGTTTTTTTCATATTTTTCTCATCTTTAACAATAAAAATTTTTAAAATATGACAGTTTTATTATTATTAATATTTTTGTGGTTTTGAGTTAAAAATTTTAATATTACAAATAAACAAAGTTCAATGGTAAATTATTTTTTAAAAACAAATTGAAATTTCTTATTTGAATCGCTTCGTATGATAAAAGAAATTATTTTTTAAGTGTGAAAAATTAAATTTAGTTGGTAGCTTGTCTTATTTCTAAGCTCCTGATTATTCAAGAGACAAGTCGTTTGATTAAAAAACTGAATAAAATCTAAAGAAAGATGCAGCTTCCTTCCATTTCCATACTCCAAACCCAAAACAAAACAGTGAGGATAAATGTTTGTCTTTCTTGAAATTAAAACTGAAGGCGTTTGAGATTTCTTTTGACAGAATTTGAAAAATGAGATAAATACTCTTATAATATAATTAGGTTGTATCAGTTTTTTTTTTTATAGGAAAAAGGAACAATGCTCATTTTATTTTCCGAGCTTGAAAAACTGTTACTTTTTATGAGACGTTTAAAGTTGTACGGTGATTTAAGAATCAATCAATTCTATTAAATTATAACAAAGTATTCATTAATTAGACTAAATTAATTTAGAAAAATTATAGAAATAATTATTGCATTTAATATAAATAAGTGTGGAATTGAAAAAAATATCATTAATTATTTTTTAATACTTTCAAAATAATTTATATTTACAGACAAAAAAGCTTTTTTAAAATGATTTATACATGTTGATAGAGAAAGTATTTATCCTAAAATCAATTTGAACTTGCATGAAATGATCAAAACGCTTTAATTATTATGAGAACAAAATATTTTTTTAACTAACAAAAATTAGTTAAAAATATTAAAAATTATTACTTTATTTTATTTTTTGTAAAAGTTGCGTATTTTAATCATTTAGTGTAAATTCGGAAGGTAGATTATATAAAAAAATTAATAAACATGATTATATATTCCCCTGAAGATTAGGGGCAAAATGAACATTATTTTTAAAAAAATCGAATTAATTAGGAGGTGTTGATTTATAATTATAACCGAAATTTTATTAAAAGATGAAAAAATTAATTAGCTATCAGCCACAAGTTATCAAAAACGGTAATACAATCATCATATTAACTATAAGTTTAAAAAAAAAAACATATATATATATATAATTTAATAGCAAGTGCACATGGTCAGTCGACAAAATATAGAAAGTCCAATAAAATATGTAAAATAATTAAAATAACATGGCAAGTCCATAAAATAGAAAACTCATTTACTTCCATCTCAACCTTGACCTACTACCTACTCTCTAGGTTTAATTAATTTTTTATTTTCATTTTTTTAAAAATAATAGTTCAGTTGATTGTTATTTTTATATTATTATTCATGATAATAGAAATTATTTCTTAGGGATTATATTTCAAAAATATGTAAATTCAATATACATTTCAACTATACATGTCGAATCATTTAATTTAAATGCAACAAAATTTCATTTGCTACAGATTATGTATAATAAAATAAATTATTACTAAATTAAAATAGATAAATAGATTGATTCTTTCTATCTCAAAATATGAGTTCTTCACTTTTAAGTTAATTTTGGGATTTTTTTTTAAATAAGTAAAGGAGTGCATTTTAAATTTAAATTAAAAAATATTTCTAATTATGTAACTTTTATAATTTTATATATAATTCCTTGAGGAAATAATTCTAAATATTTTTATAATCCCATGAATTAAAAATTTTATTATTGTAACTAAACAGCATAAAATGAATTGTTGAATTTTGAAAAATAACTTTTAAAAATAAGTTAATCTACAGAAATAAATAGAGTCCAAATAAAAAAAAATAATCTTCTAATATTCAACGTGTTAATTAATGTGAGAGACTAACCGTCACTTTCTAATACGATAAGTTAACAGTCTAACGATTGTTTTCGTTTTAATGTGAGAAGCTAACGGTTTAACGGTATAACGGTGACTTTCGTAAAATAGTCAATTTATTTATAACTATAAGTTAAATTTATTATTGAATTTGATTATACTCTACTTAATTTTAAAATTTGCAGGTCTAAGTATTACCAGTGAAATTTATGATTCTAACTTAGAGCTGTTATGAAATACCTAATTTTCCATATGGAAGTCTGACTCTGACAATATCTATATATACATATATAATTTTCTTTTCCATAAAAGCATAATCAGCAATTAATTTTTCAATAGATAATCTTTTCCTGCCATTTTTGAAAAATCACCAACTTATCTCCTCCATCAAATTGATAATCAATCCACGTGTACGTTCCATATAGTAATATTTCACTGGGTCTACGTACACACAATAAACAAGCACGAAACGACACCACAAATGCATACTGTAAACCGAAAGTTGATTTGTTTCTTGTAAGATATTAACAAGCTGCCAAAATGACAGCTAAATCCCAAATATATTTCTATATATAATATATACTATATATAACCGTGGAAAATAAGTGGATTTTCGATTATACCCTTAATTAAATTTAAAATATTTTAGAATAATCCTAATTATGTCTAATTAAAATCACATTATATTAATTTATTGGATATAATTTATTAAAGTTATTTTTAAATAAATACATAGATAATTAAGCATTTCAAAATTTTTAAATTTTTATTTTTTAAAATTTATTTTAAAATAAAATCAACATATATGTAGTAAAAATTTTTAATTTCAAAAATATATATAATATATGTGTATTAGTCTTCTCAGTAGTGTGTGGAGCGTAAGCTATCGAGTTTTAGCCTTTTCCATCGCAAGAGTTTTCAAACGTATAAAAAAAAAAACCCTAATATTGCTTCATTTGTTCTTTCATTTCTTATTTTGCAATATGGATAATAATGCAAATGACTTGGAGCCTGAAAAACCATCAGAAGAGCAACAAATACAAAGCCATAATAACAGCCCAGAAAATGCTAGAGAAGAAGATGATAACGTTACTCCTATCGAGACTAATGCAATATCACCACCAAGGCCTGTTCTTGAAACTGGAGCGTCTTCTACCCATGGTTCAAGGAAGAGAAGAGGAAGAAACAACGATCCGGGTGCATCATTAAGCATGGATGGCGATAACGAGGAGCGTGGTGATAACCGGAGAAGGAGAAAGACAGTTAACGCCGGAGTACCAGCGGTTTGTGCAGTTTGTAGTAGGAGGTTCCCATCTTTTTACTCCTTGTTTGGGCACTTGCGGTCACATACTAAGAGAGACTGGGGTGGCGCATTTCCTCCACCGGTGTATAATCCGGACTGGGGCAGTAAAGGCGATGGTGAGGACGACAATGATAAGCCGGAGCAACAATCAATTGCAGAAACACAGAAAGTTATGGAACATGAAGTAATACCAGCGCTTCTTGATGTTGCTAAAGAAACCCTAGCAAAAATGAAACAACAAGAAGAAGAACGAATTGCAGAGTTAAATGTTGGTTCAAGCAGGGAATCAGAACTTGATCTCAATGTTCAACCACAAGAAGATCAAGAAAATACTGAAATTAATACTACCGGACTCGATCTTAATCTCCCACCAAAAGAAGAAGAAGATGAAGATGCACCTTCTTTTTCTTAAAAGAAACAAGACTTTTATATTTATCTTTATGAACTTACAATTGAAAATCCATTAATTCCAGTTTGTTATAGTCATATGGATTTGTTGTTCTATCCTTTTGCATATCTAGCATTATTGTAGAGACTGGAGGGTGTTTTCCCTTTGAGGTGGGAGTCATGGGTTCGCCTTGTATTATTTTCTTAGCAAATAAAAAATTAAAATATTTTTGTATTGATTCCTTTTCTTTTTCTTTAGAAGAAAAAACATTTTCTTATTTCTTACATTTGATGTATTACTTTTAATTATTTATTTCTTGGAGAATTTTTATCCTAATATATGATGATCTTGTTGTGTCTATATGCAATATTAATGTAATGTATAGTTATATGGACAGATGATTATTATTTAATGTTACCAAAATAATTCAAATTAATAAATTTTTGCTGGATTGCATAGATGGTAAAAGATTTAATAGAGATACTCTAAATTCATGGCTCAGTGATATAGCAAGTGACATATTAACTTGATCTAAATAATATCTTCGATGGAAAAATTTGACTACCAGAGGAGAAGAAAGCAAAAGCGATTCCTGCATTAAGCTTAGGAATACGTTTATTTGCTAATATGATGGCCGGTCATAATTTAGTAAAGATTTTAAGTGGGTTCAATCCTTTACTTATTTTTTTTAATTTATTGATCTTTTTCGAGAGATACAACGTTACGGGAAACTAAGCGGTTGATGGAACTCTAAAGGTTATAAAACCCGCTAGTAGAAAACCGAAATAACTAGTTATAGTAGAACCCAGGGTGACAAACGAAAGACTGTAATGGATGCCCTAAACCAAAGACTTTCGAGAAAGGCGTTCTCCTGATACCGCTTTGTGGAAACCTACCCTAGTGGGAATGAGAATCTCAGATGTGAAAAAAGCCTAGTCGTGATGAGCTCTACTAGAAAGAAAAAATCTCCTCTATGAATAGAGGAGGATCAGACTTGAGCAGTTCAAGTTATGGAAGTTTCTATCTTCCCATAAATAGATCGTCTAATGGTGTCGATAGCGTGTCACGTCATGGAACTGATCATCAACGTGACTTCTTAACCTTAACGTACTCTTTCTTACTATATCATAGGCCTTCGTCGGGCTTTCGACATGAAAAAGCCTATCCGGCTTAGCTTTTCGCTTCGTTGTACAAGGAGCATGCCCGAGGGGGCTACTACACTCATTGCGTACTTGAATCGATCACCACCTGAGCTTCGCCCTGCGGAAACAAGGGCTAATTGGCCGCACTTCCTTCAAAAAGCATATTTATGTTTAAACAGATCCATCTTATCAAACATCATTTCCCGAGCTGGACGTCAAGTCATCATGCCCCTTTTGCCGTGGGCGACACTCGTGGGCTGTCACATCACGATCATTCAATCAATTTCAGCAGGCAGGAAGGGCGCGAAAGCTACCGTTTCTAGAATGCAAACAAGGTTAGCTTCCTTTGACTAGATAAAAAAAAAAAAAAGAAAAATTACTGCATTATATCATATTTAAATTAAGTTGAAGCTTACTTTGTCTTTTTTTTTTTTTTTCCTTTTTTCATCGGTATTTCCACGCTTATCATTATTTCTTATTTGTAATTTATGGATTCTCTATTATTTCTGATCGGGTGAAAATGAATGAATTGAGAAATTTGAAAAGGTTGATAACTATTATAAAATAATATCAGATCTTAAAATATTTTTTTTGTGTAATTATGAAACTAGTTTATTATTTTGTTTTTTTGTGTGTAAAATAATCAAATTAATATAATTATTCACTTTAATTAATTAATTTAATCAATACGGTTTATTTAAGAATTAGTATTAATATTATAATATTAATGAATATTTAGAAATAAATATAGGCTTGAAAATTTTTTAAGAAAATATAGGCTTGAAAAGTTGTATTAGTATTATAAATAAGTTTAATTTATCTATTTATAATAAAAATAATAATATAGACCAAAAAAAAAAAATCCAATGATTAATGCAATACAAGATTGAAGATGTTAAAGAAAATATATTGTAAAAAGGGGATTAAGTTCCTTTTGGATTACGGTTTTTATTCATCAATTCTTTTTATCAGTACTCTGTTTTCAATTACAAGCGAAAACAATCTCTCTACTTTTTTTGAGTAGTTCCCAACCATTTCTTCCAGTGGCAAAGATTGAATAACAGTCTGACAAATAAAAAAATTGAATAATAATTTCAAAGGCCTTCATGAAGAGAAGTTTCTTTGCTGCCACCAAACGACATATCGTTTAAAACCCAAATGTAAATGACAAATAGCCTACGGTTTTGACACGAAAACATTAGAGGTGATTTAACAAAAGAGTCAGTTAAATTCCCGCCTCTTCAAAACGGTGTGAATTGAGCCAACCGGCTACTAAAAGTAACTGTCATTCAAAAAGAACCATCATATATAACTGCAAGCAACTGTGTCTCTACCATTTGATATCGATTTCTCTATATTTCTCTCCTTTCTACTTTCCCGCCATGGCCAATTTTCCACAGAAAAACCCTGCTGTTCCTTCTTCTTCTTCTTCGTCTTCTTCTTCTTCTTCTACCCCTCCTCCCCCTCCTCCTCCTCCTCCTTCTATACTTACAGTTGGCCATGGAGGGAGTACTTCTCGTGGTGGAGGGAATGGAGCCTCTGGAGAGGGTTCTTCAAGGAAGAGAAGCTATGGCGTTAGTGTATCCTCCAGTATCAGTGGCGGAGAAGGGCAAGTAAAGAGAAAGAAAGGTGAACTAATAGATCCTCCAAAATCCGATCCCATTTGTTCTTTATGTGATAAAAGATTTGGTTCGTGGAAAGGAGTTTTTGGGCACTTACGTGCCCATCCAGAACGAGATTGGCGTGGTGCATTTCCACCACCAAAACGAGCAGAGGCCAGTTGGTCACCCATAAGAATTGGCAACGCTGGTCAACAAGTTTTCCAGGGGCACTTGTTGGCTCCAACTTTATTGAACTTGGCCCATCAGACATTAGCCAAAATGAGACATGACATTGATTTGAACAGAGAACCACAAGACGCTGCAGGGCCTTCTGCTCCTCCTCCTCCTCCTCCACAAGGTGGCAACAGGCGGTGCAGTTTTGATTTGAATCTGCCTCCTCCGCCAGAAAATGGAGATGAAAATGATAATCATAAGGAGTAGCACAGAGAGGCTGAACCTTATTGACACTGGCATTGATTAATAATGATAAAAGATGAGAGACTTTAATATGTTACGTCGTTGTAATTTGTTTTTCCTTGTTGTTGAAGCTCTTTGTTCTGGTTCTAAGTATTTTTTCGACTGTGATTTTAGTTTCTTTTTGTTTATTTATATGGAATTTTTTTTTTAAAATTAGAATGCTTCATGTTCCACATAAAAAAAAAAAAAAAAATTCAGTTATCCTTTTAATTAACAAACTACCAATATCTTTTTTAAATTATTTTATTTAAGTTTGTATCATGTGATTTTTAAAACATAGGAGAACAGTAGATATGAATAAGCAAATGTCTTGGCATCAATACGCTATAAGAATTTTGCTTTAGTAAACTTTGTAATTTTTAGATATAATTTTATAATTTTTATGTAGTAAAAAAATGATAATTAAAAAATGAGAAAAAGTTGTCAAAATAATTAATATAATTAGTATTGATATACACTAAATATTAAATTTAATAATAGTTAGAAAATTAATATTACAAGTGCGTTAAATTAATTTCCTTCAAATTGAAAATAGATGCATACCAAAATAACATTAATTTCTACTCACCTTTTCCATTTTTAATATTTTGTAAGCATTAAAGGTGAAAATTTGCTCAATTTTGTAATTTTCAACAATAAGAAATTTGTTTGAATTTTATTAATCAAATGTCAATCTACCTTCGACCATCATTTTTATGAGCACTGTCAAAACGAGCAGCAGCCCCGCTCCGCCCGGCTAAGTTCAAAACAAGCTGAGTTAAAAAAGCTCTTTAAACAACGGACCTCCAATGTTCAAGCTCGGCTCTGCCCGCAGCGAAGTCAGACTTTGAACAGAATTCATTTAGCCTGTCTTCTCTTCTCTTTGAATCATAAATAATTACATTTGTCCGCCAAAATCTGTCCGCCACTGACGAAACCTGTTTGATTTTCACTTATACAGAGCTAATCACTTTCTTGATTCTCAGGGATACTACTCTAGAAAGAATTTGAACTTACACAAAGGATTGTTTTTGCTTGTTAATTGAAAAAAGAACTGGTTAGTAAAAACCATAATAACCCTACGTGAATTTAGAAAATCCTATATATTTTATTTAATTATACCTTAAGAGGATTGTTTGAATTTGTTTCCACACTTGAACTTCTTTGTTGTTCCTTTCTCATCTTCTTCTTTTCTTTCAATCAATCTTTTCCTTGCAGACCTTTCAGCAATTTTCTTATTCTCCAGTTTCCTTTCATCACTCGCCATATCTAGTGCATTCAGTTTAGCCACTCCTTCAGGCTTGATAACTCCTGTAAGAATCTTTTGGATCTCATAATTTTGCATGGGATTTCTTGACCAATACCATGGAACAAGCCCATGCATTTTACCATCAAACATGGACCGGCTTCTCTTTGTTGATGGGGAGTTATTTGCTGCTCTTGATCTTATAGGCTATGGATTCGTGATTGAGGACAGTGAAGGAAATTTTCAGTGGGCTGTATCGAGCTTTCAGGAAGGCAATGGGGATCCAGGAGTTGTGGAAACAAATTGCACTTCGAACGTGTCTTTTCTACGTACGAGATTATTTACCTCTAAATGGTATTGTTTTTTCGGAATTTCAAAATCTTATCAACACTCTCTATTCTCCAAACTCTAGATAATTTTGAGTTTGATTCGATTGTTTTGGATTGTAAAAACATTTTAGATTCTAGACTTGATATTAAAATCAAGTGGGTGCGAAGATAAGCAAATTTATATATAAGAGTTGTTAATCCAAGCTTGATCATATTCTCTCACTCTCTGAACCAACAATGTTCCTGAAAGAAATAAGTTAGAGTTGTCATTAAAAACTCAGATCATTCCTCATCTTCCACCCACCACAAAGAAGTAGCAAATAAAATATATCATTAATTTACAACATGCAACACTAACAGTAGTAAGAGATAAGACACTCTCTCAAATCCATATGAAAGAAGGAAGCGCTTGAACATCTTGAAGAGACATCCAAATACCCTATACATGAAAACAACCGTGTAACACATTGAAGAATGGGATTCGATTTTCTTTCTCTCTCTCTCTCTCAAAACATAAAAATCAAGCATGTAATACACAGGGTTGATTCTTGTCTCTTGACAGCCCCTCTCTCGTATTTCTCTTTTTTTTTTTTTTTTTACCACAAAGAAGTAGCAAATAAAATATATCATATAATTTACAACATGCAAACACTAACAGTAGTAAGAGAATAAGAACAGCTCTCTTTCAAATCCATATAAGAAGGAAAGCGCTTGAACATCTTGAAGAAGACATCCAAATACCCTAATACATGAAAACAGCGTGTTAACACATTGAAGAATGGATTCGATTTTTCTTTCTCTCTCTCTCCTCTCAAAACATAAAATCAAGCATGTACAATACACAGGTTGATTCTTGTCTCTTGACAGCCCCTCTTCTCGTATTTCCTCTTTTTTTTTTTCTTTTTTTTTTTTTTTTGCAACTTTTTATACTTTTTTTTGTTAAATAAATTATAGATCTGTATATGTTTGGAATAGATCTATCTTCTTTTTATTTTATTTTATTTATTTATCTCCGTCTTCTGTGGAATCTCTCCGTTTTATATGAAGTATTTGTTTCATTTTCGGTATTTATTTTGTTTTATTTGGACAGTGTCTAATTTATAGAGAACAATAGGTGAAGATTTTTGTGCTGTAGAATCTGATGGCGAGGCCTATTCTCCCATTAAATTTAATGTTTCAACTTCTTTGCCCCTATTTGATAATTGCTTTTGAACTAGTTGAGCGTTTTAATAAGTCAACGCTCTATCTCTATTAGCTAATTAGACAAATAATACCTTTTTTTTGTCATTTTAAGTTAATTAGCTAATTAAATAACTATTTTTACCTAATATCCAGACATCATTATGAGGGACCGTATAATCTGGCTAAGGGTTTAGTTACAGTTAAGGCTCCTTCCCCCTCATTGCAAATGCGTTTAGTGGGTTCGAATCCGAGAGTTTTTTCCACATGCTCAGCCTACATTGCCAACTGAGCCACAACCCGTAGGTTGATTTAAATTTTTTTTAATGAAATCTTAATATTATATATATATGATTCAATTAATTATTCATAAAAATTGGCGTAATACGTGATATTTACAAGGTTAAGAATTCATATATACTCGTGAAAAATCCAAATATATTTTGATCTAATGTTATTTAACTCATTTGATTTTTTTTATGAAAAAAAAAATTGTAATATTTTTTGAAATTCTAAAAAAATGTGTTCATCGAGCACAATGTGAAATACTTGGTAAGGTTATGATTTGATTACGGCTTGTTTCGCAGGCCACAAACAGAAGAAGAAGAGGTAACTGTATTCTGTACCACAAGTGGGATTGTGGCTAATAATAGAAGATGGCCCCATTTGAAAATTTGGCAGCATTTTCTCTTTTCCATAAACACGTAAAATAATCTTCTTCTGTCTGTATATTTGTTTTGAAGTTATTTCCATAATAATCCTCTGCCATAACTCTGTTACGCAAAACCACAAAACTCTCAGATAAGGAGAAGTGGACGCATGACGTTCTCATAATTCCTTCTATCTTCTTTTTTTTGAGTTTCCCAATGAATCTTTCTTATCCTGCCCTTCTATTTCACCACACTCTTTTTATATTTTCATTTATTTATTATTTAATTATTTAATTAAATTTCTTAAAAATTTCAATGTATATAAAAACTTATTCCCTTATTAAATATCATTTTCCATGGATCAAACTAAAGGTTTTAGGTTCAGAGTTATTGGTTCTGATTTTAAAAATAAATAAAATTAACAAATTCTAAAATCGTTGGTTTTCATTTGATTCGAATTTAAATTATAATAGACAACTATCGAACTTTTTTTAATTTGTAGTAGGAATAAATGATGACAGTAGGTATTTGCATACGGAAGTATAATCTAATAGTAAATGCGTATACAATCCGACAATAGATTCAAGTTTAAATCACCACTTCTCCTAATATTAAAAAAATAAAAAAAAAAGTATTATCAAGACTAATACATGGTTTTGATTATGCATGATTAAGAATCTAAACCTATTATCATTAATTTAATTTCAATTTTGATCGATTCAATTCCGGTTCGGACTCGAGTCATGGTTATGCCTAGTTTAGGAGACATGGTCCAAATTTTCAAAAACCAATTGCCTCTCATAAAATATTTTATTTATTATTTTGAAAACATGAATATTGGCTTCAAATTCTATTTTCAATTTTTTTTTAATTTCTGTTTTCAACTTTTGCAATATTTAAAGTCTAATTCTGCTTAAAAAAATAAATAGAAAAAACATATATTTAATTTCCAGATAATATTATAAAAATAATTCTTATTTTTTTGAAAAAATATAAAATAGCATAAGGCGGTTTTCAATTTCACTGTAGAGATTTTGCTTTTGCCACGTAGCTTGTTAAGTGATTATCAAGAGATAAATATAAAACATTAAACTAACACCCACCTTTGCATATTCATTCAGCCTTTCCGCTGCTGCTTCTTCTTCTTCTTCCTCTTTCTTGCTCTCCTTTCTCTTCTCTCTTCTCCTCGCTAACCACATCATGGATCCTTACAAGGTACCAAACTCATAAATTTATGTATATATTCTTAACCTTATATTCAAAATTAAGCAACTTTTCACCTTTTTTTCTATTTATTTTGGTGCAGTTTCGTCCATCAAGTGCTAACAATTCTCCTTTCTTCACCACAAACTCTGGTGCTCCTGTATGGAACAACAACAATTCCCTCACTGTTGGATCCAGAGGTAATAAATTTTCCTATTTTGAGCATTTCAAAGTTTTCTATACACTCATTTAATGTTGGATAATATTAGCACTATGAAAACTTGTAATTTATAGGTTAAACTAACATTTTTATCTTGATAAGCTGTGACTACTTAAGATAACAATGGAAGAACATAAATTTTTTATTAAGAGAAAATTTTCAGATTGCAAGAGGTTTAAAGTGAAGGTAAAAATGAAAAACTTCAAAAAATTTAAAGGCTGCAAGAAAATTTTCAAATTTTTGCGGGTCAATTTTAATATTTTTAAAAAATAATTATACAATATGCATGTTCTAGAAGTTATACAAAGCATAGCCTTGTAAATTTAGCTCTTCAATTTTCAATTTTGACAGGTCCAATTCTGCTTGAGGACTATCATTTGGTGGAAAAGCTAGCAAATTTTGACAGAGAGCGAATTCCAGAGCGTGTAGTTCATGCTAGAGGAGCCAGTGCTAAAGGGTTCTTTGAAGTTACTCATGACATCTCTCATCTCACTTGTGCGGATTTTCTTCGAGCACCTGGTGTTCAGACTCCTGTTATTGTCAGGTTTTCTACTGTTATTCATGAGCGTGGCAGTCCTGAAACTCTTAGAGACCCTCGTGGTTTTGCTGTCAAGTTTTACACTAGAGAGGTAATCGACTTGGATTTTCAATTTAGGAAGTAATTTTCATTTTTTGTTTTTTGTGTTTAGCTAAACCTTTTTCTTTCTTGAAGAGTAGTTTCCTCCTTTCTGATGAATTTTTCATTTTCAAAAGTGAAATTAATAATAAGAAAGCATATTTTTTTGAATGCATGAAATTCAGTTTATATGAGAAGAGCAGAAAGCAATTAAAAATAATATTAATGAGAAGCTTTTCCTTTTGGATTATTTATAAAAAAATTGGAAAGTTGCTGTTAAATTTATTAAATTTTCAATTCATTCAAGAAAAACATAAAACAAATTTAAAGAAATTATTTTATTTATTTATTTTTTTACTTCTATTAAATTTTTCTACTTTGAAACTTTTGTTTGATGGGGTGCCTTTTACTGTTGAGTTTCTCTCAAAGACATTAATTTGTCTTTTCTCAAACCTTTTCTGCCGTTGCTTTTTGACACAAACGACAGGGAAATCTCTTCCCTTCTACTGTTAGTACTTAGTACTAAGGAAAAGTTTTCAACGTTATTATCCTATAATTCAGCTGCAATGCTTCAATTCTCATCAATATTGCAACCTTATACTTAAATAGACTCATCTAAGTTACTAATTGTGCTTTCCTTTTTTTATCAGGGTAATTTTGATCTCGTGGGCAACAATTTCCCAGTCTTTTTCATTCGTGATGGAATGAAGTTTCCTGATATGGTTCATGCTTTGAAACCAAACCCCAAGTCACACATTCAAGAAAGCTGGAGGATACTTGACTTCTTCTCACACCACCCCGAAAGTTTGAACATGTTCACCTTTCTCCTTGATGATATTGGTATTCCTCAGGATTACAGGCACATGGATGGTTCTGGTGTTAACACGTACACTTTAATCAACAAGGCTGGAAAAGCACATTATGTCAAATTCCATTGGAAACCAACTTGTGGGGTTAAGAGTTTGTTGGAAGATGATGCCATAAGAGTTGGTGGCGCAAACCACAGTCACGCCACTCAGGATCTCTATGACTCAATTGCTGCTGGAAACTACCCTGAATGGAAGCTCTTTATTCAGATAATTGATCCTCTTGATGAAGATAAGTTTGACTTTGATCCACTTGATGTGACTAAGACTTGGCCTGAAGATATCTTGCCATTGCAGCCTGTTGGTCGGATGGTTTTGAATAGGAATATTGATAACTTCTTTGCTGAGAATGAACAACTTGCATTTTGTCCTGCTATTATTGTGCCTGGTGTCTATTATTCAGATGATAAGTTGTTGCAGACTAGAATTTTCTCTTATTCTGATACCCAAAGGCACCGTCTTGGACCAAATTATTTGCAACTTCCACCAAATGCACCCAAATGTGCTCATCACAACAATCACCATGAAGGTTTCATGAACTTTATGCATAGGGATGAGGAGGTACTATAACTTTTTCTCTCTCTATATGTGTGTATTCAAATATTTGTACACACGCACACCTCAAAATAGAAGGCTTAGCTTGCATTTTAATTCTTTACCCTTCAATATTTTGTGACTTCACTTTTAATTAAGATTGAGATTGCTTGAAATTATGTTAATTGTGTGTCTGTGTGTGATTTTTCCTCCCTTTTATTTGATCTTGCATTCCGAGCTTAGACTAGTTGTGTCGTCTTATCATTGTTTCTTATGCTCAATTTCAGGTCAATTACTTCCCTTCGAGGTATGATCCTGTTCGTCATGCTGAGAAGTATCCTATCCCTCCTCCTGTTTTAACTGGAAGGCGTGAAAAGGTTCGTTTTTGTACCATTTCTTGTATTGTTTAAAAGAACAATTAATTGAGTGCATCTCAGTTTTATATTGCTAATAGGGGATAATACAATATGACCTATGATTTTAGACCAATCTGTTCATATAGTGTCAAATGCACTTTTTTTTTTTTTTTTTTTTTTTTTTTTTCTTGTATTTGTTTAAAAGAACAATGTAATGAGATGGCATCTCTGGTTTATATTGCTAATGGGGATGTAATTACAATATGACCTTGATTTAGCCCAGATCTGTCATATATTCCAAATGCAACCAACTTTTTTTTGGTACTTAATTAATCTATAGAAATTGTTTTTTTTTTTTTTTTTTTTTTTTTTTTGATACTTAATTAATCTATAGAAATGGGACTGGCTCTCTTAGTTTAGTCAGATAGAGTATAATCTTGAATTGGCATTTTTGTCATAGACTGTAATTCCAAAGGAGAACAACTTCAAACAACCTGGAGAAAGATACCGCTCCTTTACACCTGACAGGTATGCTCAATTGTCATGTTTTTCCATGACATTAATTATTCTTTTTGCAGTTTTAGACTTGGATATGATATTCTAATGCATCTTTGCCGTTACATTTTCTTGTTATTTGGTATATTCTCTTTCAGGAAAGACCGGTTTATACGACGTTGGGTTGAGGCCTTGTCTGACCCAAGAGTCACCTATGAAATTCGCAGCATTTGGATCTCATACTGGTCTCAGGTAAAATATATTCACCTTCTGACTTATAAATATGCACACATGCATATTTATTTGGTTAATCTTATGCTGGGATGGGTTATGGTTTGCTTTTAGTTTGAACATCTTGCTCTACGAAGTAAGACTTGACCATTAAGCTATTTTTTTTTCTCTGGAACAAAAAGATCCAAACTAACCTAGACCAATAGGTCTACTTCATACACCCAGAGCATAGGATCTCAATGTTAAGTAAAAAAATATGGAAAAGAAACATCAGAATTCAAAATATATAGATAAAAGAAACTAAGTAAACACCCCTCTAAACAGTAGGACAAGCGTGAGAAATAGCAACTTGAGCAAGAGAATGAGCCGCCATATTAGCTGAACATTATGTTTTTAATTTATGCTGGATGAAAGGGTTGAGATGATATAAACCAATGGTTAATGGTTATTGAAGCATGTTTTATTGTATGGTTTCAGGCTGACAAATCTTTGGGTCAGAAAATTGCCTCTCACCTCAACATGAGGCCAACCATGTGATGATGTTTCTGTTTCTGGTGCTGAGCAGAAGCAATGTCTCATATACTTAAAATAGTGATTCCATCAAATTCTTATTGTACCTTATATATGATATGTGATTAAGAAAAAAACAATGCAGTTTTGTGACACATACTGAAAAGAGTCTTTGTAATAAAGATGTTCTAATTATAATGTGCTGTATGTGGATCTATGTGATGGTAATAAGTTTCACGTGATATATTATTGGATGGTTATTCGGATGGATGGATGGGATGTGAAATTTATGGAATTTAAATTCCATGATTATAAAATTTATGAAATTACATATTTTATTAGAAGCACAAAATTCATGGATTTGAAGAGTGTTTTTGCAATAAAATTAAGTATTAAAAGTGGCTAAGGAACCTATGTTTTCAAAATTGACTGATGTATTTAAATTATGATTTCATTACCAACTTTGGTCATTTTGTTTAAGGTAGGTTCCTTTGACTATCAATTAACTGAAAAATTGGTTTAAATCGCAAGTTAAATTAACTATGAGGTTTTTAACTTATGAATTGTGTTAGGACTTTTGTTCTCTCTATTTTTTATGGAGGACTAAAGTGTTCATATAATAGTAATTTAAGAATTTTATAGTTAATTTTTAAAAATATAGGTCCTCGTGTGTTAATTTAAATGTAATTTAGCGGCCAATATATTTTTGATAGAATTGAGAAATCTCAAATGTGAGTTCCCTTATTTCAAAATAACATATAATTCAAAGGTCCATAACTTTTCCTTTTAAAGAATTTTTTTATATACTCTGTGTCCCAAAAAAAAAAAACAATTAGTTTGTCTTTCATGTGAATTAAAAAAATAGTTAATACGAGAAACCGTAATTTTTAGGTAGTTCTTTTCTAATATATCTTTATATTTTTCCCTAAATCATTCATAATTTAATTTATTGTCTAGTTTAAGATTAAGTGATAGTAATATGAATATATTTATTGAAACAGAACTATATATAATTTGGGGGAAAAAAAGGTAAATCCAGAGGGAATATAAAACAAAAATAATTCTTTTATTTCACATGAATTATGAATATGCCTCATGAACGTATAATTGGAGAAGAAGGAGATGCTATGGGGAAAAAAAATAGTAAATAAATGGCAGACAGTTGGAAAGAATATGAACAAATTCCAATCCATAGTTTGGTTGTGTGCTGTGAGTGGGTCATCACTCTTATTGCCACCAATGTAAGAATATAACAACCATGCAAGTTTGAAGTTTCATTCCTCTCTTTATATATATATATATAGATATATAGTTTGATTTTCTTGATTTTCTTAATGGTTTCCTGAACTTTGCAGGGATTTTATTATGGTCCTGAACTTTTAAATCTTTCAATAAGTATGTCCCCGCCACATAGAATGAGAAGAGCATGCAATCAATTGCGTGTAACAGAGCGAGGACCGGACCGGTTTTCTCTCTCATTTGAGTGTCCAACAACGTTTTTTGTTCTTTGTCAATTTCTCTCTCCAAAATCATTTTGAGAAACCATATCAATCTCCTGTCCTCTGTCAATCCTAACTTTCCTTTCTTGTTATCTTATAAATCTACAAGTATCAAAATGGTTGACAAAAATCTATATGTGGTTTTTTTATCTTCCAAATCCCAAATCCCAGATGGTAAAGAACCTGAGAATTGATTTGAACTAAAATTAATATGTGCAAGAATGATGCATGAGCTTAAAGAACCTGTAATCATTCCTGAAAATAATGATTTCAAGGTTTTTAAAGTCACTGAGATTGAGGTTAACGTTACCAGTGAGGTTGTTTCTTGCTAATGAGAGCTTATGGAGAAACTGGAGCTGTAATAATCTCGTTCTGTTCAACCCTAGAGGGGAACACCCATCAAGAATGACCTTGATCAAGAGAAATGTCTCAACACTCTTCAGATATTGAGATTGAAAAGCTCAAGGGTAGAATCATTGCTTTGGCTACACAAGTAAATATGTCAGAGTTGGAATTGCAGACCAGATTGTGAAAGAAAGCAGAAGGGGCGAGGGGCATATTTGTTTAAAGATTTGAAAATCTAGGCTCATGATAAAACCCTCACAAAATTTAGGGAGCAATTAGGAGGATCGATAAAAGTTCATGGTCCAATTTATGTATTAAACCTTAAAACTAATGTAAGGAATAAAATAGGATCCATTATGCAATCTATCTACTATTTTTATCCTAGTTCGAGTGTCATTTAAAATAGAGGTATATAGATCAACCGATCGAATCAGCCATTAAATTGAGAGTTCATTTGATGAATTTAGTTAGTTTGAGTTGAAATTACTATTTGATTCGGTTTAATTTTATATGAATTAATCGATTGAGCTTAAAACCGAACCAATATAGTAAAAATTGATTAAACTCGATTGATTTAATTGATTTGTTTCAAATGCCAAACATGATTCTGTTCATTTTCATTGTTGAAAATTTCGATTTTGACATTTTCCAACATGATTCGATTTGTCTTGAACCGAACCAAGCGTTTACCCACCACTCTTAGTTTGAAGTGATTATGTAAAAATTATAGGAAGCATTAAACAACCTTGCTTCTAAAAATATTTTTGTAATTATTACCAATTTTCTAAATAATTAATGCTTGCTTAGGCTTAGTTTCTTCTTGAAATATAACTTGTTTGGACAATATTTTTTAGATTTTTTTTGACATCCGTGTACCTAAAAAAATTAATTACTAAAAATATTTTAACGATCAAAGAAAAATTAAATTTTAAAAAAAGTAGCTTATCCTCTAAAAGACAAAAATATTTTTTGATATTAATAAATTTATTATAATCTTATAAACATACAGTATATTAATCCAATGATCATCATTAGCAAATACTATCAATCACCGCTAATCATCACTAGACTGCTCACCAATACTGGTTAATATATTATTATTATTGTATACTATGGTTAATAATATATATATAATTATTTAATAATATATAGTTATATATTTTGTTACAAGTAGAAGAATTAAAACTACTCAACAGCAGCTTATATATTTGATACAAGTAGAAGAATTAAGAACTACTCAACAGCAGCTTGCAAACGCGCTACACCAATAATGTCGTGGTCGAGCCGAGAGAGAGATCGGGGTGAATCAAAGATGTGAACACCCAATAGCATAATAGACGCTTGCTTAGATAGTCAATTCGCACAAAACTTTGCCTCATAGAAGATATAAGAAAAGGAGAGTTGTGATTTCAATTGATCCATCATTTTTCACAATGGGATTGGTTAGTATTTGTTAATGTAACGTTTTATATTTAATAATAAATTTTAAAATTTAAATTTTTATAATTCTAAACATTTTAAGTCTTATAAATCATAAGATCTTAATATTTTAAATAATTTTTAATATTATAATCAAACAATAGTAAATAAATTAAGTTAAAATTTTCAAAGGCATGTAAATGGACTCTTGGTAAATATTTCATGGGAATAACTGTAAAAATAAAAGAAATAATTGATTGTTTCTTAATTTTTTTAAAATAACGAATTAAATGAAAAAAAAAAAGAATTTTACAAAGTTGCATTTGAGATGTGATGGGGAAATATATATATATATATATTTTTTTTTTTCCAAGTGAGAGCAAAGCTCTAAGGAAATATTTTTTATTATTTTTTATTTTGCAGTACAATATTTTAATTTTGATTTAAAGGACTACAACACCATCAATTGGATGAAAAAATAAAAAATAAAAAAAAAAGAAAAGAGGGCAGTAGGCACTGAATCTCAGATAGAAGAAAACTTTTAGAGAAAAAAAAAAGGGAAAAAAAACAAAAGCCGTCCATAAATGCTCAGTTAAATCAAAGTAATAAGATCAAACGGTTGAAATGGAGCACCAAAATAGTTGGTTTTTGACCATGTCAAAAATAGAAATGGTGTGGAGCACAAAAACCAGAACTTGAGAGAGTCCGAAAAGCAGGCACATTCCCTCGCCTTTCTTAAAGCCCAAATCCGTTGAAACTTCGCAACTTTACAATCAAACAAACCCACCAAAATTTTTTTAAAAAAAAGAAAAATCTCAATTCTTTTCACTTCAATTCTCAGAAAATTCCGAAAAGCTCTTAGCTTTCCTGTACTCTGATTGGATCTCATCCATTCCACGTAGCATTGACATTGTTTGATCTCTGTAAAAACCTCAAACTTGCTGATCCCTCCTTCTTTTTCTTTTGAACTTGATTTTATGGTTCGTTTCTAATTGATTTTGTCTTCTTGTTTGAATGTTGATTTCGGGAATTGGAATTTCGATAGAATAATAATGATGGAGAGGGCAGAGTCGGGGCAGAAGCTATATACACGAATGCGTCTATGGGAATTTCCTGATCAGTATGTTATTGAACCTACTGATGGATCTTCTGGTTCTCCTTTGGCTGTTACTCGAGCTGATGGCTCCATGAAGCTCATTGGTTTGTTTCCATTTCTTCAAATTTTTTCCTTGTATTTTGTTAATTGGGTTTCCTTTTTTTTTTTTTTTTTTTTTTTTTTCCATTCTTCAAATTTTTTTCCTTGTTATTTTGTAATTGGGATTCCTTGTTTTTTTTTTTTTTTTTTTTAATTTGATTTCTTTATTTTTTTTTTGGATATTTAGATGGAGTCCTGAGTGCAGCTCTCTTCGTGTTCCTAAGATTAAGACTATTTTTGTGTGGTGGGATGCTTAAGCTTGGGCAGGCTACAACATTTTTTTGTTCGATCAAGATTTTAGTTCCTCAAAGCTTAGAAAAACATTTTAGCTTCAGGAATTATGTGATTTCTGCTGTACTTTTAGGGTCATACTTAATTTTATATCGGAAACGCCGGAATGTGAATTGATCGTTACTTGGACATCTTATCTTCAAAGGTTACTTCTTTATGAAGATTTGCCTTTGTGATCATTCTGTGAAGGAACTCGCATAACTGCTGAAACAGTCGGTAAGTCTGCTGTTTTGCGTTGCTACTGATGCTCTGTATTTGTCTGTTTATGTGAATGAAATTCATTATTTGATGTGTTGTAATTTTTTTTTTTTTTTTTGGATATTAGATGGAGTTCCTGAGTGCAGCTCTCTTCGTGTTCCTAAGATTAAGACTATTTTTGGTGTGGTTGGGATGCTTAAGCTTGTGGCAGGTACAACATTTTTTTGTTCGATCAAGATTTAGTTTCCTCAAGCTAAAAACATTTTAGCTTCAGAATTATTGTGATTTCTGCTGTACTTTAGGGTCATACTTAATTGTTATATCGGAACGCGAATGTGTTGGATCGTACTTGGGACATCCTATCTTCAAAGTTACTTCTTTGAAGATTTTGCCTTGTGATCATTCTGTGAAGAATTCCTCTGCTGAACAGGTAAGTCTGCTGTTGCTTTGCTACTGATGCTCTGTTTTGTCTGTTTATGTGAATGAAATTCATTTATTTGATGTGTGTAATTTTTCCACCAACTTTGGCAGAAAAAGGTGGAGACTGAATTCTCTGCACTCCTTAATGTTGTAGAACGGACTCATGGCCTGTATTTCTCTTATGACACCAATTTAACTCTGAGGTGAAGAACTAATTTACATTAGTCTTATTTGTTTTGTTTTTAGTTTGTTGTGAAAGTCTTAGGCAATAGCTTAAAGTTTCTAAATCATCCTTTTGTTCATCTACTTCAGATCATGAATAAGTAGCTTATGTGTTACTTATAAAAAAAGTGAAAAAATAAACAATGAATAAATAAAATATAAGAAAGAAAACAGATGTTGCAAGGCAAATTGGTTGTGTAAGCTTGGAATATTGAATTGGGCTTTCTATACGTAGTTAATAAAAGTAAAAAGATGTTGCAAGGCAAATTGGGTGTGTAAGCTTGGAATATTGAATTTGGGCTTTCTATACGAAGTTAATAAAAGTATAATTTAATTTCTTAATTATTCTTCAGGACAAAAAATAAATGTTAGTTTGCTGGTTGAAATATCAGAAAGAATCTTGATTGTCAGAAAGCTAATGCTAGTTGGGCTGGTTTATTAATTGATAAAGAGAGGTAAATGAAGGGTAAACCTATCTGTTGATGATTCAACTCTGTGTACAGTTATCTAAATCCAGCTGCTATTTTTGCTCCTACCCAATCTCAGGGAAAAGCACCACTTTTGTGCGGACAGATAATATTCAAGTCATTAAGTTGAAGTATCTTGTTTTTTATCAACGTTTTTTGAGGTGTTATCCTTTTTGTTACAGTGCACAGCGTTTGCATGATTTGGGTGATGAATCTAAGCTACTCCCTCTTTGGAGACAGGTAACATTTGACATTTGAAGTCATTACCTTTCTTCTTCTTCTTCTTCTTCTCCTTTTTATTTTTTATTTAGTTTTTTATGCTTTATCCATTTTTACCATGAATGAGCGCTGGTTCGAGAATGTGGATACCTCCTTCCCTCCTCCCCTTCTTCTTCTTCTTCTCCTTCTTCTTCTTCCTCTTTGCCGCTAGTTAAATAATTGTTTTGCTTCTTGGCATGGTTAAAGCTAATATTTTTTTCTCCCCATGATTTTCAAATCTAAATTGATGTACCTTGTGATCAAATTTCAAATGAACTAAAATTTAAAAAGTATTGCTTATGCCATCAAATGTTTGTCACAGGCAGAACCCAGGTTTCTTTGGAACAATTATATGCTGGAAGTGCTCATAGATAACAAGGTTTGAATTATTCCCTTAGTTCTATTAGTCATATTTTTTTATGTTGTTGGGAGTTTATCACTAACAAGGTCTGACATTAGGTCTTTTTTCTGCAGCTTGATCCATACCTGCTACCTGTTGTCCAAGGAAGTATCCTTGTCAAAATTTTTCTGTCCAACATGAAAACTAGCTTATTTTGCCTATTACATTACCACTATGTAAGTGTCTTTCTATTCGATTGATCCTTGACTGATGATCAGGCTTTCAGAACTTTCAAACTGCCATAGGGAAAGAAATAGTTGAAGTTACTCTCATCGCTAGGAGATGCACCAGGAGAAATGGTATTTAAATCACATTTGTTTGATCTTCCTCAAATTCTTTGTTCTGGCCTGAATCTTGACCTATTGACTTCCCATTTCTTTTATCATTTTTCTGATATACTTGTTTTGAGCAACAAATATGCTGAAGGAGGAATCAGTTACAATAGCTAGGTTTAGGTACTTTTAAAATGCATTTTATAGTGTTATTATTGGAGCCATGGTGAGATTGACCAGAGATTCAAAATTCTCATTGATTGATTGGATTTGACATGAAATATAGAATTTTTACCTTCATTCTTTTCAAAATATTGTTAATTTTCTGGGTTCCTGATAAATGCTGAAGGAAGCATGATAAGAAATTGAAGCTCTTTTCATGCTTCAAATATTTTGGGAGCATCTAGTCATATGCACCTAAACAAAATAAAAATAAGTCTACTAATTTTTCCTGTATCTGATTTCATGAGAATTTTTCTCTCATTGAAGGCACTCGCATGTGGAGAAGAGGAGCTGATTCTGATGGTTATGTTGCTAATTTTGTGGAAAGCGAGCAAATTCTGCAGATGAATGGATTTACAGCATCATTTGTTCAGGTATTCTTTTGTATATATTCTGATACGTGATTAAACTTCTTCAACAGAGTTGCTTTATTATTTTAAGCTTCCAATTTATAAGAAAGGGTCCTGAATGCTAAAGGAATGAACAATGTGGCTTAAATATTCTGAACTAGCCTCAATATATTGATTAGGGGTGTATCCTGAGTTTCCGGTGCTCGGAATTCATGGTAGATTTTTTACACTTACTGCGATAGCTTTAATATGGCACCAGGGATGTATTTTTGAAGCTTAAGTTGCATTGTTGCAACTCATGGATCCACCTCACAACTCACTTCCTTTCCCCTTTTTCATTGATTTATCAGATTCGGGGATCAATGCCATTTCTGTGGGAGCAGATTGTTGATTTGACATATAAGCCTAAGTTTGAGATTGTCAGACCTGAGGAAGCTGTGAGTGTAGCTTACTCCATTATATTGTTTGACCATGCAATTTTCAGACTTTTGTTCCACTTAATTGACTGCTGGAAATTTTTACTTATCCAGGCTCGAGTGGCAGAGCGGCACTTTCTGGACTTGAGAAAAAAGTATGGAAGAGCATTGGCTATTGATCTTGTCAATAAGGTGCATGTTATATTATCTCCTCGTACAATGAGAATTCTGAGATTTTACCCAATAATTTTTTGTGACAATGGTTTAGTCAATTTCATTCCTTGTATATCATTAAAGAGGGTTAACAGGCCATGTTTATACTTGTGAGTTTAGCACAAAATATACATTTGGCATGTACATGCGTTAGCTCGTGAGAGCATGTATATGCATTTGCACTGCTATTTTGTGCCATTTGTTGTTGACCCACTTTCACTCTTATCAGCATGGAGGTGAGGGACGCTTAAGTGAAAAATTTTCCAGTACAATGCAACAAATTGCTAGTGATGATGTAAGGTAGAAATTCCTTCCATATAACAATTTCTCAAATTTTTTTTTTCAAATTTTTGTCTCATGTAATTAATGTTAAAGAACTACTGAATGATGTAGATATCTGCACTTTGATTTCCACCATATCTGCGGGCATATTCACTTTGAGCGTCTTTCTATCCTTTACGAGCAAATTGTGGATTTCCTTGAGAAAAGCGGGTATGGTTTTGTTAGCGGTATGAAAATGCTATAATTGATTTGGTAATAAAATACATGTATTTGCTCGCTATGAGAGACACAAGGAGGTTTTCTCAGTATTGGCTCAACGAGGTTAGTTTTGCTTTGTTGTTTTAATATTTTCTGGCTTTTTTTATTATTGATAGGTACCTTTTGTTAAATGAGAAGGGTGAGAAAACCAAGGAGCAATCTGGGGTTGTAAGGACCAACTGTATTGATTGCTTAGACCGTACAAATGTCACACAGGTAGGTTAATTTCAATGACATAGATACTGTTCCTTCTGGATTCATTCGTAATCAAAACAAATAAGTAGAATATATTTTGCAAATTAGAAGTTGGATCCTCTTGGGTGTCCAGAATGTCGAGATGCAATGTTTCCATGTTATTATTTATGATAACTGTGAATGTATGATATGAACATATCCACTCATTTGTTGCTTGTACAGGAGATATAAGAATTCGTCAGGAAGTGCATACTTCTGTCTCTTGCCACAAATATGCATTTGTGTGCATCTACTGATTTTATGATGATATCTCTGCCATGTATTTGTGCATACATATTCAATTGGTCTCCCAACAAAGATAAGAGAATTTTGCAGGAAATGCATACAATACTGTCGAACCAGTACCTTGCAATTGACAATCTTTTGCTAAGAAAAAAACCACCAAATTTGTTAACCTATCAAAACAAAATTAAATTTTCTTTTAATTTGTATTTTCCTTTTAACTGCTATTTGCGTGCATTTCATCAGTTGATTTGCATTTTATGTCATCTCCCATTTTTCCCCATTTGTTGGATTATGTGCTTCTTATAAACATATTAATTTTTGATTGCAGAGCATGATTGGTCGAAGGATGTTAGAAATCCAACTTAGAAGAATTGGTGTTTTTGGTGCAGAGGAAGCTATTAGTTCACATCCGAATTTTGATGATTGTTTTAAAATAAGTAAGTGCACTTCTAGTTTCTGCCTGCTTTTTGAGAATGTTTATGTAGCTCAACAGTCAAAATTATTGTCTACTACTGTTAACATGGTTCCATAACATTTAGGTTTCTATTGTTTGTCTTTCTTCAGTGTGGGCCAATCATGGGGATGATATAAGCATTCAATACTCTGGAACTCCTGCTCTAAAGGGAGATTTTGTAAGGTATCTTTCTGTGCATTTATTCAAAACTTTTTTAACTGAAAACTAAGGTGTATGCATTCTTACACCCACATTTATTGAAGAACAATGGCACAAAGCTTTATGACTATTTCCTGAAATGCCATTTGTAGATGCATGCCGACCTCATCTACCTTTATATTGGTGTGAGTTATATAATATGCCAGTTGGTCAGGCTTATGCAGCTGCCTGATAGAAATAATCATTTCGATATTTTTGAAGTAATTTTTTCTTTTTCATGTCTGTCATGGATATGTTATTCCATATAATTGGAGAGATATTAGTAAACATAATGCCAAAATTTAAAGCCAGAGGTGGACCAAACTGTTTGCGCTTCTGAAATCTTGATAGTACTCATTAGCTTGACCTTCCTCTACTACATACTACCTCATTGAATGATGTAGGACAGGTTGAAAAATCTGCCTTTTCTATGGTAGTCAAATTTCTACTGATGGATGAGAGTTGGGGTTCAGATTTATTGGCGAATTAGAAGTAGGAGGTTGTATTAGGGTTGATTAGAATGAGAAAAAGGAAGAATTGGTGGTTCTACTTGTTCCTTAAGTGATGAAGTGTTATTGAACTACACGTTGCTTTGCTTTTTATCATTATCTTTTAATGCAATATGATGAATTGTGCTCTTTTTTTTGAGTTGCTCTTACAGTTGACTGTTTATGGCCTTTTATTTTGTCATATAAATTATGCCATTGCATTCTCTCTCTTTCACACAAGTATGCGTATATGCACTATTTTCTTGCTATTAGTGCTTTGAAGCCATTGAAGAACGAACAAAACCTGCTAACATCGACATCAACTGTTATCATTTACGATCATGGATCTTGAGAAATATGAGGTGTAACACTGAATTTTACTGTGGCATACTGACACCCTGCATATTTTCTTTTTGTTCATTGCAATTCCTAGTTTTGATGCTTTTACTTAAAAAGATTCATCACATGCTTAAGCCTCTGCTGTGGTTATGATGGCCATGTTTTATTTTGTTGATATTCTTATGTGTTGCTCACCGCAAACTTTCGCTCCTGTTGAATTGCAGATGTGGCCAGCGGACAGCCCAAGGAATCGCTAAAGATGGCTGGAATGCCCTTGCTCGCTATTACTTTAATAATTTCTCTGATGGTACAAGACAGGTGTACATCCTTCGCACTATCCAAATTAGATATTCACAATTTCAGAAATAATGGGTATTTATTATAATAAGAATTAAGCTTTTCTGCTCTTGTGTTGGGAATATGCTCAGATTGCAACTTCCATGAGTTTATGTTACTACTAAAATGTGTTCCTTCAACTTGATTTTCTTGCATATCTATAAATGAAGTAACTTCCACAATCTTAGATTTCTTACAAGTGCCTGATTTGTTTTTTCAAATTACTTTTTCTTTGAATAAAAGCTATCTTGAAGTAAGGTTTAGATTTACTGTTATTTGTGAAGAGGGCCATCTCTTCTATAACATTTTCAATAATTTACTTACTGCAAATTTTCATTTTTGGCATACCTGTGAAGGACGCAATTGATCTTGTACATGGGCATTACATCGTTTCTGTTAGCCGGGATATGACCCCTCCATCTCAAGCAGGAGGCGTTGAGAGTATTGCGGTTAGTGCAAGTCAAATAAGAATTTATTTTTGAAAACGTGTTTTATACATCTCTAGACTTTCAGTGTCATTGTTAATAAATCTTACAATTTACAACAGAACATCTGACTGCTATCATTTCACTGTTAAGCATATTGTAAGAATCTATTATTCATTGGCCCATGAAAATGCTTCCTAACCTTTGATCCAAAATCTGCTTTTGGCATTAGCAACTCTAAACTAGCCGTCCAGCCCTCTGTCTGATAAGGGAGTTGGATTCACCATGGTCGATGATGATGGATATGGACTAATTGCTGTTTCTCAGAGTTGTCTTTACAGTTTTAACCCTTAACTTTTGTAGCCCATGAAATTGATTGTGAATGAGCTCATGATTCTTACGTTTCTAATTTTGTTTAATGTGCATTTCCTTGCCTAGATTACCAACCTCAGACTATAATCTTAAATTGTCTTTTCAGTCTTTTCCGCTGGCTTTTTCGTTGATCTTGATCGGATCATTCTTTGCCCTGATGTCACTTCGGCAAGGTGAGTTTCCTACGCTTGTTTAATATATAACAAAATGTCCACTAGTTTGTCCTTTTAAAAAGAAAAAAAAAAATTGTGTTATAATTCACGGAAAAGCATTCGTAGCAATGTTGAGAACTTAGTATGGAAGGGTAATTCAAAATGCAACTTTGCTAAACGATATGTATGTTGGAAGTCTATTCTTGCAGCTTTAAGAAACTTTATGGTAACTTTCTTGGATGAAACAGTTTGACATTTTTCCTTATGGCTGGGAAAGGTTTCTACCAATGATATTCACCTGTTATTGTGAATTGTCTGGATGCACCTACGCATGGGATTAACATTTGTAAATGTTGTCTTTCTTTTAGTCTTGCTTTCTTGTCTTTTATAAAGTTAGTGTTATTATAACTGTGCACAAGGACATGAAGAATATGGATTGAATGATCAAAAAAAGGAAAGAAAAAAACAATCAAAGATTTACTTGTATGTATGTGCACAGATGGCATGTGAACCTATGTATAGAGATTTTTGGTTTTTTTGGGGAGAAGGGGGGAAGGGAGACAATCTAGTGTAGGGTTAAATGAGCTGAGCAGAATCGAGCTTGAGCTTGCCAGGCTCAAAGCATGGTTTGATAGCTTTTGCTTGGCTCAAGGCTCGATGAGCTTGGAAATTCTAAGCTCAAGACTCAAGTTCGGTTCAATTCTAACCTGTTTAATTTGAGCCAATAAAGATTGATAAGACTCGATGCTGATAAGGCGCAATAAGCTTTTGAGCTGAATATTATTAGGCTCGAGCTTGGCTCTTTTTGCTTGAGCCCGAACAGCTCGCAGTGCGCTCTGCTCATTTACACTCCTAATCTAGTGTATCTTTAGTAGGCTCTGATTTTGGATTAGTTTAATCCTCTTTCCTTTTCATCATAAAAATAAGAAATAATCAAAGAATTTCTCCCACTTGTCATTTTTGTTGCCATTATTATGAGGTAGATTAGTGTCCTAAATAATCTTAAGTTTGTGAGACAGAAATAGAATTCATGTAAGTGTGAGTTATAAGAATTATAACTGGTGGATTTTTATCTATGTTCTTCCATATCATGCACATTAAATTTCACTTCAACCAATGACTGTATATTAAAATGCTTGAGTCTACAATACTTGAGCTTATAAATGAGTGAGTATTAAACTCATCTTGAGCAAAACTACTTGGCTTGAGTTATGTCTAACACCAACTACTTATAAGTACTTTAGTTTATTAATATAATTTGGGACTCATTTCCCAACAATATAATGGTACAATATATTTTCTAATGTTGGCTCTTTTTTCCATCTTCTGTGCAGTTCCATATGGTTTTCGGTACTTTTTCTTCTCAATGATGTGGGCAAGCTTTACTGCCGGTATTGCAGCATTTGTTAAGGCACATGGACGAGTTTTCTGCAATCGGCCTCGTCTGCATAAGCCTCGGCATTGATTATTGTTTAAGAACACCTGGAAAATATCCCCTGTGAGATTCTTAGCTTGGTGCTTATTTTCATTCTTTCATAATTTTTTTAGCCCACGTAGCTTTGATACTTGATCAATTGTATCAGGTTGTTCCATGATTCCCATTTGAGCAGTTGGCCTGATGCCAATTTCTTCTTTTTCCTTTTTTTTTTCCCCCTCTCTTTCATGTATCATAGGTGTTTCTTTTTTCCTTGTTCAAGGTCGAAATGTTTAGGTGGTAGTTACAAGAATTGTTTAAACACAATTTTTCACTTACCTGCCATGGCCAAAGTTGATGTAGTAATTGTAATTCTCTATAACACTTAACGTCATTTTTATCTTTAAGCAATTGAAAATTTTCAGCTCTTGCTACTTTTATATTGGATTTGAGGCTATTGGATTGCTGTGTTCTCTCTCTGATTGTATTGTATTGTGAAAATTGTTATTTTGGATAAGCTCTTAGACCAGAAAATAACTAAAATTACAAGAAGTGCGAATAAAAAAAAAGATGCAGAAAAGAGAGAAACCCAGCAGCTCAAAGAAAACAGAGAAACAAATAATGGTGAAAATAACAGCAGAATATCAATGTTTGGATTATTGAGCATGCTCTTTAAACTAGATGTACTTGTCTGCATATGGTGGCCAGAAAAGGTGAAATTCAATCTTATAGACAACAGTAAGTCCACTGAGATCCACTGGAGAAGACGTTACGTACCCCTGTACGAACAAAAAGTCGCCGGTGCCTCCCACAACAGGATGATTAGCAGGCTTGACATTGTGCGTTCCTCCGACAATGGAGATTGACCCTTTGTGATGCTTCAATCTGAGTGTGATCTTAGCAACAGAGATGCTGGTAAGCCCGTCAAGACTAGATGTTACAGAAGTTCCTTCCGCAATTCCAACGAGTTTGGAAGTTCGGTTAGGTGTGATTGTCATAGGGTCCTCAAAAACGAATATAGTACCGAAAGGCAACGCAATTTGACTGAGATTTGCTCCTGCAACACCATTCACTACGATATATCCAGTCTTATTGATGGTTTCATGTTGATAGAGCGAAAAATGGAGGGACTTGAGTCCATGGTTGTGGGATGTGGAGGTAGCCGTAAGTGAATGAGCTGAAAAAAGCAACACAGAAAGAGCAAAGAGATGCAGAGATTGAGCCATTGCTTTGTCTTAACCAATGCATAAAAGAAGAGGTTCATTTATAGGATTTTGGTGCAGAGACGTGATTGACCATTAAATAAAGACTGGAAATTACTGTCTCAACAGAGAAGCTGAACCAGTCAAGAAAACATCAACCGTTAAAAATGTCTATATAGAAGCTTCATCTACCAATCTATGGACTAAAAAAGAAGACCTTAATGCGAATGAAATGGTGAAGTGTGAAAAGAAACAAATAGGTGAGACTTCATTTTCAACCTCAAGAGTGCTATAATAGGTTGCACACACATACGACTCGGACGCTGAATATATTAATTTTTTAAAAGAAGTAAACCGATACGTTTAAGACATGTAATACTAAAAAACTATGATTTATTAATAATACATATAAATAAACAATTATTTATAATAAATAATAAATATAAAATAAAAATGCTTAATTTCTTATTTCAAGATAATTAGTTAAATTCTTAAAATTAGTATCATTAAAAATCGTAACATTTCTAGCTTATTCAGAGATAAATTGACAATTTAAAGAATTTCAACATTTTTAAAAGAAATTAAATTAATTCCCTGATGATATTTTACATTTCAATTTTCAAATGTGTTTCTAAAATATCTTTACAAATGTCCTTGAAATGTCTTCAGAGGTATTCTTAAAGTGTTCAAAATTAATAAAACAATGTTTATAAGTGTCTGACTCGTGTTCAAGGATATCCGAGAGGTGTCGGTATCCGACATGAGCACGTTGTTATATCTATGGTATCCGCCATGGGTAAGTTGTTATATCTATAGAACTGTAATGAGTTGAAAAATATGCAGAAAATCAGAATGCGGTCTAAAGCAAACTTTTACCTGCTTCTATTGTTTATACATATTTCTTTTAACCTGATTGGTGAGTCCATGGAGTCTGCACAATTAAAGCTACTTCCTGATCAATTAACTTCTGAATAATCTCCGTGGAGTTGAAAATTGACCTAAAAGCAATTTGGAAATGGCTCTGCAGAGACTTCACAAACTTGAGCAATCAGTAACTGCAGAATCGTTAGCTACTGTGATGAGAAAATTTAATGGCAAGTGGTTACCTATTTATACAGGTAACCTTCATTAAACTAATATGACAATTAACATATATTCTTGACCTTCATTTAACAGTCACAACAAAACAAACAGAAGAAATACTAAGTAGGGAACAATGGGTTTCAAGCTGCAATAATCTAACAAACGGAATACTTAAAAAGGAATTGAAAATGTTCAACACGGAAATGACAATATTGCCAGAGAGACCAAAAGAAATATCAATTGTACTCTGGAGAAGCATATTGAAGCATGTTCCACGGCAATTACTAAATAGAAATGACACGAAGAAGATCCAATCCTTTAAGATGCCTTAAAAAAAAACTATGTTGTCAAAAGAATACAAATGCTCATATACAACCTCAGGATGTACAATCATGTCACAAACCACAAAACTCAACAAAAAAAATGATATTTGAGAGCTCAAATTTAATGGAGGGCGGTAGGTTTACACTAAAGTCCTTTTATTCGTAGATTCCCCCCCCCCCATAATTTATAATATGAGTACAAATTCAAGAATTTTCACAATAATATGAAGATGGGAATAAATTTCATTGAAGCAAGCATTTTTATGGTTTCATTACTTCACTGGCTTATGCTTACATTATGCCATGGCATCGCTGCAACTGAAAAAAATGCCCCTTTCTTGAAAATCTAAGGCTTCTAAAGCTTCCTGACTTCCAGAGGAATTTAGTGGCAAATGCACAACTATTGAATTCAATATGAGATAAGATACTGTTCTTGAACATTAAATTTGTTACAGCTGCTTCTTTTTCTTCTCCAAATAAGAGTGGTTGCGTTGGAAGTCCAATATTGCCCAAACCAAGTGCCATAAACCAATTTCTGGCCATAATGCATCAGGAGAATACAACAGGCAGTTACTAGACTGCCAAAGTAAGAAGTTGCTAAGACGGGTCTCTCCAGAACTTCGAACAAGAATGTCAGGCTCAGGAGCTACTGCCATGTACATGTACTTCTCAATGTCTACCAGTTTTATCATAGAACACTCTCCTTGCATCTTCTCACTCTCTTCAATTGGAGCCACCCCATGGCCAGTTCTATTTGCCATCACTGCCTGATCTTCATAGGATGTGTGCACTGCATGCATGACCATGCTATTTTCAGTGTCAACTCCTCCAACTTCTCTAATCAAACCACTGCAGTTTGCACTTGCCGCTGTTGCTTGAGATTCATCAACTTCATCTTTCTGGAATTCTTGAAAACCATGTGGGGTGACACCATTCATCTTCTTACAATCATCTATTTCTTGAATGCCACCATTAGTAGCCTTCCAAAAGCTCAATGGTTGAATTTCCTCCCATTTATTTTTACAAGAATCTTGAACAGCATGTAAAATCTCATCACGTGAGGTATAAGCTAAACAGATTAAAAGGGTACACTTGGTGTTATTAGCAGTAGCCCTCATAACCTTTTCGGCAGCAATCCGGACATTTTCACTCAAAAGTTTCAAATTACCTATAAAATATACTCTGATTCCATATTGCTTCGCCATGCTTTCTTCCTTAAGCAACTCGTCAATCTTTTCTAGCATCAGATCCATCAGATCCTTAACCTCATCTGGCCGCCTCTTAAAATTATCAATGCTAAAGGCATAAATAGTTACATACTTTACTCCCAATTCATAGCAGTACTTAAGTATGGATATAAGAGACTCAAATCCAGCCCGATGACCAGCACCTAGTTTCAAGTTCCCCTTCTTAGCATACCTCCGATTTCCATCCATTATAAAGGCAAAATGGCTGGGGATGGGTCCCATGGATAGAATGCGAAATAAGCATATTCTTAAAAGACCGCCTATGGCTGGGGATGGGTCCCATGGATAGAATGCGAAATAAGCATATTCTTAAAAGACCGCCTAAATATCCATAGTTTCAAGTTCCCCTTCTTAGCATACCTCCGATTTCCATCCATTATAAAGGCAAAATGGCTGGGGATGGGTCCCATGGATAGAATGCGAAATAAGCATATTCTTAAAAGACCGCCTAAATTTCCAAATAGCTCACTCACTCTACTACTGTGTTTTGTCATTTCATTGAAACCCATATTGCAGGAGCAAAACTAACCTGTTAAAAAAAAGGGAAAAAAATGGAAAACAGTTAATACTGGAAGAGTCAGTTCCTCTAGATTCAGTTAACAATTGAGAAAAAGTACCATACATGTAGTTCATATAAAAATGTGGAAGTAATCACAAGTAATTATGTATTAGTCAGATGAAATTGCACAATGTAGAAGCGCTCATATGAAAGTGTGGAAGTGTTAACTACTTCTGAATGGCAAGATTAAGCTTTTAGAATACATGTGTTGTTCACTTGTTCTCTACAATCTAACAAGATGAATTTCTACCCTACCCCCTTGGGTCATACAAAATTACAGGTTTCCATATAATTCAGAGAAATCAGACCCAAGCAAAAACAATATCCGCTAGTGTATGCAATAGCATACAATAGATTGTGGACAGATCAATTAGGAAATCTCAACCCAAATAACTAACTGCAGCAATGTAACAGACACCACTCAATGATGGTGACCCAAGTAACTCAATCCTCAAGCTTCGCCCAAAGCTACATTAGCTGAACAAAAAAAAACCTTTCACCAACATATTGCAATGGTGAACTATTGAAGGTGGTCAATAATGCAAACAAGCTACAACTCAAAACAAAATTGTTGAATTCACCCAGAAAAAAAAGGCCACCTCATGGGTCAAATCTCTATGCAGTTACTATACATATAGAAAACAATAGAAAATCTGAAATTAGCTTTACCTTCAAAAGCACTGTCGAATAAAACCAGAATAAATTAACAGTAACCACAACTAACTTTCTTCCACAGACATGCAAAATTGGAACAACAAAATCTTAAACATTGCTAATACTAAATGACAATAAAATAAAATAAAAAACTAAGACAAAGAATCAAGTAAATAGAGAGTGCACATGGGTTACCTTTGATCTCCTCAGATGAACCCAGCAAGTGAAAAAGAAATCACAAATCTCTACCCAACTGGATTTGAAATCTGTCAATTTCATCAAACACTCAACACACATTAGTTTTGGTTAATGACAAACAATAAAATAACTTTAGATAGCTTAACATAAGAGAATAAACAAAGGGAATAGAATAATATAACCTCGAGATGGAATCAAGAAAAGACACATGTTTGGTAGTAATGACAACAAAAGAAACTTTAAACGATTCAAAATTATTGAATTTGAGGCTCAAAAGAAATTACTTTTAAAAGAGTCCAATTTGTCATATCTGGGTATGTTTTCTAGTGGCGGCTGGGGCGGGAAATTTCCAGTGGCAGATATAATATCTTCCTGACGGACGCCATAGCAGTACCAGTAAGAGGAAAACAGTATCGGTAAAAGGAAAGGACTTGACTTTCACCTCAAAATTAAAGTGAACTATGGCAAAGCCCAATCGAAGCCCACAAACTAGCGTAAGGTAGACTTCAGTTCCGTCTTCTACCAAACGACGTCGTGTTTTTGTTGGATCAGGGATTTCCGTAAAATAATCTGTAGTAAAATATTTTTGATTACTTTTTCGTTATTTGGACTATTAAAAAAATAAATTAATAAAAAATATTTTTCTTATCAAAATGAAAAGAATGAATTCTCATCTATAAGAGAGCATAACATTTCGGATATTAACAAACTTATATAATTTTATAATTGCGTATTTTTAATTTATTAATTATTGATAGTCATTAATTTTTATTATTATTAATATTAGCTCTTCTCATATTTTAATAATAAAATTTTTAGAATACAAAATTTTTATTATTATTAATATTTTTATAGTCATATATGTTAAAGATTTTAATATTCATTTAACTAATTTTCAATATAGCAATTATATATCGAAAAATAAGTTATTTATAAAATATTTTTAAAGAAATCTCTTATTTTCACCAGTTAGCTAACGAAATAACCAAAATGACCCTCTTTAAAATGTAATGAAGAAACTAAAGCTTCTCTCTTTGCTCGCTATACTTCTTTGATAAGAACTAGGAATCTTCCTTCAAACTAAAGCTTTTAATTCTGACTTGGTTCACAGTGATCGATTCTCTCTTAGCGATTCCCCGAAATCTAGCTGCTGCGGGAGCCACCGATTTCTCGGGTATGCAAATTCTCGATCTTGAAAAGATTTGTGTTAGGGACAGTCTGTGTTGAGAAAACACCACCTATCGAGTTCGACGTTTCAAGAATCGGGCCGTCGCCTTGGGTTCTTTTACACAGAGTTGAGGAAGTTAGGTAGTGGAAACAATAATCTTTGGGTTTGCTTGGGAGATAACAGGAAAGTGATGAATGTCAAGAAAGAAGGTGTTTAGACTAAAATTGAGGCTCATAGAATCGATTATTTTATATTAAAGGAGGGGATTTGGAGCTTTGCTATGAGGTTGCCATGCATTCTTCCAAGAAAACCAAAGATGGGCTACCAACTTGGCTTTTGGAGGGAGCAAAATGATGGTGACGGGGAAGGATCAACAATCTGAGGTTTGGCAAAATGATTGTGCACTTCTTTTTGTATTATAGGTTTTAATTAGATTCATACAATTGTAAACCTACTTAATTTATTCAAACTATTTATTTTGTGACCGGTTCAGATCCCTTGTTGCTGCATAATTATTTCACAATGGTTCTTGATTAGATTGTTGAAGTTGATGAGAGATTGACACCTCGAAATATGGTTGTCTTCATAACTTTGATGCCACATTTTCAGTTGCATAACATACATGGATAGCATCCTTAATACTCATAACTTAAAAGAATATAACATCAAAACCACAAGATGAAGTAAAAATATCAAGAAATGGGGTTATTCTTGCACAAAAATTTACAAAAAAAAATCATTTCAATTATAAAAGAAGCAACTTGATCATAAAACATAATATTTAAAGCAAGAAATTATCAAAGTTTGAAGCATAATAATGAAAAAGCAAGTAAAAATCGCCTAAAATATCTAAAAATAGGAAATGAGCACAAACCTCTCAAACAAAGTCTTAAAATCCATAACATCAAGCTTGGATAACTTCCTTGGCCGTAGATTTTGGATTTTTCTCGACAAAAATGTGATTTTTCCAAAATCACACTAAATCCCATGAAAATGAAAAGATAGTAAATAAATAAGATGTATGAGACATGAACAATGCATTTCTTGCTATGATTTTGAAAAATCTTTAAGATTTATAGAACAGAAAAAGAGGTCGTAGCATAAAAGAGGGAAAATCTTACTTTTAAAAGTTTAATCTTGCAAATTAAACTTTAGAACGGTGGTATAGGGTTTCAGTCCTCTATAATATTTTATTTTGGTGAAGAAAAATAAGTTTTGAGAGGAGAGAATTGAAGGTGGTTTGGTTAATGGAGAGAAAAAAAGGAGAAAGAAAGAAGAAAAAGAAATAAAAGAGAGAAATGGGAAGAGAAGAAAGAGTGTGCGTTGGTTTTGGGTGTGTGCATGAAAAGAGAGTGACTTTGTTTTGTCTTTTTGCTAGTAGAGTGCATTAGTTTAAAACCCTAAGATAATAGGTGTATATAAAATTATTAATCATAGGAATTGGTGTTTTAACTATTGGATAAATAATCTTTTTAAAATAAAATTTTTTGATTTTTGCATGCAGTCAAAGCATAAATCCTTGCTCTTGCACAATTGGATAAATAATACATAGGTGCAGACACCGATCTTTATCTTTATTATATAATGATGTAGATTTAATTTGGTCCTTTTTTTTTTTTTATTCCAATAGGTAGAATTTGACACTATACACATGCATGATATATTTTCTAACTGTCTCGCTTAAATTGCACTGTGTTACTAAAACATAGTCTCTATATATAGAAAATTATCAAAATGTACATATAACACTGTAACTCACGAAAATTATAATAAATCATCTAGAATCATACTAATGTAAAATTAAATTTAAAAATGATTTAATGCATGTTAATGACATGTTTAGAAAATGCGAATGTGACAGCTTCCTTTGCCATCTTATACCTAAAGGGTATGCATTGTCTTTTAAATAATCTATCTCTGCTTTTACGTCATTTTATTAGCCAATTAACAGCAATAAGACTGATTTTGGACGGAAGGAGCGTGTATTAGATTTTATATATAGAAGGAATAACGTGTTAATTTGGCTATAATTTAATTAGCGAGTTGTTTTGTCTTTTTCTTTAAAATAAAAGAAGGCATAACACACTTATTTGTATGTGATGGCTTGTTGTTGGTTTTTGCAAATGGAACCCATACTTGACATCAACATACCCCATGGAATTATGATATCCTATACTAGAGTGGCCATGTTCTGAAACTGCCGGTTCTAAATAATTTAAAATTGAAACTGAACTGAAAATTGACAGTTTCGATTTCAGTTTGAAACTGACTGGTTAAGGTTCTGATTTTGGTTTCTTAACGGTTTCAAAATTAACGATTATGGACGATTCTCTAACCAATTTTAGAGCGGTTAGTATAATTTTAAAATCAAAAAATCTAATTTACACAAATACCTTTAATATAACTAGGCATTATATAGTCATAGAGCCATTTATAGTTGTTAGGAGGCCAAATTTGGAGATTTTAATGAAAAATTTTTTGAAAAAATAAAATAATCGGTTGGCACCGCCGATTCTAATTAGTTGTCAAAACCTTCAGTTCCGATCGATTCTCAAAACCGCTGATTCACGGTTCTAAAAAACTTAAAATCGAAATTGAACTGCAACTTTTCAGTGGTTCCGATTCTGGCCGGTTCCCATTCCGGTTTCAAAAACTGGAATTTGGCCACCCTATCCTAGACTAGACGCAAAATATACGACAAGGTTTTTTGTGCAAGTGACAATAAGTGTTTGTCGTTTCTACTTTCTTCCAACGTACTAGTGTATATATATATATATATATATATGGACTATGGAATTTCATAAGAATGTATTTTATTTTCATATTGACTGAGATATGCTCCAAACTTGACTTTCTTTTATAATAAAAAAAAAAATAAGTTTCAGCTATATTTTTTAATAGATTTTGATGGATTAATTTACGGTAAATCGTTGTGATTTATACTGGTGAAAAAATATACATATTTTTTAAAATTTTTTTAATAGTATAATAGACAATTAATTTAATGATTACCGTAATGAAAAAAAGAAGAATAAACTATAAAATAAAAATAAATTATTTTTTTGGGGACCGACAAAGTATAAAAATTTCATTCAAAAATCTATCGATAATATATATATTACTTTTTAATCTTATATTGCCAGTTTTACAAATAAAATTTGCTTGAAATGCAATCCATTCAACAGCTTTTTGGTCATCTTTTTTATAATTGAAATTTTTTGATGGTCCAAAATTCATTGTTAAAAAAAAATTAATTGTTTATTTTTTTTTTTTTTAAAGTTCTTTTATTTTGTTTTTCAAAACGCTTTGGAATGCTAAACCAACTAGTCAAGTGGATCAGGCCCACCTGTTGTCACGAAAATGCAACCCTAAAATTACAGACAATAAACAGCCTCCATTTCAGTTTTATAAAACAAGAAACAGAGCCTTTCCTCTCTATCTCTAACTCTGACGCATAAATACAATTACTATTCGTCGGCTGTTGTCACGAAAATGCAACCCTAAAATTACAGACAATAAACAGCCTCCATTTCAGTTTTATAAAACAAGAAACAGAGCCTTTCCTCTCTATCTCTAACTCTGACGCATAAATACAATTACTATTCGTCGGCGCTGCCGCCGCCGCCGCCTCCTCCAATTGGTCGGAAACTGACGTCATGTCCTCTAGTAATAACGGCCGTAGCTCCGCCATCCTCTTCCACTTCTTCCAGCAAACTATCACTACCGCGATTATTCCTACTATTTCCACCATTATCACAATTACGACTGTTCACTAAAAAGTCACAATCTTTATTCTAGTCGATTCTTATCTATTGAAAGTTTTCTTACTCGTTTTCTGGCATTCGGGTAGAAGAGAAAAAAGAAAAAGATGGCTGCTTTGAGTGGCTATGGTGTGTGCTTGAAAGAGTCTGCTCTCCAGCTGCCGCGTTCAGTTTCCACCAATTACTACAAGAGGTCAAATCTGATAATATTATATATTTTTGTTGTGGCTTATGTATGTTTATTTTGGGTTTTAGGTGATAAGCTTTTTGCTAGTAACTTTTATTTCCTGTTCTTAGCTGATGGTGCTTGCTTTGTTTTCTTTTTTCTCTTTAATAGGAGGAATGCGAAATGGAGTCGCCCTCAAGCTGCTATAATTCCCAATTTCCATCTTCCAATGCGTAGTTTTGAAGTTAAAAATAGGTAAGCTATCAATGGTGCACTCTCGTTTGGAGAAAAAGATTTTCTTTTGGGTTTTTGGAGAAAAAGATTTTCTTTTGGTCAGTGTTAGAGAATCGGAATTTCTTGGATCCATTTTTTAAGGCTAAAAAAAATACTTTCTGTTTGTGTTTGGCTGATATCTCCTATTGTAGGATATTGTTAATATTTGTTAGTGATAGTTCATCTAATTTTTTTCCTGGGTTCTTAGCAAAGAGTTTGCTTCATTTCTAAGATGAGAAGCAAAAAACTTGGGAAAAACTGAAGTTTTATTTGATATGGATCCCAATAAAAAACAGACATATTAATTGGTATATGGACCAATAAAACCAGACATATTTAATATGGTAAAAACAGTGGTAATCAGACAAAAAATGGAACTGTCATTGGAGCAAATCAATTCCCGGAGTTTATTTTCCCGGAGATTTCTTATGGTTGTTGAAATTAGAACTTGAATATATTTTCATAGAGGAATTAGAATGTGGCATTTATAGCGTTCTGAATGGCCAAGTGAGATTACAGATGATCAAATGCTTAGATTTTGGTGCTAGGTATAGGCTAATTAAAATCTCTCTATTTTTAAATGTGGTTTGATTGATAGTCACCTCAGTAGTATATAAACCATGGTTTGCAGGAGGAGCCATGGCCTGAATTGAAAACATTATGAATGCACTTATTTCTGGAGCTGATAAAGTGAATGATCTACAGGAAGATTCTATAACAAATGTTGAACTCATGAGGATTGGTGGTGCTGTTCTAGTCAAGTGCAAAACCCGTTAATTTTGCATCCTTTGCATTGGCTTTTATATCACATCATGCTTGTGTACCGCAGATGTGGCTGTTTGACCGGTTTTCATTGCATTTTTGTTTGTTGAACTGAGTTTTGAGAACTACTTGCCAACAACATGCATGCTTGGTTGAAGAATTGATGCCACAAAATTATATGCTCTTTCAATGCTTGCAGGACATCATCAGAGGAAATAAAGTCCCTTAGATTGATAACAGCCATCAAAACCCCATATTTACCTGATGGTAGATTTGACCTTGAAGCATATGACGCTTTGGTGAATATGCAAATTGTTGACGGTGCTGAAGGCGTGATTGTTGGTGGCACAACTGGTGAAGGTCAGTTGATGAGCTGGGATGAACACATAATGCTTATTGGTCACACAGTTAACTGTTTTGGTAGTTCAATCAAGGTGATTGGAAATACTGGAAGCAACTCTACAAGGGAAGCAATTCATGCTACAGAGCAAGGGTTTGCAGTTGGAATGCATGCTGCTCTTCACATCAACCCTTACTATGGAAAAACCTCTGTGGAGGGCTTGGTTTCCCACTTTGATAGTGTGCTACCTATGGGCCCTACAATTATTTACAATGTGCCATCACGAACTGGCCAAGATATTCCTCCAGGTGTGATACACAGTGCAGCACAAAGTCCAAACTTGGCAGGTGTTAAAGAATGCATGGGTAATGATCGGGTGGAACAGTACACAGAGAAAGGAATTGTGGTATGGAGTGGGAATGATGATGAATGCCATGATGCTAGATGGAGCCATGGGGCTACCGGAGTGATTTCTGTTGCTAGCAACTTAGTCCCAGGCTTAATGCGCAAGCTCATGATCGAGGGGAAGGACCCTGCACTAAATTCAAAACTTTTGCCTCTCATACGATGGCTTTTCCAAGAGCCAAACCCTATTGGTTTGAACACAGCTCTGGCACAACTTGGAGTCGTGAGACCAGTTTTCAGGCTGCCATATGTACCTCTTCCTCTGCCAAAGAGGTTCAGGCTGCCATATGTACCTCTTCCTCTGCCAAAGAGGATAGAATTTGTGAATTTGGTCAAGGCAATTGGGCGTGAGAATTTTGTAGGAGAACAAGATGTCCAGGTTCTCGAGGACGACGACTTCATGTTGGTAGGTCGGTATTAGTCAGTTTTTGCTATTCAGGACTTTTTGCTTGGATTTTTAATATGACTAGTAAGTTTTGCAGTTTCAGTTACAATAATGCTTCTTGTTACATTGTTGAATCTGAAGCTGAAAATATAGTCTTTTAACTTCTTGTTACTGGTGTTTAATGTTCAAAAAGATCTCTGTTTGGATTATCTGGTGTCATTGGTTGCAAATCATCTTGGCTCTTGGATGAGAAATGTTGGTATCATCTTACTTGCTTCTAAAAGCTCAAATGTGATTTTGCTGATTATGTTAAATAATTGTATGTAGTGTCTTAATACTTACTGTTTTATACTGCTTGAGTGGTGTATTGAAATGTAAATGCTTGAACTTTGAACCAAATTGTTTGTTCTTGAGAAATTCTTGGTCAAGTGGAATGTAAATCAAAGTGTTCCTCTTTCTTTTTTGGTCTAGTATAAACGAATTTTATAAAATTTCATAATTTTATGAAGTTCATTCATAAATGAATTATATTTCTATTTATAAAATAATGAATTATTTTCTTCAAATTGGTGTATTCTAGAGGAACCTGAATAGTTTCCCAATTATCTTGGATTTCATTTTTTTTTTTTTTTTGGGTAAATTGGATTTAATTTCTTTTGACAATGCGCCAAAGTTACTTTGACAAGTGGTAAATTACTATACTTTCATTAATTAAATCTTGATATAAACAAAAGGATTTAATTTCTTTTGACAATGCGCCAAAGTTACTTTGACAAGTGGTAAATTACTATACTTTCATTAATTAAATCTTGATATAAACAAAATTAATATATCAGCTTTTAATCTTACAATAAAATTCTATTTAATCAAATATTTGATTAATTTTAGAAACAATTTAATATAAATTCATGGATACTAACACAAGGATATATTAGAAAAAAATGAAGCAAATCAAGACATTAGCGGTAACACAGTTGGAAGATTGGCTATATCTTAAATTACTCCACATGAAAATAGTTTGGACTTTCTTTTCATTTTCAAGTCATCATAATAATATTCCATAGTCAAGCATAGACTTTTGAATTTTGGCATTCACAGTCATATTACAATGACAATGATGTGTGAAAGCTTTTTACATGCTTACGAAAAGGTGACATTTCCATATTTATTGTATTCTTATATGTTCAGAAGAACACAAGTGTCAAATTGATGCTATAAGTCAAAATAAATAATAACTTACTCTTCTCAGTGAGCTAATAAATAATTTTCTGAAAGATAAAATATAACTGAATTCCTGATTAACCTTAAGTCCCTCTATATCTTAAAAAGTTCTTAACTTATATTTTAATCTCACTATTAGATCATTCTGTCTAATAAGTGAGCTTTTTACCATTAATTAGACACACTTTTTGGATGGAATATGCTCATTTTTTAGATGGAAAAAGGTCACTTTTTGGATGAAAAGACTCGATAAAGAGATAGAGCATAAGTTAAGGATATCGTAACTATTTCTCAAATGTAGAAAGATTTAAATGTTAATTTGAATATAATATAGGAACCCAGTTATATTTTACCCTTTTTCTGAATTATGTGTCTTTGCTGCAAAAGAGATGGCCTTTGGTTTGGCATTTTTTGCCCCTCAAGAACACCTCAAGCCATGTCTTCAGAAGCGGCATACCCAGAATTAGAAAGCTTCAAATATGCTTTAGAAAGACAACAGATTATATTCAAATCAACCAGAACAAAGAAAATCACTATAAAACATTTCCTCACTCTATCTACAGTTACATTAGAACAATTGGCAGCTACAACAAAATTTGCTATGAACTAAAAGAGATCACTAAAAAAATGATGATTACTTGATCAAAGGTTTACAGAAACCAAAAATGAACTGCATAAATGTTTTCATCTAAACATTTAACTTGTTGGATCAAACATATCTTTTACCTTGTTTTTTGTCCACTGGATTAGCATCCTGCTTGTGTTTAAGGGCCTCATCGCCTCGAATGAAGTGGAGAACGATTACGGGGTGATTTTTGAATGCGGTGAGAAGTGGAAGAACTTGATGAACCAGAAGTATTTTTAGTCCCCTTTGGTTTTTCCTTGATTGCATCTATTTGTTCTAATGCGTCCACAACTTCTCTCATTGAGGGTCGGCTTTGAGGATCTGGTTCGAGGCATTGTAAGGTAAGTTGTGCTGCTTGTAACATTGCCTTGGAGGAGTATTGGCCTTCTATTCTTACATCCATCGTGGCTTTTAACTTTTTCTTATATGGGAGAATTGGCTTCAACCAATCAACCAAATTTTGCTGCCCATTTGGACGCCTCCTATCGAGTGCCCTTAAGCCTGTCAGCAACTCAAGCAGCACCACTCCGAAGCCATACACGTCACTCTTAACATATAAATGGCCTGATTATTATTGCAAAAAAAGTATGTCAGATAATTAAACTATAACAACCTATTAGAACAGAACTCCAAATGCTTAATTTTTTCTGTCTTGTCCGTCAAACTCCATAATCAAGCATATACTCAATTCTTGATTTTACCAATTATACATATATATGTGTGAGTGTATGTGTGTGTGTCTGTGTAGGGAAACACAATTTCGCACTTTTATTTTATTACCTGTTGCAATGTATTCAGGAGCTGCATAACCATAAGAACCCATAACCCTGGTTGTCACATGTGAGTCTCCACCTGAAGGCCCCAATTTTGCCAAGCCAAAATCTGATATTTTTGCATTGTAATTCTTTGAAAAGACAACAAAAGAAGAAGAAACAACAATGTCAGTAAAACATTTGAATGCTTACACCTAAAATGGAAGCTTTCAAACTCCCTGTCCCTTTCTCTTGTTTAGAATTTGAAGCACATAAAAAGAAGACAGCACTTGCTTTTTGGAAGTTTACTAAATTTGTAGTGCTATCATCATAATGTCGATACAATCAGAAGTGTAAAAATCAGTATTGAAGTATCGCATTGAGACCGACCATTTGGTAGCATTAACAAGTTATGAAAGGAAATTTAGAATCACATCAATCGATTTCTATTCTTTCAAGAAACAGAAAGAGAAATTTATAAATTAGGCCTCAGATTAAAAAAGAAGCAAAAAGATATAATCGTATATAAACTAACCCCATCAAGCAGAATATTTGAGGCCTTGAAATCTCTGTAAATGACTGGCTTTTCTGAGGTATGAAGAAAAGCAAGACCTCGAGCTGTTCCAATGGCTATCTTGAGCCGTAAGTCCCATGACAAGGGTTCAATGTTAGGATTCCCTGCAAAAACAAACAATCCAATAATCAACGGAAATTATCTAAAATTTAGCAAATTCTAGTCTTTCTTTCTTCAAAAATTTCCCCTCAATCACTCATTTTTATCAATTCTTACTTCTGAAAAGATGATTCTCCAAGCTTCCCTTCTGCATGAATTCATACACAAGGAGTAGCTCTTTATCCTCCCAACAATATCCTAACAATTTAACCAGGTTAGGATGTGATAATCTTCCTAGAAAGTTCACCTCCGACTGCATTATCCAAAAGAGTTCAAAAAAATGCAGATTGTTAGCATTAATAAGAAGGGCTATATTGCATGGATTTAAATTCTCCAAACATCAAGAACAGCTGCCCCACGAAGCAGAAGCTAAAAGGCTTTGTATCAAATCCTCAATTCTCCTTCCCTATCCCGTCAAAATAATAATAACAATAATAATAATAATACTAATAATAAAGACGAAAAAGGAAAAAAAAAAAAAAAAAAAAAAAAAAAAAAAAAAAATAAATAATAACTAATAATAAAGACGAAAAGGAAAAGAAAAAAGAAAAAAAAAAAAAAAAAAAAAAACCTCAAGCTAGAGCAATTTATGCTATATCATAACTTTGATCAATTGTGAATCAACCAAAAGCATTACAGTTTCCAGCGTTTTTCCTTAAAAGAGTTCTTTCAAATATGACCTTATAAAAATTGCACATTCCTTCAATTGTCACTCCATTATTACGGTATGTTAGGCAATGAAGGTGAGGATGACCTTATGAGCAAGGCAACTTGCAGACATTACCACAATTAATGAAATTGCAGTAAATTGAAAACAAAATGAAGCTGCAGGTGGGACCCATTATGGAAAAATGATTGAAGCCAACCATAAACACAATACATAAAACACTTTGCTTCCCCCACCTTTATTCCCTCTCTTCTTCTTTTAATTAATGGTCAAGAGTCAAGACTCATCAGAAACAAGAATTTGGAAAAACAGAACAATCAATAAATGGAAAATAATTCATATTTGGAAGGAATATACTAGAATTGAAAAATTAGAATCAAATTGGAAGGAATATACTAGAATTGAAAAATTAGAATCAAATACCTGCCACTCGTGAAAACCTTGATAGCAACCGTTAACCCAGTGCCTGTTTTGGAAGGTGCATAAGTCTTTTCATCAATCCACCCTTTGAAGACTTTACCAAAACCACCTTCACCCAAAACAGAATCTGATCTAAAATTTCTTGTGGCACCCCTCAAATCAGCAAAGGTGAACTCTTTCAAGTTTGGTGCCTCCAATATTTGACCATTAGAGTTTCCATCTTCATTCACTTCACTTACTGCAGCAGAGAATTGGCTTTTCCCTGCACTGCTACTTGTGGCTGAGAACTCCATGGTTGTGTTATTGTTTGATGACCCTTTCAAACCAAGAGAACAAAATTCAATGGATCAGCTTCAAACCCAAGAAATAAAAAAGCAAGTGCAAAAAAAAAAAAAAAAAAAAAAAAAAAAAAAAAAGAGCAGGAAGAGGTAAAAAACATACCAGGTGTAGGAGGATTAGTAGTGCTGGTGATGATGGAGCTAGGATTAACATCATGAGAAGAAGATCCAAAACAATTGCCCATGTTGACTTTCAAGATTCTCTCCTCTTAGATGCTACCACTATTACCAAATATGCTACTAAGATCAAGAAAACAAGTTCATAACAGTAGTATTTTGTTTTTCAAAACGCTTTGGAATGCTAAACCAACTAGTCAAGTGGATCAGGCCCACCTGTTGTCACGAAAATGCAACCCTAAAATTGCAGACAATAAACAGCCTCCATTTCAGTTTTATAAAAGAAGAAACAGAGCCTTTCCTCTCTATCTCTAAGCCTTTCCTCTCTATCTCTAACTCTGACGCATAAATACAATTACTATTCGTCGGCGCTGCCGCTGCCGCCGCCGCCTCCTCCAATTGGTCGGAAACTGATGTCATGTCCTCTAGTAATAACAGCCGTAGCTCCGCCATCCTCTTCCACTTCTTCCAGCAAACTATCACTACCGCGATTATTCCTACTATTTCCACCATTATCACAATTACCACTGTTCACTAAAAAGTCACAATCTTTATTCTAGTCGATTCTTATCTCTTGAAAATTTTCTTACTCGTTTTCTGGCATTCGGGTAGAAGAGAAAAAAAGGAAAAGATGGCTGCTTTGAGTGGCTATGGTGTGTTCTTGAAAGAGTCTGCTCTCCAGCTACCGCGTTCTGTTTCCACCAATTACTACAAGAGGTCAAATCTGATAATATTATATATTTTTGTTGTGGCTTATGTATGTTTATTTTGGGTTTTAGGTGATAAGCTTTTTGCTAGTAACTTTTATTTCCTGTTCTTAGCTGATGGTGGTTGCTTTGTTTTCTTTTTTCTCTTTAATAGGAGGAATGCGAAATGGAGTCCCCCTCAAGCTGCTATAATTCCCAATTTCCATCTTCCAATGCGTAGTTTTGAAGTTAAAAATAGGTAAGCTATCAATGGTGCACTCTCGTTTGGAGAAAAAGATTTTCTTTTGGTTCAGTGTTAGAGATAGGATTCTTGGATTCCATTTTTTAAGGCTAAGATAGGATTCTGGTATTTTTTAAGGCTAAAAAAAAATACTTCTTCTGTTTGTCTGTTTGGCCTGATATCTATTGCAGGAACATTGTTTAATATTTGTTATGTGATAGTTCATCTGATTTTTTTTTTCCTGGGTTCTTTAGCAAGAGTTTTGCTTCATTTCTAGATGAGACGCAAAAAAAACTTGGGAAAAACTGGGAAAGTTTATTTCATATCGGACCAATAAAACCCCAGGACATATTTAATATGGTTAAAATATCAGTGGTAATCAAGACAAAAAAAAATGGACTGTCAATATGGACCAATAAAACCAGACATATTTAATATGGTAAAAACAGTGGTAATCAGACAAAAAATGGAACTGTCATTGGAGCAAATCAATTCCCGGAGTTTATTTTCCTGGAGATTTCTTATGGTTGTTGAAATTATAACTTGAATATATTTTCATAGAGGAATTAGAATGTGGCATTTATAGCGTTCTGAATGGCCAAGTGAGATTACAGATGATCAAATGCTTAGATTTTGGTGCTAGGTATAGGCTAATTAAAATCTCTCTATTTTTAAATGTGGTTTGACTGATAGTCACCTCAGTAGTATATAAACCACGGTTTGCAGGAGGAGCCATGGCCTGAATTGAAAACATTATGAATGAATGCACTTATTTCTGGAGCTGATAAAGTGAATGATCTACAGGAAGATTCTGTACCAAATGTTGAACGGATAAGGATGGGTGGTACCGTTCTAGTCAAGTGCAAAACATGTTAATTTTGCATCCTTTGCATTGGCTTTTATATCACATCATGCTTGTTTACGGCAGATGTGGCTGTTTGTCTGGTTTTCATTGCATTTTTGTTTGTTGAACTGAGTTTTGAGAACTATCTCGCCAACAACATGCATGCTTGGTTGAAGAATTGATGCCACAAAATTATATGCTCTTTCAATGCTTGCAGGACATCATCAGAGGAAATAAAGTCCCTTAGATTGATAACAGCCATCAAAACCCCATATTTACCTGATGGTAGATTTGACCTTGAAGCATATGATGCTTTGGTGAATATGCAAATTGTTGATGGTGCTGAAGGCGTGATTGTTGGTGGCACAACTGGTGAAGGTCAGTTGATGAGCTGGGATGAACACATAATGCTTATTGGTCACACTGTTAACTGTTTTGGTAGTTCAATCAAAGTGATTGGAAATACCGGCAGCAACTCTACAAGGGAAGCAATTCATGCTACAGTGCAAGGCTTTGCAGTTGGAATGCGTGCTGCTCTTCACATCAACCCTTACTATGGAAAAACCTCTGTGGAGGGCTTGGTTTCCCACTTTGATAGTGTGCTACCTATGGGCCCTACAATTATTTACAATGTGCCCTCACGAACTGGCCAAGATATTCCCCCAGGTGTGATACACAGTGTAGCACAAAGTCCAAATTTGGCAGGTGTTAAAGAATGCATGGGTAATGATCGGGTGGAACAGTACACAGAGAAAGGAATTGTGGTATGGAGTGGGAATGATGATGAATGCCATGATGCTAGATGGAGCCATGGGGCTACCGGAGTGATTTCTGTTGCTAGCAACTTAGTCCCAGGCTTAATGCGCAAGCTCATGATCGAGGGGAAGGACCCTGCACTAAATTCAAAACTTTTGCCTCTCATACGATGGCTTTTCCAAGAGCCAAACCCTATTGGTTTGAACACAGCTCTGGCACAACTTGGAGTCGTGAGACCAGTTTTCAGGCTGCCATATGTACCTCTTCCTCTGCCAAAGAGGATAGAATTTGTGAATTTGGTCAAGGCAATTGGGCGTGAGAATTTTGTAGGAGAACAAGATGTCCAGGTTCTCGAGGACGACGACTTCATGTTGGTAGGTCGGTATTAGTCAGTTTTTGCTATTCAGGACTTTTTGCTTGGATTTTTAATATGACTAGTAAGTTTTGCAGTTTCAGTTACAATAATGCTTCTTGTTACATTGTTGAATCTGAAGCTGAAAATATAGTCTTTTAACTTCTTGTTACTGGTGTTTAATGTTCAAAAAGATCTCTGTTTGGATTATCTGGTGTCATTGGTTGCAAATCATCTTGGCTCTTGGATGAGAAATGTTGGTATCATCTTACTTGCTTCTAAAAGCTCAAATGTGATTTTGCTGATTATGTTAAATAATTGTATGTAGTGTCTTAATACTTACTGTTTTATACTGCTTGAGTGGTGTATTGAAATGTAAATGCTTGAACTTTGAACCAAATTGTTTGTTCTTGAGAAATTCTTGGTCAAGTGGAATGTAAATCAAAGTGTTCCTCTTTCTTTTTTGGTCTAGTATAAACGAATTTTATAAAATTTCATAATTTTATGAAGTTCATTCATAAATGAATTATATTTCTATTTATAAAATAATGAATTATTTTCTTCAAATTGGTGTATTCTAGAGGAACCTGAATAGTTTCCCAATTATCTTGGATTTCATTTTTTTTTTTTTTTTGGGTAAATTGGATTTAATTTCTTTTGACAATGCGCCAAAGTTACTTTGACAAGTGGTAAATTACTATACTTTCATTAATTAAATCTTGATATAAACAAAATTTGGATTTAATTTCTTTTTGACAACTGCGCCAAAGTTACTTTGACACAGTTGGTAAATTACTCTATACTTTCTCATTAATTAAATCTTGATAATAAACAAAACTTAATATATCAACTTTTATCAATCTTGATATAAACAAAATTAATATATCAACTTTTAATCTTACAATAAAATTCTATTTAATCAAATATTTGATTAATTTTGGAAACAATTTAATATAAATTCATGGATACTAACACAAGGATATATTAGAAAAAAATAAGAAAAATTATAATTTAATCATATTAACTAAATTTTCTTAATTCATATGGAAGACAAACTATGACAAAAATTATGTAATGATATTTGTTGACTAATACTTCATTACAACTCACCAAATCTAACTTATGTGTTAACAAATATTTGAAAAAAAATGTCATTGTGATGATAAATTGATAAATAAATAGGGAGTGTCAAAGAAGGCAGGAAGGAGGGAAGTTTGACCAATAGCAAATCAAGACATTAGCTGTAACACAGTTGGAAGATTGGACACATGAAAATAGTTTGGACTTTGGAAACTCTTTTCATTTTCAAGTCATCATAATATTATTCCATAGTCAAGCATAGACTTTTGAATTTTGGCATTCACATTCATATTACAATGACAATGATGTGTGAAAGCTTTTTACATGCTTCCGAAAAGATGACATTTCCATATTTATTGTATTTTTATATGTTCAGAAGAACACAAATGTCAAATTGATGCTATATGTCAAAATAAATAACTATTAATAGACTTTTCTCAGTGAGCTAATAGACAATTTTCTGAAAAATAAAATATAACTGAATCTCTGATTATCTTTAAATCCATCTGTATCTAAAAAATAATTATGATGTTTCTAACTTATATTTTAATCTCACTATTAGATCATTCCGTCTAATAAGTGAGCTTTTTACCATTAATTAGACACTTTTTGGATAGAATATGCTCATTTTTTAGATGGAAAAATGTCACTTTTTGGACGAAAAGACTCGATAAAAGAGATAGAGTATAAATTAAGTATGTCGTAACTATTTCTCAAATGTAGAAAGATTTAAATGTTAATTTGAATATAATATAGGAACCCAGTTATATTTTACCCTTTTTCTGAATTATGTGTCTTTGCTGCAAAAGAGATGGCCTTTGGTTTGGCATTTTTTGCCCCTCAAGAACACCTCAGGCCATGTCTTCAGAGGCTGCATACCCAGAATTAGAAAGCTTCAAATATGCTTTAGAAAGATAACAGATTATATTCAAATCAACCAGAACAAAGAAAATCACTATAAAACATTTCCTCACTCTATCAACAGCTACATTAAAACAATTGGCAGCTACAACAAAATTTGCTATGAACTAAAAGAGATCACTAAAAAAATGATGATTACTTGATCAAAGGTTTACAGAAACCAAAAATGAACTGCATAAATGTTTTCATCTAAACATTTAACTTGTTTGATCAAACATATCTTTTACCTTGTTTTTTGTCGACTGGATTAGCATCCTGCATCTGTTTAAGGGCCTCATCGCCTCAAATGAAGTGGAGAACGATTACGGGGTGATTTTTGAATGCGGTGAGAAGTGGAAGAACGTGATGAACCAGAAGTATTTTTAGTCCCCTTTGGTTTTTCCTTGATTGCATCTATTTGTTCTAATGCTGAGAAGATTTTTGAATGCGGTGAGAAGTGGAAGAACGTGATGAACCAGAAGTATTTTTAGTCCCCTTTGGTTTTTCCTTGATTGCATCTATTTGTTCTAATGCATCCACAACTTCTCTCATTGAGGGTCGGCTTTTAGGATCTGGTTCGAGGCAATTTAAGGTAAGTTGTGCTGCTTGTAACATTGCCTTGGAGGAGTATTGGCCTTCTATTCTTACATCCATCTTGGCTTTTAACTTTTTCTTATATGGGAGAATTGGCTTCAACCATTCAACCAAATTTTGCTGCCCATTTGGACGCCTCGTATCAAGTGCCCTTGAGCCTGTCAGCAACTCAAGCAGCACCACTCCGAAGCCATACACGTCACTCTTAACATATAAATGGCCTGATTATTATTGCAAACAAAGTATTTCAGCTAATTAAACTATAACAACCTATTAGAACAGAACTCCAAATACTTAATTTTTTCTGTCTTGTTCGTCGAACTCCATAATCAAAAATATACTCAATTCTTGATTTTAACAATTATATATATGTGTGTGAGTGTGTGTGTGTGTGCGCGTGTGTAGGGAAACACAATTTCGCACTTTTATGTTATTACCTGTTGCAATGTATTCAGGAGCTGCATAACCATAAGTACCCATAATCCTGGTTGTCACATGTGAGTCTCCACCTGAAGGCCCCAATTTTGCCAAGCCAAAATCTGATATTTTTGCATTGTAATTCTTTGAAAAGACAACAAAAGAAGAAGAAACAACAATGTCAGTAAAACATTTGAATGCTTTCACCTAAAATGGAAGCTTTCAAACTCTCTGTCCCTTTCTCTTGTTTAGAATTTGAAGCACATAAAAAGAAGACAGCACTTGCTTTTTGGAAGTTTACTAAATTTGTAGTGCTATCATCATAATGTCGATACAATCAGAAGTGTAAAAATCAGTATTGAAGTATCGCAATTATTATGGTGTAGTTTACTATTTCATTATAACCTTTGTTTTTGGCGCAGATGTTGTAAAATTTGCACGTTGAGCTGCATTAACCTTTATATGTCTTAACCGAATAACGAAGAAAAATCATCATCAATTATCTCAACATTGGTGTCACTGAATGAACTATATGTAGAGTCCTCCACTTAATGAAGAGCTGCATTACCAGATGTATTGAGTTCCTATACAGTACCAAGAAATCTATGAGGATATTTTTCTTAGTTGCCAATTGTATATTCTTTGAAAAGAAACAAAAAGAAGAAAGAAACGATACAAATGTACAGTGATAAATAACTATAGTGTGAGTATTGCTTTGTTTCAAATCACATAAAAATGGATATAACTTTCAAAGACATCACTACCTTGTCCCCTTTCTCTTCGGTATTGAGATACTGTTTGAAGACAACGAATGAAAATCAATGTAAGACACAGCACTTGCCTTTTTGTTGTGAAGTTGTTAACTTATAATGATGAATCCTTGATCACTGCACTAACACTATGCACAATTATTAGTAGAAATGAATGTAACAATAGAAACGTTGTAAAAATCAAGTAATTGACAGTATCGCATGATTATCTAATACACAGGAAAGGACAGAATTGACACCATCAATTGTCAGGTAAGCATATAAATAGCATACTTTTAGATGACAAAGAGGAAATTTCCTAAGAAAATCAAAACATTCAATAGCAAAACGTCGATGATTATACCCTATCACGTTGTCTAAAAAGAAACAGAACGAGACCAAGAATATGATGTATAAAAAAAAATTGATAGATCGAGACATCTAGGAGTCACAATTGAGAAAGTAAGCAGACAATAGCAAAAGACAGAATATAAAAATACGTATGAAAAATATATCTACACTGATTAAACACCCATCAAAAGAAGCACAGTGACTCAGATTTCTACGAGGGTCACTTTCGGAATCCATCACAAGTCTGTAAAGGAACATTGACCAGATTGGTTTACTGGAAGCCTATTGCACAGGAGAAAGAGCAGAGGGAACCTTGAAGGATGCTGAACTTTAAAGCTCAATACTCCAAAATAGACTATCTAGTGAGAGATTCTCTGTTAATTTAAGGTCTTTCGATGGCATTCAAATTGCGTTTCATAAATCTGTTCACAAGATAATAACCTAAAAATTTCCCTAGATGAGCAAAAATAGCACTCACCACAAAAATGATGAGACTCTGAATGGAATAATTCATGCCTGGAAATAAAATTATCTAAAATTTTAACGCAACGAAAAATTACTGAGACTAAAGTTCACTTTTCGTTCAGTATCAAAAAAAACACTATGTGTCTCTGGCAATATCTCAGATTCTATCACTAGACCTCCATAATATTATCCAATTCAAACTGTTCCTTTATAACTTCTGAAAAGATGAGTTGACTCTAAAGCTTTCCTTCATGGCATGAATTCATACAACACAAAGTGTAGTCAGAGGTCGTCTCTTTTAGACTAATACAGCACTTATGACAATAATGTACACAAGTACAAATATTTAAGTCCAATGAGTTAGGGAATAGATCAGAAAAATGCAAAGGTTTCTATCCCTAAGAATAAGTTCGAGCCCTCCTGACTCGCACAATTATGGGTCAACCACAAGAGTTCAAAAACCAAAATGGCAAGGATGATAGTATTCGATTTATGCTAGATTGCAGTACAGAGAGTGGTCGACTATTTGCATGGATTTAAAAACTCTCTCGCGCTCATGCACACATAATCAACAGTAAGGCAACTATCAGCTAGCATCGCCTATCGTAAATCGCAATTCTGAGACACAGTGTGTTTTGTATAATACAAAATCTCTCAATTCCTCCCTTCCCTATCCCGTTCAAAATACACAATGTTATAAGTCAAACATATAATATTTAAAATAATATATGGAAATATGTAGAGAGAAAGAATATAGAGCTTAAAAAAATAAACATAAAATACGATTTCCATAGACTAAGATGCAATTGTAATATGAGTGCTTAATGATAGAACATCACTCAACTCCACACTTTGACTCAACTTGTCGAATAATCCAACAAACAGCCCATCTACCAGCCTTTCCAGCGTTCTTTTTCTTCCCTCTAAAAGAGTTCCTTTCAAATACGCCCTTAACTCTGGGGCACACTCTCCTTCAATTGTACTCATTCTTATGCGTACTGTCTACGCGCAAACACTGAAAGCTGAGCGCATCGACCTTAACGCACACGCGCCACTCTGCAGCACATTAACCCAAATCCTACATGAAACACTCCTGCCCACCGTAAATTCGAACAACAATGAAAGCCCTCGCCAGGTGGGACCGCACTTATGGAAACAATGATTGAAACGCCAACACCAATCAAACAACAATCGCACATAAAAAACCAACACACTTTGCTTCCCACTCTTATTCCCCTCTTTTCTTCTCTACATCCTAATGGTCAAGAGTCAAGACTCCACTCCAGCAAACAGCAATTTGGGAAAACAGAACCATAACTAAATGACACAATAATCTCCACTATTTGGAAGGAACTATACCCTAGCAACTTGACAAAACTAACAAAGAAATCCAAAAAATATTAAAAAACCCCTTGCCCTCTTGAAAACCTTTTCATCCACTTTCCTGAGTTCTCACTTTTCTTGCAATAGCCAACCGGTAACCGCCAGCTGGCCTGTTTTCCGGAAGGCCTGCATAAGTCCTTCATCCAATCCCACATCCCCTGCAACGACTCTTACCCAAACCACCTTCCAACAACACAGAAGAATCTGATCTAAACTTTCTCTTGCTGCACTTCAAATCGCCACAAGGCTGGAACACCTCCTTCAAAGCTTCTGGTGCCACCAATTACATTTGACCATCTACCGAGTTTCCATCTTCCATTCACATTTCCACTTGCTCGCACCGCAGAGAACTCTCGGCTTTTCCCCTGACCTGCTACTTGGTGGCTCGAGAACTCCACTGGTTTGTGCTAATCCTGTTTTCGACGCTGACCCTTTCAACCACAGAGAACATATAATTCACATCCGTTTGTGGAGTCAGACTATGAACCTCAAAGAATAGGAAAATAAAAAAAGCACACGTTTGAGAAATCATAAGATATAACAAGAAACTTCACATGGAGAAGAGCTGTGAATTATAAAATAACGTATAATGCAAATTAGAGGTCGTACCTGAGAGAAGCGGTTAATATTAATGGAATAAATGTATTGAGGACTGTTTGGAGTTAGGAAATGAGAGTTTGTTCATGAGATAGAAAGGAGTTGGTATACAACAGCTATAATCTATGAGTAAGGTAATAAGAAAATCTTAAAGAGCACAATGTCGAAGACCACATTTTCTTATGTTTGTGACTTAATTAACAAGAGGTTACTCGCTTTCTGATATGATGGCAATCACCATAATCCTTTGGTTCTACTAATGATCCTTCTTTGTAAACAGTGAATTTTTCCTTAAAGAATTATATGCTCAACGGGTAAGAATCAAGAAAAAAACAAGTTCAATTGAAAACGAAGAGACATAGGAGTATGGGAAGAATTAAATTTCTTCTACCTTAGGAAGGAGACATTGCAGAATAAACAGACTGTGTGTCACACAAATAGGAATCTTTCATTTATAGGGAAAGCAAAAAACACCGGAGAGAGAAATAGTGAGACGAGGAGAATCTGCTTGAAAAGCCAAGATAAAAAGAAGTGGAAAGTGGGGTTTGTTGCTTTATAGAGGACTGTATACTCAATGAAATTATAGGTAGATAATTATTGCACTAGATAGGTTATATAGTTAAGTTAACACTAAAATCGAAGCAATTAATGCTACAAATGAACCTCTTGCGCGATCACCATTATTATGAAAAATCTTATATATTGATAATGAAGGTAAGGAAAGAAGGATGAGATGGACAGAAATGTAAAGTCTTTAAGAAGTATGATCTTTTGGTATTTCTCTCTACGCCATTAAGTTCTATACACTGCAATATGGCAAAAAAAGTTACCACTCGAAAAATCATTCGACCGCTTTTTAGTGCTTTTGTGTTCTTTATTCCCGTAACTATGAGATTTTATTTACATATTAGCGAGCTAAGATAGCGGCCCAATTCATTATCTTATGTAATTTCTCTATTTCAACTCACAGAGTGTTAGACGAGGTCATAGCCAAGCAGATATATTCTATGAGCAATGTCACATCTACTGGTACGAAGATAACTGACTATCGTTTAAATTCAGGCTAGGTCCTGTGGTATTCTAAAGGTGAATATCAAATAAACGTGATTAGAGTAAGAAACTCTAGGAGGCCTGTGGTGGGCTATAAAACGCTCTGACATTTAACCAATTTTGTCGCAGTGACCTAGCATTGTAATCCCAAACATGTCACCAAAAAACATGGAACCCAGTGTCCTATTGCTCTGTGAAAACATCTATTGGAATTCACCAGTGTTGTCTTAAGGCGCTAAGAACTAGCCATGGATGTGATCTCCTCAATTTTGCCTTGTCCAGCAAACAGTTAGCCGTGTGCGCTATAAACTCTAATAGATCTTATGGCACAAATTCGAAAAACAGATCTATCCCAAGACCAGTTGCACACGCGATACCGTGGTGCTAACTCATAAGCACAAGCCATTAACACATAAGGTATTATTTATGACCCTCCAATAGCCGTTAATGGGATAGTGGGTCTCCTATGACAATTTTGAATGTTTGGCACACTTATAATCAATGTTGTAGATTGTTGGTGAACTCATAATTTTTGCAATAATTTGGTCCCCCAATTGGGAGTGACCCTAATGGTCTGAAATTTACGGTCAAACAGTAGACCCCAATTCTCACATATTGTGACAGATCATATTGTAATAATGGGCACTATAGTCATAAGTATTTTTATTCTCAATACCCTAGAAATCTTCGAATATACTGATATCCAGAACATAGTAATTTTCTAGGTATTGAATGGGCCACAATATAATGTTCCAATAATATGTTTAAGTTAACTTCTAGTTACCTATCTCGAATTCATTTCTATGAGCAATCAATATCATTTATAATTAGAAAACTATTTACACACGTTGTTGATATTATATAAGGAGATGAGAAGATCTTATCCACTAAAATTCTCGGTAAACAAACGCAAAATATAAGTACGTAATAAGTAGTGCATCGATTATCTTTATTAATCATAAAGCTTTCTTTATTACATTAAATTTTGAAACAGAGTTTGAAGTCAACTGAAAGAGCCACTAATATCTTTTTCGGCTATTACAAATACTACATAATTGAGAATTCTATTGTATAAGAGTTTATAGTGTTCTTTATTACGCACATTTTGATTTTGAGTCCATTAAAAAATTAACTTTCTAAAAAATAGACAGCTCTATATTAAAACAGATATAGTATGTTCGGTTCTAAACTACTTTCTATATTTGAAAGTGAAAGACTTGATTTGTAATTAGAAAGCTGGTATTTTGGAATTATTTAGTTTATTTTTATAAATATATTCGTGTTTGATTGAGTTTATGAAAAACGCGTTGTTTGTTTAATGTGAAACAAGAAAAGGCAGTGTCATATTTTGTACACCTTAGCTTTCAAAAAAGAGATTATGGTAGTTTCGTTAATATGAAAAGTTAACCTCATGTAACGCTGTATTTTAGTTTTGACTTTTTTCAAAACATATTGGTCCACATTATTTCAGAATAAAAATCCTTATTTCTTCTCCTTAAGAACAAAGTCTTACAACAACAAAACTATGTCAACAAAATTTATTTTATTTTTATCACATTTATTTGAGTTAGCTTGATCCTTGTTTTTATGTCTTCGCTTTATTTAAGTTTTGAGCAAATTATTTTTAATCCTTAAAAATTCTTTTAAGTGATATATTGAATTTACCAAACATAAGAGTCATAGGGAAATATTTTGCATATTTTGATATATTTAGTTTCAATTTTAATACATAAAACACTTTGCTTCCCCCACCTTTATTCCCTCTCTTCTTCTTTTAATTAATGGTCAAGAGTCAAGACTCATCAGAAACAAGAATTTGGAAAAACAGAACAATCAATAAATGGAAAATAATTCATATTTGGAAGGAATATACTAGAATTGAAAAATTAGAATCAAATACCTGCCACTCTTGAAAACCTTGCATACTTTCTGAGTTTAATTTCTTGATAGCAACCGGTAACCCAGTGCCTGTTTTGGAAGGTGCATAAGTCTTTTCATCAATCCACCCTCTGAAGACTTTACCAAAACCACCTTCACCCAAAACAGAATCTGATCTAAAATTTCTTGTGGCACCCTTCAAATCAGCAAAGGTGAACTCTTTCAAGTTTGGTGCCACCAATATTTGACCATTAGAGTTTCCATCTTCATTCATTTCACTTGCTGCAGCAGAGAATTGGCTTTTCCCTGCACTGCTACTTGTGGCTGAGAACTCCATGGTTGTGTAATTGTTTGATGACCCTTTCAAACCAAGAGAACAAAATTCAATGGATCAGCTTCAAACCCAAGAAAGAAAAAAGCAAGTGAAAAAAAAAAAAGCAGGAAGAGGAAAAAAACATACCTGGTGTAGGAGGATTAGTAGTGCTGGTGATGATGGAGCTAGGATTAGCATCATGAGAAGAAGATCCAAAACAATTGCCCATGTTGACTTTCAAGAGTCTCCTCTTAGATGCTACCACTATTACTAAATATGCTACTAAGATCAAGAAAACAAGTTCATAACAGAAGTATACATAAAGAGGGCGTTCAATCCCTTTTGAAGCAAACACCGAGGAGGAGCCAGCCAAGATAAAGAAGTGGAAAAAGTGGGGTTTGTTGCTTTTGGGTTATGATTATGTTTATGATATATTATATATAAACACATATGTAAAATGAACTTTGTTCTTTTCTTATTTGAGGGGAAGGTGAAAGGAAGAAAGCTCTAACCTTTTTCTCCTAGTTAATATTGAAATTCACAAATTTTGTCGTCTCTTTGTTTTTTCCTAACTGATTTATATAGGCTAAAGGGCAAATTCTATCTTTTTTTTATTCACTCGCTGGCAGCTGCCGCTATTTGCATTTGCAACGACAATATGACATGTTCAGTCAATAACGGAAGAGAACAGAGCCGTGTGCTTAACCTAACCATTGCATATTCTATTCCAACAGTCAACTGAACCGTGTCCTTCTTAACCAGCCATTACAGTGTTAGCCCAATAGCCAATGGATGTGGATCTCCTCAATTTGCTTTTAGAACAGAGCCGTGTGCTTAACCTAACCATTGCATATTCTATTCCAACAGTCAACGGAACCGTGTGCTTCTTAACCAGCCATTACAGTGTTAGCCCAATAGCCAATGGATGTGGATCTCCTAAATTTATTTGCTTTTTGCTTGTTGACTAATTTTCATGGTGCCTCGTCTTGCCCTTGCATGATATTGATATGCATGTATTATTTTCCTGATCTTGAATACTAACTAACTAGTATTGGTATTTGGCAATATTTTCAATTTTTAGTTATTATTCCTCTTGATTTATTTGGACAAAATTTATAATTAGACTATTCCGTTTATTTAGATAAACTTACTAAATTTGGTAAAAACCAAAATATAGTCTATATTGTCCTTTATATAGCTTTCTTTATTACATTAATTTGAAAATATTGAGTCCAAGAGCTATCTTCGGCAACAACTTTTTAAGTAGTTTTTAGCATTTTGATGAGCCAAAATCCTAAACGCTATTTAAAAAGTTGTTCGGTAATATAGCGTTTGAATTAGTTTTTATAGGTTATGGTAGCGTTATGTGAACATAGCGTTTGTACTAGCTTTCAGAGATTATGGTAGTCGTTATATGAAAAGTTAACTCATGTAACGTTTAGTTTTTTACATGTCATAAAAAACTTCTCAAACAGCTAACAGCTAAACGCTACTAAAATAATTAATAGCTACCTAATTTTACCGAACAGATCTAAAGTATAGAAAATGCATTGAATGTAGCTAAATTTCCAAAGCAATGTTTTTATACTTTTTTTCTTTCTCTTCATTTTGATTAAAAAATTCATGAAAAATTCATTTTATGGATGTAATTTTTTTCTTACAAGATTTTTATAATTCCTTCTAAACAATGGTGCATGACTTGAATACTGCACACATTTCAAGCACTCTTCATTCTATTGGAAATTGGTTTGCCCCTGTTTTTATAAAATTCGAATTTTTATATATTAAATTTGTTGAAATGGAGAATATGTTCGCAGCTTTTTTAATAGAGCACGAATTTCACATTCCTTATATTTCAGATAATAGCACATTCGATATTTTTTTTTTTTCCCCTTTATAATTTGATGTGAAAAAACTTAGATGTTAACTATTGTTAAGTAAAATATAAGGAGCGAACTATGACCTAATAAAGGCATGATAATGCTTAGCATGCAAACTATCATCATGCTTATACCAACATTATGTTTTGCCAGAGTGTTTGTACACGTGGCAGACTACCTTGACCGTGTTTTATGGCAAATTATCACGTCAATGATTTTTTTTTTTTTTTTAACTCGGCTTTTTAGCTTGCGCAAATGGGCAATTTGGTTTTGAATTAAACAGAATCATAAAAACTAAAAATCGAAAATAAATTTTCTTTGAAACTGAATTAAACTGAAATAAATATAAAAATCGAATTAAATTGATCGGTTTGGTTTGTAATATTGGTTCGATCAAACGGTTCAATTTTATTCAGAAAATAAATATTTTGAAATAACTTATCCAAAGACCGAACTGAAATCATCGAAAATTTCTAACTAAAAATTGAATAACCGAATCAAAAATAGAAAATAATTTGATTTGATTTTTGATTTTTGATTTTTGATTTTTTCCAAAGTTTACTCACCCCTATTCAGCTTCCATTGAAGTTTTAAATTTGAGATCTTTTAGCTTTATGTAATGGCTCCTTTAGAAGTCACCTATGGTCATTACTTTGATGATCTCTTTCAAGAAATATCAAAGTAAAACTCAAGTATATAATTTTTTATCATATACCTTTCATGATAAAAATTATTTAAAGGTGAACTCTTCTTTTTATATGTGGCAATTTACATAATTCTTAATAAATAACTAGTCATTTTATTAGTAACGTGATTATCTCTTCGTGAGAAAATATAGATAATAATCAAAAATCAAGAATAATAAATTATAATTTACTTTCATCCATGAATTCATACTTAATCTATTTAAATATAAGATAAATAGTATATTTTATTTAATCTATTTGTGCCATGCACAAAAAATAGCATCGAGATAAATTAAAATCACATACAGCTCAATTGACATTACATGCTTATAAGTCTATACTATTCATTTGACAAAAGAACATGGTTTTGAGTATTTTCAAAATAAGATATGTGCCATTATTTTATTTTTTATTTATTAGAAAATTTTACGAGCCAAAAGAATATTACGGTCTATATAAAAGAGGTAACATTTTCTTACTTTCCGCGTAAGATATGCACAAAACTTACCATTAGGGCAAAACGGGCAAGAAACAAGTATAAACTAGGCTGATGGCTGATGTTGCTGATGCACCAAACTGTGGCACTAGGACTAATGGAAGTTTCTTATTATCGCTTTTTCTTTAATAAATTTAATCTTCACATAGCATAAAATTCACATGTAAAAGTTAAAAGTTAATAATAATAATACATTTAATGGAAGCTTCTTATTAAGCTTTTTCTCGAGTAACTTTCTTCTCCACGTGGCATAAAATGTTAAAATTTATTCAAAAAATTATTATCGAACACAATTATAGTCGGCTGATCTTATGTGAAAAATAAAAGATTATGAGTTCTCTCGATAACCAGAGTTTTTAACCGATGTGTTTTATAGTAACGTCATGACTACAACTTCTGATATCACATGATTGATTAATGAAAAAGTATGAATTGTAGTGCGCATAGTTGTCATTGGATGCTTTCCTTTTTATGTCTTATAAAATCCTAAGAAATGGAATATAATTTTTTTTTTATAAGGAATAATAGTTGTATTTTTTGTTGGATACGTGTTTGAAATATTAATTGAATAAAAAATTAATAAAATTTTAAATTAAACAAGAGTAAGCTCCCTTATTCATGGATGGAATTCTAGTATGATTGTGAAAATTAAAGAAATTTTTTCTAAGGGAAGGCACGAAAAATGATAAAAAAAAAAAAAAAAAAAAAAAAAAAAATGATTTGATAAAAAAAAAAAAAAAAAAAAAAAAAAAAAACCTATCAAAAAAAAAAAAAAAAAAAAAAAAAAAAACCTTATCATTCAGATGGATCTCACAGTGTTAGAGTATTTTGTCATTTTTATAATGTATTTATGTATTTACCAAATTGAATGGATGAAATTATAATTATATTTGAGAGATTAAATATTATTTACTAATAAATTTTACGTGTATTGACAATATATTAATTGAGGTGGTAAGCGATTTTAATTTCCATAATAATGAGAATACACTTTACGGACAGCGCGAAAAACCTTTACTATTTATGGTGTGATCAGGATTTAATAAATGAACAAATATATTTTGTTGTTTGGTCATGGAGGCACTAAACTTTTTTGGAAAGTAAACAAATAGAACTTCTTCCTTACATTATTATATTATAAGATTCCTCGAAAAACAATATTATAAGATAAACATTGAAAATGAAAGATTAGGTCAATAATAATACTAGTAAATATTTGTAAAAAATATATTAATTTAGATCCTGCCTTGAATAAATTAAGCATAATAGATTTTTCTGTTGTGATCCATCATTTTCTTCATTTTTTTTTATTTTGGCAACAAAAACTATTGTTTTTTTTTTTGTTAGAGTTCGAACTCTGAGTATGAATCTCTTTGAACACTCGGATGGAAGTACTTTATCCCCTTTATAGACCTACCGGTGTAACTCCAAATTAATTGAATCAATAGATTTCAAATACAAACTTATATATATATATATATATATATTTTATTAAATATTTTAAGTTTACCAATCGGTTACCTTTTTATTAAATATTTTATCTGAATGGAACTTTTTCATTGATAGGAAAACTAACTCTCCATTTTCCTTAAAAAAAAAAAAAAAAAAACTTAAAAAAAAAAAAAAAAAAACAACAACTCTCCCACTTATATATAAAAATTATATCCACTAATGTAAAAATTCAACTTTCTTTGAAAAAATAACATTCAAAGTATCAACCAAACATCAAAATTTATATTCTTAAATCACTTTTCCGTGTAATTTTATCAACCAATTACCTTTTTATTAAAGGTGAAAAAATAATAAAAATAAAAAATAAATGAATTCAACAATGTGAAAGTGAATTAAAAGTAAAAACAATTAAATAAATTAGAAATGTGGAATTGATTTTTTTTTTTTGAAATGTAATTCATTAATAATAATATATCAAGAATTACAAATAAGCATATAACCAGACATAAAACTTTATTAGCTAATAGAGTTCGTTGATCTTCTAACGAAATAAAAAAATTCATATCCTTTTGAATAAGAAATTAAAACTAAAAAATATATATATAATATTAGATCTTTTCGCTTGGAGTTGATCTTGACAAAAGATAGAAATCTTCATAATAGCAACTAGTTCATTAATTGATTTGAACATGAAAATAATAACTTCTCTGGATCTTCTATAATTAGATTGATTTTTCAATGATTTGCAACATATGATAAATACAGATGAGTTTCTGCCACTATGTGTCAATAGTATCAATAGAAGAATATGCCGCATTACCATGCTCCATCGATTGAAGATTTATATCTGCAAATCAAGATTTAAAGTATCCAACCAAATAAGAATAAATATTATAATTTTATTTAATTATAAAAAAACCTTCACAAGAAGGGACTACCCTCACAAAAAAAGGGAAAAAAATTCTAAATATGAAAACAACCAACCATAACAAAATAAAAGAACAGATATGTTATAGAAAAAATAAATATAAGTTTATTAAAATAAATAAAAAAAGATTAAAAATAAAAAAAATAAAGAGAAAGAGATAGTAAAAAATAAGAAGTAAGAGGTTAGTACCGATAAACATCAGCTGCCGTAAATTAAAATTAGGATTACAAAACTAAAGGGAGAGAAATAAATATAGAATTGATTTAGAAGTCGGTTTCCATGACCCATTTGGAGTTGAAAGGTCAAGCGAGACCAAAGAGCGTGGAACTTGGTTTTGATGACCAAATTTCTTTCTCTTCTTGTCATCAAGTCCTACACCAAATGGTTAACATTAATAAAATATTACAATTTTTTTAAAATAAATATAAGTAAAATAACTTATTATGTTGGTTTGAAGGAAGAAATGAATCTAATTTTTTAATTTTTAGATTTTGGTTATGTATGTGAACTCCCATACTTATGCTTGAAAATTTATAAAATTGCTTTTAATTTAATAGTGTTTTGGTTAATATTGTTATCCATTCGAAAAATTAATTGACTAAAAAAACGTGAATGTCCTAAAATTAGAAAGCACACGCTAAAAGTCTTCGTTTCTTTTTTTTTTTTTTTTTTAAATTTCTCGAAAAATTAATTGACTAAAAAAAAACCGTGATGTCCTAAAAATTAGAAAAGCACACGGGCCTAAAAGTCTTCGTTTCTTTTTTTTTTTTTTTTTAAATTTAGGCAGTTCGCGGCGAGATAATTTGAAAAATTGGCTTTTAGCGTGTTGATCATATGTCAAAACTCTTCCTACTCTATTAATTTGTGTAGCATTTAAAGGATTGAGGGAAACTTTTTATAAAATATTTTAAAATAATATAAAATTAACATTTTAGCATTTAAACATTTAGCATTTAATTAAAATTTTTTGATAATCATACCCATTATTTTTTTTCCTCCGAAACATTATTTTTTTTTTTTTTTTTTTAAATTTAGGCAGTTCGGCGAGATATTTGAATTGGCTTTTAGCGTGTTGATCAAGTCAAAACTCTTCTCTACTCTATTAATTGTAGCATTTAGAGATTGAGGGAACTTTTTATAAAATATTAAATAATATAACATTTAGCATTAACATTTAGCATTTAATTAAAATTTTTTGATAATCATACCCATTATTTTTTTCCTCCGAATCAGATAATTAGATAACTAATGTCGTTTTTATCATTTTAAATTAAAAAGTTATTTTTACCAAATACTCCTAATTTAAACCGATATATAAACTGCTATTTGCTAATAGCTAACAACTAATATAGCAACTAATAACGCAGAAAGTACATGGGATTATAACAATCTTGACCGGTTTCTAAAGCTATTTTAAATTTTCTATCCTAAAAAATTCATCTTGAAAATAATTTTGAGACGTGATTAGTTATTTGATTAAAACTTGTTATTACCAATCCAAAGTTTCATTTTTTTTCCTATTCTACTCCTAAAATTGGTTATTTTTAATCCATTTAAGAACTTTGAATTTAATAAGCCTCACATGTTAAGTTTAGAAACGGATTAATGATTGAAATTAGTTGATTTTTCATATCTTCTATTCAAGGTTCTATTGATTTTTTTTTTTTGATTGCAATTGATAATTAAAAAAGAAATTCTTCTTTTTTTCTCAAAAAAGTTTATCTTTTTGGTAAATTTTAATTTAATAGATTAAGAGAAAGTTCAAAATTGCAAATCTAATTTATGAAATAGACAATAAAGCAGCCTCCAACAACTTTTATCGGCATGTCAAACTCAACTACATGAATTAATATTGTTCCCCACTGCAACTACACAAAAGCCTCCCATACACTATCAACCCAACCTTTTCCCTTCTAATTTGGTTTGGTCCTCAATCTACCAATCTAGTTACAACAGAATATTCGAATCGAGCCAACTATTTTTTATTTGGTTCGGCTGCCATATAAATAAGTTTCGGTTTGAATAGATTATGATTTGGATAGATTACTAATAAATAATAACTTGGTTATTCAATTGCGATGCGGTTAGTTGTAAATGATAATGGTTGTATCCGGAATAACCAGATTAACATTTAAATACATAGTTGCTTTAGGAATAAAAAATTGGAGACAGAAAATATTACTATTGGAATATTTTCAATTTGGAAATTTCCTTGTAGTCGGTTTGAATTAACCATCTGAAAATATAAATTCGATTATTCGAGTGACAGAGAAAACCGCAAACAATCAGCTGCTTTGATTTTTATTAAATACTGTTTAGATCAGTTACTGAATTTGTAAAATTTGACTATATTTGGCTTGAGTAATTCAGTTTGAATCGGTTTAGATTTAAAAAAAAAAAAAAAAAAAAAGGTTGCTGATTAAATTTCTAACATGACATTATATCAAGAAATGGCTCAACCTTAAAAATACAAAAGTTGGTGGCTGTAAGTGGTAAGTTGACATTATTCCGAAGGAGTGGGAACGATGGTGGTGTGGGATAAACATGGCATGGCAGCTTCGAAAAAACCAGAGAAGAGAAAACCTACAGAGAAATTCAATTCCCATTGGGACTAAAACCATTTAGTGACCACAAAGTTTGACCTTTTTCTATAGAGAAAATTACACTATGATCTCCATGGTTTACGGTCAATAACACTGTTTTATTTTTAAAAATATACCAATTTGTAATTATATTTTGCTTCTAATACACTATTTTATTTTTTAAAATATACTAATTTGTCTTTATATTTTAGTTCTGATACATTATTAGGTCATTCTGTCCAATTTTTATATTTTTTCCATTAAATCAACAAGAAAATGTGAGGGTTAAAAGAGAAATATTAAAATTTTATACTTAAAAAATCACAATTCGATTTATATGGTTTGAGAAATACAATTAATCTGTCCCTATATTTTTAAAATATACTAAAAGTGACGAGATAAAAAAAGGTATTTTCATCATTTCATAAGGCACCTAACAGAAAAGAAAAAAAAAATTAGACGGAATGATTTTATAGTATAAGGAAATTTTAGTCTATTTCCTAAAACACAAAGAATGACTGACTAGTTACATTTCTTAAATCATTGGGACCGTATTATAATTTTCTCTTTTCTATATTTGATCTATCTCTCCACACTCCATGTGTTTTCTAAGTGGAAGCATACATATAAGAAGGGTCAACAAGTATACACATAAAGAGGGTTCATGAGCATATCAATAGCAACAATTTATTCACACATGAAAATATGAAATCAATTAAGCGGCTGGTTCTTTTTGAATCCTATGAACTTAACAAAGAAAAAGAACTATAAAAAAAAAGAAGTGAACAGTGTTAAAAAGTAAAGGAAAGAAAGAAAACACAACCAAACAGGTAGCAACAGAAGAAAGTTCCAAGTTTCACACATAGATGAATACCTGTCTGAAATTCTTACTGGTTGTGCACAATCCTTCCTTATCTTATAAAAGCATCATAAACCAAAACACATGGGAAAAAGAAAAGGTTAGTCTTAGAATATACTTATTATAATAGTATCTTATAATATTCTCTATAAAATGTAGCAAAATTCAACCATTTCTAACAATCCATATGCAAACTGTTTGGGCCAACTTTGAGAATATACTTGACCAGTTTCAGTCCAGGGTCTCATTCAACAAGCAGAGATGACCCACAAAACTGTGAGCTAGAAAAGCCTGACTCAGATGGTCTGGCAACAGAAATCCATAAAATGGGATTTCAAAGGCAACTGTTAGCCTTAGAAGCAAAACTGTACATATGGTATTGAAAAGTTTGAACTTTTTGAATATATAATTCTGTTCATGTAATCCCAATCCCTCTGAGACACAGGGAGTGACTTATGGGCTGCCTTGGTTTCTAAGAGCTCTTGCTCGGTGCCTTCTCTTGAAAACATCTTGCCTGAATCTCTTGGTCTCACTTTGTATTTCAATGAAGGGTTTCCTCTCTATAGTTTCTTTTTCCTTCTCCAACATCTTTTGCCTCTTCGCCACAGCCATTGCAGCATTCTCATTCTCTTGCTTTTGCCGTTCTGCCTCTTCCTATACAATCTTTTCTATCAACAAGCAAGTACTACGTGCAGATTCAAATGAATGCACACACATGAATATGCATATATTGACATTAATCCAACAAAGCACTGTGTTCCATAATTGTTCAGCAACGTATAACATTGTTCATAAACATGAAACAGTTCAGCCAGTCATTGTGATGTTCTAAGCAAATGTTCTTATTGGTTCTCTATGAAAATAGGGAAGGTAGTAGCCAATTTATAATCTATTTGGGATTGTGGTTGAAACTGCTTTTTCAAAAAACCAAAAACTAGCATTTTAAATGTTGGAAACATGGTTGCAAGTGTTGCTTAGTAGTTTGAAGCTTTTATAATCAAAACATGTGAAGTTTAGCTAAAAAAAGCTTTAATGACCTCTAAATAATATTTCCGACACAGTGATTTTCTCAACAATACCTCAAATAACAATGCCAAATAGAACCTTAATGCGCATGAGCTTCAAAAAAGAGAAATCAGGCTAAGCTACTACGATGATTTTCAATTCATAAGTGAAGCAGGATAATTCAATTTGGTACATCTCAAAGGAACAGAAAAGACCTGGAGATTATGGATAAGACTGTCAAGGGATTTGATCTTCCTATGCGGCCATCGGGGGATGCCAAATTCCCTACACTTCTTCTTGAGCACTGTGAGTCCAACTTTCAGGTTTCTTGAAGCTTCTGCAATAGGAAGACCAAAGTATTTGACAAGATCTTCTAAAGCAATTCTAGCTATGTCTTCAGTAGCTGCTCTCTTTTTCTTCTTTGCCACAGAACTGCAACTTTCCTCTGCATGTGCAGCATTACAGTCAACTATAAAAAAATTAAACATGTTCTCTATAATTAATCAAAAAATCAGTTTCGTGAAATTTATTGGAAGCAAGAACAAAGTATTTTAGCAAAACAAAACTATAACCTTTAACAAAGGTTACTTCAGTTTTATTAAAATGAGTTTATTTAAGAACAAATAAGAAATAAATCATCCTTAGAATGATAAGCCACAAATTTTAAAGAGCTTGCTCAGATATTGGACCTGGTGCACTTGGTTCAGTTTGTTGATCATTTGATAGTTCAGGGGTAGCAATTGAATAAGGAAGACAGTTGAGATCCTGATCCAATACAGGCAGACTTTTCTTAGATTGGCAGCAATCACCTCTTGCCCTTTCGCATTTTCCCTTTGATAAAAATTGCAATGACTCTCCGTCTGCTGTTCTGCTGCTCAGCTTAAAAATTAATTGGAGATCATTGGCCAGTGTTGGGATTGATTTCAGCTTGGGATTTCTGAACATATAAAAATAATTAGAAATATATAATCAAAACGTCTCAATTGATCAAGATATGTTGTGTTGATAGTAGATTTTGCTTACCTTGATCAAAACGACTAAAAGAACGAAGTTCTCATTGGACTATGGAAATTCCCCAAACTTAATGTGCACAGATTCAATAAACAGTACTAAAATATAATAATTTCATTTGATATCTAAACTGAAACATAACAATTTCCTAACTAATGGAAATGTGTTAGTGTCTTCTTCAACAAAAGAAGCATATACTTAGAGACAAATAGGGAATGGTGTATACCCTTAAATTCTTGAAATGTATAAGACAGTTTGTGAAAAAACATCAGTCATCAACAAGAAGAAGGCACTAGTATTGAAAATTTAAAAAATTACTAGGCCTAAAATGTACCAGTTCAAACCCTTTCTAAAAGATTATAGGCTTCTTTATCCCTACTCTCCTCCTGTTACAATTTAAAGAACCCCATTTGATATAACATTAATCAAATCAGTAAATTTCCTCTAATGCACCAAAGCAAGTTCACAAAACTTACAAGACAAAAGCCCTAGCACTCACTAGGACTTGAATATCCAAATTGAAATTTGGGGGAAAATGGGGGAAATCTTGGAAAAAAGATATAAAATTATAGAAATTGAAACAATGGGTTACCTAGAAATTGAGAGTAAAGAAGGAATGTGACTCAAATGAGGAGGATGGTCTGCATGAAATGCAAACATACACTGCCACAAACCAATCACTTGCCCTTCAAAAAGCTCCATAACTTTGAATCTCCCCAACATGAGAAGTGGGTTTGCTGCTATTTCAATATATGGGTTATCAACAGAGAATAGGAACTCTCTCTGAACTTCCTTCTCCTTCCCATCCTCCAATCGGTACACATGCAAACACCTAATCAACTCTGCAAAACCCACACAAAAACAAGCAGTCAAGAAATGCCAAAAACTAAAAATCAAAAATCAACCTCATTTTTGGGATAAAGATTTCATTTTTATTAAAAAAATAAAAAAGAAGAAGAAATCATAAATAAACCTGTGTTGATGGTGTTCTGAAAGACTAAGAGAGCTGTTAAGGAAATGTCTTGACAAGAGTCTTCCATGAGGAAGATGAAATCATGATTAGATTAGAGAAAGGGAAGCAGTTAGCAGGAATGCAGTGCGTAGATAGAGTTCATTGAACCAAACAAGAAATGGATTTAGACACTGCAAAACTATAACAAGTTTGCATGATCTTTTTCAGTTGGTTTAAGACTTTAAATTTAACCTGCAGGTCCAGCCAACCCATATTAAATACAACAGCTTCTCTCCTTTTTGCTTTCAATTGTATTTTATATTTTACTCTCTTTTTTTTTTTATTCTAATAGACTCCACATAAATTCAAGTTCATGTTTTTGTTACTTGAAAAATTAAATAAATCTGAACTTACTAAAAATGCAAATTGCATATCTAAGACCTTGAAATTATTAAATTTTATTCATCAAATTTTTAAATTTTTAAAATAGTATATATTTTCATTCAATTTCCCCATCCAAGCAAATCTATATATATATAAGCATTTAGCTTTAAAAAAAGAGTATGTCGTAAATGAGATGGTTAAACTGCGGAGTATAAAATTCAATGATCTGAGTTCGACTTGAAGTCTTGTTATTGAGTATTGATATCATCGTTAGAATTATTAAGTGTAGATATCATCATTATGATTTATAATCTTAGAATTAATATGCAAAAAATATCAGAACCAAACTATCTATTGATTTGTGTGATAAGTCAGAAAATTAAAATCAAAATTGAGTTATCTCCACCACTATTTTAAAATTAAAAAGAAAAACACTAATTCCTATGCTCTAATGTGAATGGAGAGGCATGAGCATAGGAATGATGGTAGTTTTGTTTGATTGTGAGGTGAATCATTTACAGTGTCCCTTAGACTTCCCATAACTGTCTACCTCTATATGTATATCCAGTAAAGACATTCCAAAATTGCTTAAATACTGTATCAATGGCAGAAGGAATGTACTTTTTTTGTGAAAAAAAAAATATTCTCTTACCACTAATTTAAAAATTAATCCATTTTGAATCGGACCGCGATGGAAATACCAACACATTCACTCGATTCGGCAAACACTTGCATTTCGACTACTAAATCAAGTGATATTAAATCATTTTAATATATATATATATAAAGGAATTAAAACAAATGTAATTTCACTAAATTTTACACCAAGATTGAAATTATATTATGGAAAGTAGTGCCAGAAATCTAAATATGCTATATATAAGTGCCAAAAATAAATAAAAGAAATGTTTTGTGCAATCGCATTTTCAAAATCCCAGTTGTCTTGCAATATATATAGTTAAATCTACATATGCAAAGTCCAATAAGATCGACCAATCAGCAAATTACAAAATTATAAATTTAAAATTTAAAATTATCACCATTGGATGAAGAGGTGATTGTGGATATGTATATAGTAAAAATGAATAAATAAATAAAACTGATAGTTAGTCAGAGGGTATTTGGGTCAAAGAAGAAAAGAATATTTGGGTCACGAAAGCAATACCAACTACCTCAACTGCATGTCTGAGAAGTGGCAAAAGAAGTTAGGAATAGGAAAAGTCGCATTAAGAAATTTACAGGAATGCCATTGGACCCCCTCGATTGACGTGCTTGGACCGTTAGGACAGTTGAAAAAGTTTAGTACTCAGCTTTGTCTTCTTCTCAGTGGCTTTGACTGCAATTTGTTGGGCTTTGAAAAGCCCAACTCTAGAAGTCCATGCCCATGAAGAACTTGGGCTTCAATTGAGCCCTAATTCTAAAAGGAATACCGTACGATCCGCTTGAATATGAACTGAGCTGTGTTAGTACTCTTCCATTTTAACTTGAGAAACGGCATCACTTGTTATTCCACTTGAAAAAGTCTTATAGATGTTTTATGTGATAGGAATATATCAATAGGACAACAGTGAAAACAACAATCTTGTATGGGAGTGAACATAGAGTTATTATCTATCGTTGGCCGATAGAATCAGTCCAGGCCTGAGAGCGGTGGTTTATCCTATGACGGATGTCAACAGTTAAAGTCCACTTATCTCCAATTCGTGAATGTTGGGGTCAACATGTTCATTAAATGAATGATATAAAAATATATATTTTAAGATGGAAGTATGGTCACACAAGATTGGTCAATATTAGAAATGACCAAATTAGACAAAAGATGCAAGTAGTAGAAGTTGGAGAGAAAGGAGAGAAGAATGTCTAAGATAATATGACCATGTGCTACATAAACTAATGCAATACTTTGGTAGATGAATGTAATATCAAATGCTTAACATGTTCATCAGATGAATGTTATCGAGGGGCCTAATGCATAAATTTAACCTTGAATTTTCACCGATTATTTTTGTGGCCCATTGAATTTTGCGGACCCATCATGACCTTAAATTTTTATTTTATTCAGTAGCTATGCACCTCACCACGTAGGATATACATAGCGTGCGTTCAATCACTTGAAGGAGAGTGAGAACTTAATTTAATACCAAGTGTGTCCAACGTGGCACTCCTCCTTCCAAACTCAAACAACCCATGCACAATCCATAGGTTACCAAAATAAAACTTTCTCTTTACCTCCTCCTATTATGGATCCACACTCTCCATTTCAGTCTCTGTTAGAAACTTAAAATGAAGACTTATAAGGATTTAAAAAATTTCCTCCAGCTTATCATTTTCTTTTGGCTTCTATTGTCGTTTCTTTTGACTATTAAATAAAAACTATCATGAAATCATTCAATTTTGAAAATCAGCGATGACAACAACAGTGATATAAGTATACCAAAGAGAAAAAGGAAGAACAAAAACCTCAACTGTACAATTAGGAAATCTCTAATAGTAATACCACAACGACAAAGCTTCAACTCTCTCTCTCTTTTTATTTCTAATACTGATTTTTTAAAATTGAAAAGAAAAAGGCAGTTTCAACTACAATTAATTTATAGAATGTATAGTGAATCTTGAGGATAGATAAGAATTGAAAATATCATTGATGAATTGATGAGAGACTCAAGTTTTTCAGATCGCGAATCGTGAAATACCATGAAAAAGTTATAAGAGATGTCAAAGAAAAGCGGTGACTGGCATAAAATCCGCGAGAGACCGTCACTAGTATTGATATAATTAGAATATAATTTATTTATTGGTTTTACACGTCAACACGTGTGTGATACACGTATTTATCAAGCACTGTAGAAGGGCACAAAGCTAGTTAAATTTTTCAGTTGAGAGATACAAAGAGTCATTACTAAAGTTAAGTGGGTCACAAGATTCTTTGTTATGAGTTCTTGATAAAAATATGCATTTGGCCAATAAAAATAGAAAAGAAAATGAGAAAAAAAAATTGTATATGTTCAAATTCGTAAGTATGATACTTTCGTAGACGAAGTTATTAAATGGAAAAGAAGTATTTCTAACCGTATGGAGAGAAGTAGTTGCAAACAAATGGTTTTTAGATATTAATGAAGATTTACTGTAAACGGAACAAAATGAAAATAAAAGATTCATCTATCAAATAATCATTATTATTTGTCTTTAGGCTTAATTTATTCATTATTATAAACAAACGATTTTAAAATTTTTCATTTTCCAAAATTACTTTTCACAAAAAATGTTTCAAAATTTTACACTTTGCTTTTAATTGTAATTGTAATTGAACAGTGCAGCTATTGAAACAAAGCTGACTGAATAAGCGAGGTTTGGAGATTATATTTCTTTTAAACGTTCAAGTAAAAGAAACCTATTCGGTCAGTTTTAAGTTGCACAGAATGGCACAACCGACCTGTCTTCTATGTTTACACAGACAAATACTCGAGCCACTGAACAACCATTGAAACCAAAGTTTATGGTTCAGGCCAATCCATGTCGATCGGTCGGTTTTATTCGCTTTTTATCCAGTCCAAATTACAGCCTAGTGCTAAGGCTGCTACTTGGTGAAGCATGATCACAAAGCCACAGATCCGACAAAAAATCATCGGACTTCAACGACAAAAAAAAAGGTTAACTGAGTTGAAGTCTGCAAACAAATAATTTATCACAAATTTGTGTCTCCAAATCAGCTCTTTTCTACTTCACAACAAAACGTGGTGCAATTTTCAGTAACTTACAAGCAAACAATAACCTACGAAGTTTCTCACCCAAATTGAGGAAATAAGACTATTGGTAGCAAAGCAGAGTCCAGGAAAGCACCTCTAGGCTCTCGGTCTTTAAGCTGACTCACCATGTTGTTCAGAATTCTCTGCTCAGGCGAGTAACAATGCTCTGACATTACTCGATCATGTGACAGGGAAACTGTATAGTACAGGAAAACACCACTATGTCTCTCAGCTGAGCCCAACATCATTCTCAGAATCCTCAGGCGAGACTGTCTCTGGGAAAAACTCTTCATTTGGATACATCTTCTCAAACAGCTGTGGAGTACAAGCAAAAGTGCCGAATTATTGTCAGCAAAGATAATTCTGATAATGTTTTAATTGCAGTAAATAAAATTTATTAAATAACATGAAATAATTTATGGGAGACGAGTAAATGAAACATTCATATAGTTAGACCAGAAAAGTTGCACATGTTCTTCAGTCATTTTAATAAATTGGCATAAATGTTACTCTTGACCAATTTATTAAAACAGGGCATTCAGAAAACTTGCCAATGTCAATACATTAAACTGATAACATATTGAAATAGACATTTTGGGATAATAAAAACTTATATTCACCAAAAAATGAAAAGGAAAATAAAATACCTTAATAGCTGAATCTAAGACATCACCATAGTCAAGCTTTGCATCAGGCATGGAAGTGGAGCTGATAGAATCAAATTGAGCCTGAAGTATAACAAGAAGGAATCAAAAGTCAAACCCATGTCAATATCAATGCTTTGGGATCTATAAACTCCTCCTAAAGTTCATAAACATTTATATATCCAAACTCTACATATTATCCAGACAGTTGGATTCTCTAAGTCAATCAGTCAGTAATGATGCATGAAGTAAAAGCATGTTGACCTCAAAATAATTTGGCAAGGCTTATATAAACCAACCAGTAATCAATACAAAAAAGCAGATTGAATCTCCAGACCTACTAGAGGCACTGAGAAAACTAGGAACCAGCACAATAAGAAAGTCATACGTCACTCAAGCAGCAGTCTAATATTTCACTGTTAAAAGCTTAAAACAGTTATAGCAACCCCAAGTTGAAACTTAAATTACATCTAGATAGTGATGACAGGCATCAAGGAGATGAGATGAGACAGTGAAACGGGATTGGAACAGCAGCCAAGGAGAGAGAACAGGAAATTAACCAAGAAAAGGAGGAAGATAAAACAGAGAAGAATTCAAAATTAATGAGATAGTGAGAAAAGCCAGAAAACAGAGAAGAATATATGAGGAAAAGCAGAAGAAAACATGACAAAGAGAGGAAGGAGAGGAAGCTCTGGAACTCCAGATCTTTTCTTGCATATAAGTGTCAACAAGCCCTTTTTCAGGCACCTATAAGTTCCAGAACTCAGTCATTAGTCACTAGACAAGTTTCAAGTCTCTAGCCAACAAAACCTAAACTTATTAAGTGACCATTGAAGTGTAATGGGCATTCCCCCGACGTAAGTTTAGGAATAAGTTTCACTTAACTAACAACAGATGATATATATAAAATTATATCATTTTTCATTAGAGTATCAATTGTAATCCTCATAACTAAGCTCACTAACTGACAGAGGTTTAATTGAGTAAAGCATGATCCTGTTAACTATTTAGCTTCATCTTGTAGTTATGATTATCTATAGAAATCTTAATACATAGAAAAATCTAAGCCAAGGAAAGAAGCATACTGTAGTCAGCTCTTGAATATACAACGCACTCCAAAGTAATATGGGCTTTGCTACCGCATTCTCAGTTTGATCTAGGGAACTAGTTTCAGGTTGTCCAGAATCAGGACAAGTGAGAAGTGCATTCATGGCTGCATTTAATAGCTTCTTCCCCTGATGGACATCATCACACAAAGCTGAAAGATACAGTACAAACCTGAAAAGCAAAAAAGAAAAGATAAAAGATTAATAAAAGGAACAGGAAATTGCCAACTCTGATATCACAATATTATGAAGAAAATTAAACAACATTTCCAATCATGGTTTTCATATACCCAATGCTAGTCTCACCAAGGAACTGAAAAAAATAAAAAAAGAGCTAGGCATTTCCCAAACATAATCTCTTGGATCAAGCAGCCTACTCACAGGACTCCAAAGCAGAATCCAATATTGTAAAAAAATTACCAAGAAACTGAAACCAGTTCAGATTCATTTTTCTTCCTTTACATCCAAGATTTTAAATCTCACAGTTGTCAATGCTTTAGGACATCCTTCTCAGAAAAGTCCATGGAACTCTAAATTGAGCGACGGTCCAGTCTTCCACTTCTATTTTTGTATTTATCTTCCTTGACTTAATATAACTTAAAAATCCTATGATATTCATATTTCAGTTTCAGCAAGAGCTTTGCTTTCAGATGGTAATATATATCTTTTTTGAGGAATAAATACAAACTTACGTATCTGGAGGACAAACCGCCAAACTGCCACCTATCTGGAGGGCTCGAATTGATGTCATCTGCTCAGGGTACAAGGCTAGAGAAAAACAAATTTCAAAAACATAAAAGGGGTAGTTTTTAGTCTTCCTCTTAACTGCGTCAAAATACAAGAGTAAAATTAGAAATTAATCTTACATCGAGGAGGATATACAACAAGAAAATTTGCTATATCTGGCTTCAAGGAACTCCTTATAATGCATATTCCTCTAGCCACCTTCTGTTTAACATCTCTCACACATAAAAATTGAAAATTTTCATGCGGAGAATCCAATGGAGAAGCTGAGGGTGATGGAACTGTCAAGGATGGGTCCAGGACGAGCTTCTGGCTAAATATGTCCTGACCAGAAGCCAATCTTATACCTTTGTACCCGCCGCTACTCTAGAAAATTTTAGATCAAACTATAAGATATCAAAAGTAGCACTCATTTATATCATTCATATATTAAGCAAACAATAAGCATATTTTGTCACCTTGTCCATAAGCAAAGCAATCACTGGCATTCGTAAAACCTGTATGAAAAAAGTTTCAAATGCAGATAAGTATATTAGCTTTAAAAGCTACAACTTTACATTTTCACTTTATAAGAAAAATTCCATATGGAACACTATCTACAAATTCATTACTTCCCCTTCATTTTGGGATGGAAGCAATATGATAGTTATCTGGGGTTCCATACACCCTCAAAACCCAAATACACTTAGAAGTACCGAGCTTTAAGCAACCCGAGGATATTAGAGAATCAGATATTCATTTGATTGCCAAAAAGGCACAATTAACCTGAATCAAAGCCCATATTTGACCAAAGGGAAAAAAAATAACAGCACCAATGAGCGTAACTTACATAGATACTGCCTTTGACTGCAGCACGGCGACAAAAGGCTGGTGGCATTTCCCCTTGACCATAAATAGGATAAATAAAAGCCCCAAGTGCATTCGTAAACCTAAAAAGTGAAACATTAACACCAGTTAATAAAGAGCAGCAGTGATCCAATCTAAATTGCTGACCCAATTTGTAAAAGTTTTCATCCTACACTTACTTCTCAAGGCATACATCAAAAAAGGGATATCAAGAAGATTGCATTTCTGGCATCAATATTGTGCCAGCAACAAGTACAAATTGCTCAGATTTGAAAATGGAGGATAACTGGCAACATCTATGACTTAAAAAGATTGAAGTATGAACCTGCCAACTGATGATTGATACGTAGCCAATCGGTCTATTCCATCTTTTGTCTTGAGTAAACCTTTACATGCTCCTATGTTGTCTTGATCATAATCTGCCATGGCAATAGCATAAAGGATAATCCTGCAGAGAGTAAAGGGGATAAAATAAAGTCTCCAAACTGAATTATGCTCTGTAAAAGATATAGTACTATAATTGGCCAAAAAAAATATAGCAGCAATCTACAAGAAACAGAGCAATTCCAACAGACATTTTGAACACAAGTACAGAAGTGTGATTGCCACTAGTTAGTTGAATATATCATTTTCAGTTTGTTATGAGACTTTCGGATGCAGAAAGTAGAACAGAATAATATCAGTAGACTGTCAGCAAATATGCTATTCAGAGATTGGAACAAACCAGTTTGAATATAAAGTAAAAAAAAAACAAAAAGTTTTACTAAAAATAGACGAAAATGGGTATAGATATAAAAAGAACTCTCACTAACAGATAGATAAAGATCACAAAGCAGTCTGTACGATTTAATCTTGGAAGACAACTTCATTTTAGTCAAGAACTCAACAAAAGGACTCTCCAAATCCTCCACTGAAATCTTGCTACTGCTCTCTGCTTCTTCTTCTTCTTCTTGATTCTCATTTCCTCCACTGCCACCACTAGCAGTGGCAGCCAATTGTCCTTGCACCAACTTAAAAAACCTCATCAACCGATTCTTCTCCATCAAGCTCAAGCTCTTATCTTTGAATATAGAAGCCCTTGAATCCGGCACATTCCATAAATTTCCATTCTCATCACCTACAAAACTTGCATCTATACTCTTGAACTCAACGTATTGACTTGCTCCTGACTTTAACAAAAGATTAACGGACTTGTCCGCACAAAATAAAACCCTAGGTCCGGATACATCAAGATTGAATTTATTAGAGTGTTCTTGTAAAAGTTGAGCGGAAAATGAGGAAATTTCGACGTCCGAATACAGCGGCCGAATGGCAAGATTTACGACGGAGAAATCATCGGCGTTAGCTGAGGTGGTCGAGGAGGTGGGAAAAGGTGGTGGAGTAGAATTGGAATTGAGGAAAGAGGTGAGGTCGGGGATGGAGAGAGAGGAAAAGTGGGATCCATAGAAGTGGTTATGGTCAAGGTGTAGTACTGATTTTCCAGAAGCGGAGGCTGCGGCCGCGATCACGGATTCTGGTAGGCCAGTGCCGACGACGATTAGGTCGAAGGTTGTTGGATCAATTGGAGGATAAGACGGAGGTTCACTCATGGTGGCGCGTGAGCGAAAGTTGCTGAGTTGATGTATCACATAAATAGGAACATGTACCTCCACATTTATATTCAATTGATTTATGCTTTTTTTGGTTTTTGCTTATTCTATTGGTAAAGTGAAAAAAAATAAAGCTAATTGCAAAATAATGATAATAATAATTAAATTCAAATATAAAAAACCAATTTTTGATAAAATTAACTCAAATATAAAATGATGTCTTATGTCTAAATAATAATTTTTATTTTTGATTTGAAAGAAGAGGTAGTTTATATTGAATTACAATCTCAATTTCATCATTTTTTTAACAATATAATTCAAGTCATTTAATTTCCATTTAAATCATTTTTTAAAAAACATTATTTAATTTTATTCCATAAGCATATTGTGAATAATTAAATATTTTACATAATACTCTAAAAATATTTTACATAAAAACAACAGAGGAGATCAAAAAATAATTAAAAATATTTAAATATATAGGTAAGAAAAGAAAGTGTATTTTAATGTAATTTAAGTTTAATTGATGTAATTTAAATTTTTTAAGTTAGAAAACGAACAAAAGCTTAAAAAATGACGAAAGCTTACAAAAATTTACTCCCTTTAATGAGCCGACCGTCAAAAATGCCACCGAGTCAGAAAATAATAATATTGTAAATTGAATTCTTAGAAATGATTTATTTTCTTTCTCAATGACTTATTTTTTAAAGTAACAATAATTGGATTCACGAATTAAAATTTTTTTCAAATATAAAAATTGACGGAAAAAAAAAATAATAATAACGACCAAAAACACGTTGATCCCGCCATATCATGAAGAGAGCCAACGACCGGAATTGGTAAGACGACAGTAAGGGAGTCTCAAACTCAAGCTTTATACCTTTACTTTGATCAGCTTAAACTAACAGTTAACTTAAGACAGGAAAAGAAAACATTATCACAGTCTCACCATTAAAACTAAAATCCATCCTTCGAGAAGCAAGTATAAGAATATTCTGAGCATACAACCTAGTAAAGAGTAAGCTTTAGCAACACAACTGATTCATGTAAAGATGGCAGTGAATCATCGCTGGCCTGAAACCGAGTCAGCGAATCCTCGACTCTTCATTGCCTTGATCTTGACTCGGCTCTTCTGGCTTCATCTGGTGTTGAAGGAAACAACTCCACATACCTTGATCCTATGGTCATCTTATCCTTGCTCATGGCTCTTTTTGCTTCCTCAGCAGAAACAAACTCTACGTATGCCTCACCAGTAGCTTTCCCATCTGGGCGACACGCAATGTGTATCCTTTCTTCAACCAGCTTGAATTCTTTAAAGAAATCTATTATTTCGGGTTTTTTCACAGAGAAGGGTAGTCCTCGCATCTTCAAAATCTCAGTATATTCCAATTGCTCCTTATCACTGAACCTCTTTGCTTTAGATGGTGGTGGACTTCCATGATAATCAGTGTCATAGATTCCTTCATAATTCACCTCTGCTGCAACAGCATTGTAATAATCCTGCCTCTTGCACCTAAAAACTTCCACATATCTACGGCCCATGTTCTGTCGATCTCTCTGTAAAGCAAACTCAACCTGCATAGACCCTGCAAAGACGACGAAAGCCTCTCCTGTGAAACGTCCATTCTTATTGACCAGCAGCACATCAACAATATCCAGTCCAGCAAAGAATTTGAAGATGTCAATGTCAGTGCAGTTGAAAGGAAGCCCCCTCAGACGAACCACAGGAAAGGGAGGAGGCTGAAATCCTCCACCATAGCTGTAGGGCTGGAAGCCGCTCGGACCACTGCTCACTGCGAAGTAGGGATTTGATTCCATCATTCTTTGTCTCTTTGAGCCGACCTCGTACCCATCCGAAACCCCCCCGCCTCCCAACATTGCCCTTCATTTATCCACACCCAAAAGAAAGAAAAATCCCCACTCAACCTGTTAATAAAACCAAACCCAACCCACACTTCCCTGACACCTAATATTCCTACAGTTTTTTCTTTAAAAATAGAGGTACCATATTTAACATCCCTCCTAAAAGAAACCATAGATAAACCGGAAATGCAAGGCAATGCAAAAGTATAACATTTGATCACCAGTGGAAAAAGCAAGACAAAAATATATAATGTTATCTCTAATGGTAGTAACAAAATCTCAACCAAATGATGCAATAAGAAAGGATCAGCAAGTAGAGCATCTTGAATATATATATCATTATTATAATCCTAGTGCAAGATAACGTATGTGACTCGACTCAAATTCACATTGAAAGTATGGGATTTCAACGTAGGTTTTACATGAACTTATGCTCTCTAAAACTACACCAATTACTTCAATACACAGGGTATATGTTTCTCCCACAAAATACACTACTTTCTCATTCATTCGCCAGCATATCAATGAATGGTTTCAAAACATCTTCATAAATAACTACGAAAATTGGATAAAAATTACCATCCTAAAAACAATTAATTATTGAATCCGATACTAAATCATGTCCAATGTTTAATTGGTTTTCAGATACATACGCACGAGATATGAAGGAAAATATTAACTAGAAAAGGTTCATATTTTTCTTTTTCTTTTTCTTTTTTAATTTCATTTGCACACAAGAGGAAATTTATATTCTTTAAATTTATTTTCCCGTTTAAAACAAAACAAGACCAAAGGACCAATTCGCAAATCAAAGTTCAGTCTTCAACCTAATGATCAATTATCATATAATTCTGATTTCACAAACACATATAACAGACGCAACAAAATTTCCAGCAAATTTAAAAATATATATATCAAATTTTATACACTTACCCTCTCGATCCAAACATGGTTGCGCGTCTTTGAAATCTTTAGGAGGCGCTGTTCGATTCTCTGTGGAAATTAAGGAGATTCGGAACTCCGATGGGAAATTGCGTTTATTTGTACCCAATTTTCAAAACCCTAACGAATCTCTCGCTCCGTCGCAGGTTGAGGAATGGAGAAAATACAAAGAAGAGAACCCTAGCCGGTAGGTTCAAACAAAAGAGTAAGACCACGAGTATTTTCGCTCCTACACCCCCGTATCGACATTTTATTTTGTTCCCCGTTTTAGTCAAATTATACTTGAACCCCCCAATTTGTTTTTAATTACAATTCAGACACATATTTTGTCAAAATTTGTTATACTGTCCTTTTCTTTTTACAATTACAAAATTAGCTTTATTAGTTTACATTTTACAACTTTATTTTGTCGTGTATATTACGGAATAAATTTATGGTGTAAAATAACTCAAAATATATGAAATTCAAAAGATTTATTAATTATGTTATAATATTTTTAATTTTCTACACTACATACTTTTTCCTTTCTTTGCAAAGAGTAAGAAAAAAAAATGTGAGTTTTAATAAGGCTAAATCACTAAAAAAAACATCAACTTAAACACATTTGGTAGATTTAGTCTATACTTTTAATTTTAATTATTACCTAACTTATTTTTCCTTGCCAATTACAACTTCTGTTTGGAATTCGTTTATTTGTTGCTTATTCAACTACACGCCAGCACACGTCCATGTGGCCCATATCCATGCGGTCATTCTTTGGCCTTTTCTCATTACTTTTAGAATCTCTAAGGGGTGTATTGGATTATGATTATGATTAATGTAGATTTTTAAAAGAATCATTGAGTTTGACAGAATTGAAGTATTTTCTAAAATTTTCATAAATTTCATTAGAATTTTATGAATTTTGATTGACTTTAATGCAAATAAAATTATTTTTATATATCAAATTAAAATTAATTTTAAGACCTAATTACACAAATTAAAAGGCTTTAGAACACAAAAAAAAAAAAAAAAAAAAAAAAAAAAAAAAAAAAAAAAAACCCTAATTACATCCAAATTAAAAGGCTTTGAACACAAAAAAAAAAAAAAAAAAAAAAAAAAAAAAAACTAAAAACAATGAGGAATGCAAAAAGTACATGCAAATCATTTTCTCCAAAATAAAAAAAAAAAAAAAAAAAAAAAAAAAAAAAAAAACTAAAAAACAATGAGGAATCAAAAAGTAACATGCATCATTTTCTCCAAAATCTTTTTTTTCTGTTAAAACTTTACCGCCAGAGACCATGAAAGGTTTGCAATGGCTAGCGTCGTCAGCAATCGTCCCGCGCTCCTGTTAATCGTTATATTAAACGGTTTCCATGATGGGTACCCTATCCATTATTAGTAAAAAAATTATTTTAATAAGTTCGAAATTTAGATAGTTAAAGATTTGTGGGTACCCTACCCATTTAAGAGTTATTTTCATCGGATTTTGAATGGATACGGGTATAAATATTTAAACGAGTTCGAATATGAGTACTTAAGTTTTTAAACGGGTTTAAAGAGGATACAGATAATAAAATTTTAAAACGGATGCCTATACAGCTAGTTAAAATTCTTGCCCCGCTTCCATTCTATTAAAGAGGTGTAGTGGTTGAGACTCTATTATATTTTAAAAGATTTTTGAAATCTTTTGATTGAATGATGAATTTATGGATGACTCTTTTATTCATACCTAGCACTTTAAAATCCAACGAAATAAATAATTTTATATAATCCTTTCAAATCAGTAATTTTTTGAATACCATCAAATTTGTATGAATTTTAAATTGTCATAATTGAATAGTATCATATTTTTATGAATTTTATAAGAGTATAAATTGAATACCATAAAATTTTAATACACTCCAAAAAAATCTAGATTGAATACCATTAGAATTTTAAAAATTTTTTAATAGAGTCTTAGTCCAATACACCCCCATAAGTTAGAAGATTGCTTACCACCATGCAGGCATTCTTTAGCCTTTTATCTTTACTTTTAGAATCTCTAAATTAGAAGATTGCATTCTCAAGACAATCTCCTTTTCATTTCATCACAAGCTTGAAAGAATTTGATGCAATTTTACGATTAATAAACTCTTTGACGAACTCTAGGCCCTTTGTAGCACCCTCGGTAGCTCGCACTAACTGCTTGCCCTTTTTCTCTGAGCTTCGGAATCTGGACAGAAACTAAAATTAATAATAAAAAATTATTCTAGGTATTGATTGATAAAATTAATAGTATTGACAAAATAAAAAAAAAAAAAACTCAAAAATTCAAAATTTTTTTATGATTAAGCCTTTTAATAATTGTGTTGGTTAAGAAATAAAATAGAAAAATAAAATAGGAAAGCAAATTGATATTTCAGCTCCATTTATTTTAAAAAATAACTTACTTTTAGAGAATATTTTCTTATTCCGTGTGTCAATATAAATCAGAAGTTGAGTTGAGCCAAAGAGCACAAAGGAGTGCATGAAACCAAAAATAAAAGAATTTACTATAATGAAATTTAAGGAGAGCATAGAAATGATGAACAATGATGTTCATTGTCTCAGAAACAAATAAAAATCCATCTGCCACACACTCAGAGCACATCTTTCTCCTTTTTCTTGCTCTAAGTTTTCCAGAAGTACAGAGAATGTGTTACAAGAGGCTAATTTTCAACTTACTACACCAAAACTGGATTTATACAGAATAAATAAACAACAAAAGTTCAAGACATGGGAAGAAATGATGCCAAATTCCTGAGCCTTCTCATGCTTTGAATGTAATTGGAGAACAGCATTACTTCTTTTTTTTCTTTTATGGCGAAGATATGCAAATCGTTCAAAATCCTCAGTCTACTAGAAGACTTGACAGACAAATTTGCTAACCCTGGTAGATAATATCAACCAAGGTATAATTCCAACCTGCAGTAACAACAGAACTATTAAAACAACATAAATAAATAAAATTCCATGTCATTTATTGTCAAATATCAAGTAATATGCAGATCCGAGTCAGATATTTTTGGTCCCTATTCCTATGTGTTCATCTAGGCCACAGAAAGATCATGAAAACCCTAAAAGAAAGATTTAGCTGAATTAGATCCTTAAGCAAAATCTTCTCCACAATTAGATGCTGTGATCACCATATAATCTAAGAGAAAAAAGGATAACAGTTGGTCAGACCCCTTGTAAAGTGAACATTACGGAGTAAAGTGATGAACATGTCAAACACGTCTGTTTGAGCACTCACACTATCTTTTGATTATAGATTACATCTGATAGAGCTTTGTAGGCCATCTTTGGAAATGCTCTACGTATCTTCATTCTTCCACCGCATGCTTTTTATTGCAAAATATGGCTCATTGTATGGCTAATATTTATGAGATTTTAAGTTGATGTTTCTCCCTTGAGGCTCTATGGTTACCAAATTTTGTGAAATTTTTTTACGTCGTTTTATTATGGCTAGGAGGGCCTTGATATTTTAAGTAATTTTCATGTTATCCGAGCGAATGAGACTTAAAAAGTAGACTGATTTTGGAAAATCCAGAATTGATGGGTCTGCAAGACTCGTTTCAGTAAAAGATTATATCCAAAATATTGATTAGAAAGAAACAGAGAAAAAGCAAAACAGTATTCAAAATCATTACCAGTACATTATCATTTAAATGATGTCCAGCACCCAAGGATAGCAGCTTTCCTGAAAACAGTCAAATAGAATGGGTCAGCATAATTAGAAATTAATTGGAACATTGTCTATGGTTCCTTTATTTGCTCACTGATTGTATTGTGTTTTTTACCATCCTTCTCCCTGTAGTCTCATCAATTATGAACGCGAAAAAAGAGGAAGAGTGATAAAAAAAAATATGATGTAGAGATTAGTGAATGTAATGTATTACCGAAGGGCTGCACCAGCTTATGAGATATTGCAGCAACAGGAGTCCTCCAAAACCAGCAAGTCAGCAGGACATACGTTGCAATCTGAATACCAAATTAATTCATTCAGGTCTCATTGAAGAAACCAAAAAATTGTAGACAACTCTAATACACTAATTACAACCTTTAAGATAAATACTATTTTTAGGTACAAATCATAAGACAGCTTCATCTGCTTCTTGCGCATTTCTTGACCTGGAAGGCAAATACAGTTGTTAAAAGCTTATACTCATATTTGATAATAATACAAAGCTTAAAACTAAAAGGTTCAAAGGAGTGCAAAAGCTTATGGCACCCAGGCAGAAAACATTAAAAGGTCTCCATAAGACATGAATCTCTCTTTGTCTCTCACGCTTCTATTCATGGGGACAAATGAGTACAGACATTATAACTAAGAAAAATGCAAAAAGAAAAGTAAACAGCAGAGACACAACAAATAAATAAAATCTCGCGAGGAGATGGCCCAGGATTTTGGCTTTTCTACATTAATTTGGCAAGGCAAGGTACCATTTATATGAAAATTAATGTCACTTTTCAGACCTGACAACAATAGTTGGTAATCAGAGAAACTGACAACAATAGTTGGTAATCAGAGAAAAGAAGAAGAGTTGGTAAGATGATGCAAAAGAGGTTTTGTTCTAAAAACTACATTTGTAGCAGAATGCAAGAACAGATACGCCTAAACCAATACCAACACACACACACACACATATATATATAGCCATGACTATCATCAGGCGTATTACAAGAAGATGGAAACACTTGCTGAAATAAATAGAAAAACATAGAGCATAAACTCTAAAAGTGCTGCCAGTCTATCATTAATTTTTCCACAGATTTATAAAACACACGAGTAGATGGCTTGAGAATTATGTAACTAATGCTTTAAGCATATCTCCAATGGAAAATACATGTCAGCAACTGCAAATAGCCTTACAATTTGCAAGTTCCTTCTCCTTCGCAGCTGCCAATCTCCTAAGTTTTGCAGCTTGAGCAAACGTTGATGGCCTGCGACAAAAACAGAAGCCAATTATACAGATAAAGAATACATTCTCCAGCAAAGTACTGATTCAAATTCAACAAATAAAAAATTGCCAACGCTAAATGCTTCTGGAACTCAACCTAATTTATATCCTTTATTATAAGCTCTCAAACATATCTATGGAGGTTGGCATGATTGATTATGTATTAAATCAACAAAATTTCTAAGGCTAGTGTCAATTTGGCTCCAGAAATATCAAATCAATGCCAATTACCCAAACTACTAAATGATGCAAATAACGGATAAAAGAAACCTCAATCAACACAAATCACTCACTGTGAATAGGAGGTCGCCTCTTTCAAAAGACGCTTTATTTCTGCACGCAACTGAACATCCGAATCACTCCTAGATGCTTTCTACAAAGGAAGAACAATTTCCTTCAGGAAAAGAAAAATCTTAAACACAATTTACATCAAGGGTCCATTTGCATATACATTCTATTAATTAATGGCCAGATCCTTATTGTTGCAACTATAGCGTATAAATCAAACAATAGAATCGCATATGAAAAACCAAAATCCGTTCAAATACATATTGAAATTACGAAAATTAGAATGAAACGTACCCTCCTCAAGTGTTCGAGCCACCTTGTGAGCAAGTGGAAAAAGGCAACAACGAGAAAGATTACAGGAGCCGCGAGATAGCTTCCGTGTTGTCCTTCTCCGGTTTCTTCCTCTGCCATAATTAATTAATTATAATTACGTTATGTTCTTCTTCTTCTTCGAGAAAAAATCCGGAGATTGGTTTTCTGTTGATGAATGAATCAGGGGTTCTTTGCCATGCTGATTTCTTTTTCTGTTACTGTTCCAATCGGTTCTGTTCGTAAACGTTAATTCTCCAAATTGCCATCCATATCCAGTCGCCACGCAACTTTTTCTCCTCCTATATTTTACTCTTTTTTATTTCTGCTTAAACGACGTCGGTTTCATCCTGTCAATATGGAGAATTATTTCATTTTGTATTAGTTACATATATATTTGTTACGTATGTATGATATGTTTTCATGAGATTCTATAATTTCATAAACAAATACAATAAAAAATTTTCTAATAACGAATTTAACATGAAATAAAAAAAATCATTCAAAAAATAATTAATAAATATAATATAATAATTACATTAATTATGAAAAGTGAAAATTCAATAAAAGAAAAATAAACATAAAATACTTAAATAGTGTGATAAAAATAAAATCTAGAGACTCTTATTTGCTTGTAAAAACAATAAGTGGACATGCTTGCCAAATCACATTATTTTCCGTCTAGTTGATTAAGCACGTTCATTGTTCTCGTTTAACACAATTTTGTGCAATCCTTAATTTTTACTTTGACCTGTTGGATATTTTAATTTCTAAAATCACATTTGTTTAAACACATTATTCTGTAAATCATCTATATTATATATAAAAATAGGAATATGGGTAAAATAATGGAATTTCCTACATCACACTTAATAAAATTTCAAATATTCTAAAATACCCTTAATGACGGTCAATTAAAAAATTACAGTTTATTAATTGATTGGATATAATTTATAAAAATCATTTTTTCAGCCAATCATGTGCACCCTAATTATCTTCTCACTTATGTGAGGAGTGAAAAGTTGAGTTTGAATCCTCTCGACCACAAATGTTTTCACCAATTTGATTATTGTGTAGCCTACAGTGTTATTTCGGCCCATCAAATCTCCTAATGAATAAAAAAATATTTTTTAAATAAATAAATATAAATAATTAAGCATTTTAAAATTTTAAGTTTTATCTTTATCAAAATTATTTTTTAATAAATATATATGATAAATAAATAAATATAAAATAATTAAGCATTTTAAAAAAAATTTTAAGTTTTAATCTTTAAATCAAATTTTATTTTTTTAATAAATATATATGATACTGAGATTTTGAAAATTTTTATTTATTTATTAAAATATTTAATTCTTTTTAGAAATATATATATATAAAAAAAGAAAGAAAATATTTCTTTTCTTTATGTTTATATGGTCTGATTGGATATTTTTTAAAAAAATAAATTTTTAAATAGAATATATATAATATTTTATTTAGGAAAAAGATAAAAAAAAAGAAAAAAGTATATGATTTTTATTAATGTTTTTGTTTTTTATGTTTGTAAGATTTGATTGGATAAATTTTTTAAAAAATAAATTTTCAAACAGAATTTACATAATTAAACCTGATGGTAAACAGTTTGAAAATTTTAATTTAAAAAAAAATAATGTATTATTAATATATTTATATATCTATATGCATTGAAGCATTTTTTTTTTATTAGGTGAGTTGCCAATTTGATTGTTATGTAGCCTCCAAGATTATTTTCACTATCAGGCCTCCTAATGAATCAAAAAAATAATTTTTATAATAAATACATATATATAATTAAGCATTTTAAAATTTTAATTTTTATATTTGCTAAATTTATTTTTTATGAATGTATATGATAATGAGACATTTGAATTTTTTTTTGAAATTTTTTTTTTTATAATTTTTAAGATATAAGTATAAAAACTTAATTTTTTTTATTAATGTTCTTTTTTTCTTTTTTCTTTATGTTTGTATGATATGAGTGGATATATTTTTAAAAAATAAATTTTCAAATAGAATATATATAATATAATATTTTATTTAGGAGAGAGATTAAAAATAAGAAAATATTATATTATTTTTATTTTTATTTTGAAAGAGAGTATATTATTTTTAAATATTTTTGTTCTTTATGCTTGTCATATTTGATTGGATATATTTTTTAAAAGGTAAATTTTCAAATAGAATTTACATAATTAAACATGAGATGATAAACAATTGAAAGTTTAATTTTAAAAAATTATATATAATATTTTATTGATATATTTATATATCTATGTACATTGAAATGTTTTTTTATTAGATGAATTTTAAAAGAGTTTTATTCTTAATAATAAATTTTTATTTTTTTTCGTTACTGAGCAATTTATAACTACTATCGTTTTAATTTAGTAAAAGATTTATATCTTCCTTGCAATAAATAGATAGTTTATTGATGGTTAAGTATTTTTAATTTTCTTGATATTTTTTTCTCTTACATCCTATATCTGTTTAACTTAAAAGAAAATAGTGTTTAAGAAATTGAAAAAAAAAAACTATAATTATATATTTCTGTTTTAATCACTTTTTGGATTTCAAAAATTTGTATGTATGTGCATATATTCTTTTTTATGATACACTGGTGTCACGACCCGATTCCATGGGCCGGACGGACCCGGCACCTAGGGCCAGGTAAGCTTTAAAGGCCCCGAGGCCCGTAGTAAGCCTGAAATACTAAAATTTGCTATCTTATCTCGGTATAAATTTCGACATTCAGCTCATATGATTATGAAAAATAAACCTCAATATTTTATTATTTCTCAGCCCAAGTTTATCTTCTACAGCATTCTATAGTTCCGGCCCAATTTAGAATACATCACATTCTAATATGGGCTTACAGAATTATTTTCTCTATGTTAATACACGACTAAATATATATAAATCCTACAAATGCAGAGTCACTAACTGTGTGATATACATAGCTTTTTATACATACAGTTACATGGTAAAATACTTATGGAACTAGGGAAAATTTCTTTATGCCCTACGTCGAAGAAACATAGCCTAAATTGAATCGAGCTTAAATCGAATTAAAGAGAAAATTACTTCCTGAGAAGTCAAACAAGACATGTGAGTTTTCTAAAGAGTAATAATTATTGCACAACACACATTCACACAAATGTGTAAATATATCAATCTAGTCGTCCGACTAGTATATGCTCACGCATATAGTCATACAAATGGCATAGCAACAGCACTCACACTTATTAACAACTTCACATAATCACATCACGTGGAAATTGGTCAGTGGCGTCACCGAAACGCCCGATGAGCCGTCCTCCAACATGGCCCATCCTCTCCTGACGTGTGCACCAGGAAGCCAATCCCCCCATACATGGCTGACCGGTCTAATCCTCTTGACGAGCCCTCTCATGTTTTTCCATTCTCTCTTTTCTTTTCCATACCCAATACCAACAGGAGGCAACCGGTGGGTCTCCATCCATCTAGCATCACTCAAGCGCTCACAACAGGAGGCCACCCTGCGGGGCTGCGATCAAACTAGACTGTCCGGTGCGCAAACGACGAGAAAGCCAACCGTGGTTAACAGTAGGTAATTGTAGGTGCCACGGGGAGCGCCCGATCTCCCCCATTTACTCCTACAGAACAGAATCAGGAATCCACATAACAGAATCAGGAATATAACAGAAATCAAAACCCCCCCACTACCAAGGTCGAATATAACAACGCAACACAGCTCCTCACCCAAAACCCCAACTCCCATCGGTGCCCCACACCCTCAACCCACTCCTCCACACCACCCCCACTCCATCACACAAACAAAGCATGATTATCACAACACAATAATCAAACATTGCAATTTAAATGCGGACTATTGATCGCAGTTGAATATCGTAATGCAATGCAACATTAGACAATCCATTCTCAATTGCAATTAAAATAAGTAAATATAAATAAAATTACACAATAAACCAATGATGAAAAAATAAATACTTGAATATTAAATGAATAATCATGATCATTTAAAATAGTCAGAGCACTTTATTTATTACAATAACAAGTTATAGAATAATCTAGAATAAACTTATTAATTATGTTGTTATTAAAATTTTAGTCCTAAATTTTCTATCAATTTCGGCAGCATCTCCCCTAAAAATAAGACTATCTTACCTGCCTGTTTAAATATCACAATAATATTATATATTTATCAATCAATACACACAGCCCATCCATCGGGTAATTCAAATCAACTCATCCCATCCGCCATAATTTTATTTTTCAATCATTCGATCAATCATCTCAGACGGCCAATCAACTTCAAGCTACAGATATCATCCATCACACTTACATATATACACTTAATAATTCCAAATCAACTAATTAACAATTTATATTAACCTCCATGCGTGATTCAATAAGATTGTTAATTGCCCCTATAACTATTTACTTTAAATTATAACTTCTCCTAACAATATTTATTAAAATTCCTAAATTAACTTACATACCCTATAACTATTTACTTTAAATTATAACTTCTCCTAACAATATTTATTAAAATTCCTAAATTAACTTACATAAATATTAGCTAGGAATTCTTATCTCATTAGCAAACCTCCTAATTATAATTATAGCGCATGTAATTTATTTGTCAATGTTCTAAACCAATTTGCAATTACGTTATTCTAAAGAACCTAAACCAGTTAACTGATCATATTCGCTATCGCAATTACCACATACTAACCAATCTAATCTATTTACAAAGGACTACAAATGTTCTATGTATTTTTAAGCTATTCCAATACCTACTTTCTTATTATTCAACTTAATCTATTTAATTACTCAATTCAATTCATTAATCAATTAATTCTTTTTATATGTATAAAAATTGAGAGTTTAGTCTTAGAGCGTACCAATTGAGAAGCGGGCGACGATTCCGGGATCAGCGTGAAGGCCAATTGAGAATCGGCGCGACGATTTCCGGGTCAGGGCGTGAAGGAAAGAAAAATTACTGTCTATCGAGGCTCACCGCGAGTGTCGCGGCCGGTCACTGGACGGCGGCGCGTGTGCCGCCGCCGTGCACGGTGGCCGAAAAGTGTAGAGAGCGCGCAGAAAATTGGCAAGGTCCACACCACCCGACTCAATTTTTGTGAGAGTGCGCGAAGAGAGTGCTCTACAATTGTATTGAGCCAGTGGCTCGTTTTGCCGGCATCGGAGCTCCACGAGAGCCACTTTTCAAGCCGGCCGTCCATGGTGTCCTTCAAAATTCAAAGCAAGAATCACACATTGGTGGTGGGAGGGAAAAGTTCCATGGGGAGGAGAGGAGAATCGGATCGACGCGTGTTCTATCAAGCTACATGCCGTCGGCAGAACGGCGTGAGCGCGGGGAGATCTTCACACGCCCGAGCGTGAGTGTGCTGGCCTCCTTCGATCATCGACCTCCATTCGACGAACAAGACCACCCAGTGAGTGCGCGTGGCGTTGTGCGAGAATGAAGATAAAGCTTTGGGTTGCCCTGGATTTTCCGGTGGCCCGTCGACGAGAGAACGAGTTGAGCGAGAAGAGGGAGGGTGCGTGTCGCAGCGGCGAGAGAGAAGGAGGAGGGAGAGAGGAAGGGGAAAGAAAGAAAAAGAAAAGAGGAAAAAAGAAGGGAAAGGAAAGTGGGCTGGGCCATCTCGGTTTTGATTCGAGCCGGCGTTTGGTCCGAGGTCAATTTATTTTTAGATTACTTTAATTACGGTTTCAGTAACAGTTTCCTCCATTAAACTAAATAAAAAATAAAGAAACATATAGTTAGGTAAATCATATTTGATTTTTTAGGAAAAATTAATTTTATCTATATATAACCATACATAGAGTAATTGGCTGACTTTCATTTTATTACTCTGAGAAATTTAACTGTTTCGAATTGCAAGTGTGTGTGCGACGAGTTGGATGGTGGTTGGGCTTGCGTTGCCCAATGCAGAGAAACCTTGAACTCAAATTAAAGATTGTTCACTATTTACGGCCCAGTTACCGTCAAAAAATTTCAAAATTTCTTGATTAGAAAAAAAATTCAAAGGTTTTCGAACAATAAGAAGAAGGTGGTCGAGGTGTTTCAACTGGGTTAAATGAAGGGTGAGCGTGTGTGCGGAAGAGTGGATGGTCACTATTTACGGCCCATACCGTCAAAAATTCAAATTTTTGATTTAAGAAAAATTCAAAGGTTTCGAAAATAAAAATTCAGGGTGTTTCAACTGGGTAAATAATACTGTGTCAAAGTGATTTCCATTATAAATGCAGATCATTTCCTCATTTTTTTTCTTTGACTTAACAGTGAAAATAATTTATTATTATTCTTCGTTATAGTTTTATATAGATATTGATTTAGGGTTAAAAGCAGGGGTTGGAGATGTAGTGATATTTTGATTTTCTTTTTGAGCACTTATTAGGGTTTTAAAAATCTATATTTATAAATTATGCACTAAAGGATTAGGTCTAAGGATTGGGTTGAACTTTATTCTAAGATCACTTCATTACATAAAAATAGAATTAAACACATAATAAGTAACATTGCAAGTAATTTGTATGACAAAATACAATACAAATTAACCACTTGTATTTATTTTAATATAAATAAAACTTATGATTTATATATAAAAATAAAAAACGAGTATATAATAAGTATAATCAACGTACAACGCACGTCATACAAAAGACTAGTTATGTTAAATGCTTCAATATGAAAAATTAGTCGAATAAACACTAACTATTAGATAGTTGAAAATTGTGATAATTATTATTATTTGCATATAAAAGTAAAACACCCGAAAATAATCACTTCTAATGTGAAAAAAAAAATATAATATTATCAAAATTTGTAACTTAAACGCATAATAAATTACCTGCAAATTTTAAAGTGCTATATATTTTTTTATAAAAATTTTGAGATGAATTTATATATTTGGTCATATTTTAATATAAAACATGATGGATAGAATTAAAAAAAAAAAAAAAAAAAAAACATGATTGGAGTCGTAGAATTAAAAAAAAAAAAAAAAAACAAAACTAAGCTTCCCATGCATTAATTGTCAATCAGTCAAAATAAGATTGACAAGACAAAAATGTTTATATTTTTCGGTCAGTTCCCACTAAAAAAAAAAAAAAAAAAACAAAACTAACTTCCCATGCATAATTGTCAATCCAGTCAAATAAATTGACAAGACAAAAATGTTTATATTTTCGTCATTCCACATTAGCAACCAAATATATATATATATCTACTGTTTATATAAGTTTACACTATGTTTGGATTGGTGGAAAATAAGAGAGTAAAGAAAATTATTGAAAAGAAAAATAATATCAATTTTCTTTTATTTACTTATTTGGAAATAAAGAAAATATGAAGGAAAGGAAAATATAGAGAAAATGAATTATGGAATCCACGTGTCATTTTCTCACCAATTTGAAAGGAAAATTAAAAGAAATTAATTAAAATTATAATTTTACCCTCTATTTATTGTATTTTATTAAAAAAATAAAAGTCAAACTCATAATTTTACTATTTATAAACTCATTTTCCTTTCTTACTCTCCTATCAAATATTCAAACATCAAGAGAAAAAAAATCTTCTACATTTTTCCTCTTTATTTTCTTTCCTCTCTAAATTATTTATCCAAACACACTATTAGCGAATTAGAAGAAGCAGTGGAGAGAGAATAAATGAATCAATGACGTGGCAGAAGATAATCCCGCGCAAACACGAGGAATTTAATTTCCCTTTCTGCGATTTTCCTTTATTTACCTTAAAAATCTTTTTTTCCTTTTCTCGCTCTCCCCTCTATAATTCTCACCTCGTCTCTCATTTTCCAATGTCTCCTCCTCCCCTTCCTTTCCTGAGAAAATCCTAACCAAACAAGCAGGTAAATTCCTTGCAGCACCGAGTCCGACCGAGTTGTACCATGTTTTTCAACGGTCATTCTTACTTGTTTTTGTTTCTTTTGCAGGTTTAGCCATGAAAGGTGGGAGATCCAAGGCTGAAACCAAAATATCAAATTCTAGGTCAGTAATTAGAATTAATAATACCTAATTTCGATATGTAAATCTAAAGCTTAACATCGATTATGAATTTTGGATTTGTTTTTTCAAATTAGATTGAAGCTAAAAAGTGTTAGCGCAAAAGCGTCAAAGAAGGCAGCGAAGGATCCTAATAAGCCAAAGAGGCCTGCAAGCGCTTTCTTTGTTTTCATGTAAGTAAAAAAGAATTTCTTAAACCATTTCAATTTTAACATTATAATTTATTTGTATCTCTCTTTTGAAATTTTGTTTTCTTTCTGGATATATAAAAGGGAGGAATTTAGGCAGCTTTATAAGGAGCAGAATCCTAATAATAAATCTGTAGCTGCTGTGAGTTTTAATCTCATCTAAATGTATATAAATATGTTGAAAATGTATTTTTCTTTTTTTTGGGCTTGATGTGTTGAATTTGAATGAATTAGGTTGGTAAGGCTGGTGGAGATGAGTGGAAATCTATGTCAAATGCTGTGAGTATTTCATAAATATGTCAATGGAGTTTGTTTATTTTAAATTTAAGATCACTGGTTCTTAAATGATGTATGAAAATATGATCTTTGTTTCTTGAATTAATAATAGGAGAAAGCTCCTTATGCATCAAAAGCTGAGAAGAGAAAGATTGAATACAACAAAAATATGGCAGCTTACAATAAAAGAATGGTACCATATATTTTTCTTGTTTCTAATTTTAATTTTTGTAAGAGTTAATTCAATGAATTGCTGTTTGTTGAAATGGTTGCATTACTGTGGTAATTTATAGGCTAATGGGGGATATGGTGATGAAGAATGTGACAAGCCTAAATCTGAAGTGAATGATGATGAAAGTGAAGAGGTTGTTATTGCTTTACATTGCTCTAATTCGATATAATTTTGATTGATTTTATAATAAACTAAAGTTTTTTTTTTTTTTTTTTTATGTGGGTTGCATTACTGTGGGTTAATTTATAGGCTAATGGGGGATATGGTGAATTTGAAAGAATGGGAACGAAGCCTAAAGTTCTGAAGTGAAATGATGATGAAAGTGAAGAGGTTGGTGTGATTGGGCTTTACATGCTCCTTATTCGATATTTAATTTTTGATTGATTTATATAATTAAACTAAGTTTTTTTTTTTTATTTTTGGTTAAAGGCCGTAATAAAATATGATGTATACTAAAAATTCCTTCAATGTATACTCGCTTCATAAATTTTTTTTTTTTTTTTTGGTAAGCCGTAATAAATATATTATACTAAAAATTCTTCAATTATACTCCCTTCATACCAAATTATATGTCGTTTTAGACAGGGTTATGCAAATGAGCGGTTCGGTTTCGAACCGGATCGAATTGTAAAAACCAAAAATAGAGTTACTTTGAAACCTATTCAAACCGAAATAAATTTAGAAACCGAACCAAAATGGCTGGTTAGGTTTGATAGGCATCAGTTCGGTCAAATGGTTTGGTTTTACTCAGGAAATAAATATTGTGAAATAACCGATTCAAAGACTGAAAATCAAAATTATGGAAGATTTCAAATCGAAATCAAAACCAAAAACTGAATAACCGAATCAAAAACCAAAAATAATTTGATTCGGTTTGGTGTTTGGTTTTTTCCAAAGTTTACTCACCTCTGGTTTTAGATTGATAATTTTTGTATACAAAATATAAGTGGTTTTGATTATTTAAATATTAAGAAATGATGTTTTTTCAATGTTATTTAAATTAGATATAATAACTATTTGTATAAATTATCTATTTAATTTGATCAAATTACATTGGATTTTCTTATACTTTTAAGAGAAGTAATTAAATTTTTAATTTTTGTAAAAAACTTTAAACGAATTATATTTTGAACTGTACAACATGGCTTGTCAAATGTAATCTAACTCCCTTACTCTTTATCTGTAGGAGGAAGAATAATGACAAGGGGAGTACACAAGCAATGGGTGTAAAATTTGCTTATAAGAGTACGATTGACTTGCCTTTTCAGATTTATTTAGGAGAAAAAACAGGGATTTTCTTGGAGCTCACACATGGCTGCCTACTTTTTTTTTGTCTTGCGCTTTGTGTCCTTACATTTGAAGTTTTTGATTGTTAATTATTACTTGTCAATAATTATGAATTAGTCCTTTCCATGGAATGGATAAATCATGCCATAATAACACATTTTAAGATAGACTCAATGTCCAAATTCTTCCATGAAAGTTGTCTAAAATATTTTTTGACATTCCTAATTTTTACTTTGACGTATTTAATTTATAAAATTATATTTATTAAATATTTTAATTTGTAAAAATTATTTTATTAAATATTTAAATATTTAAAATTAAATTAATTAAATATTTATGAGATAGTTGAAAGATGTGAAAACGAAGAGTCTTCATAATATGAGGTGCGTTTTGAACTTCACTTGGACGTTCAAAGACATGCGTGCTTGCAACTGACGACATTACTCAGGAAAAGAAACTATTGACATTTTTTTAATCCGATGAGTCGTTTAAATTTTACGCGGTCATCGAAGGACCGTAAGGCGAATTTTGTCTAAACAAGTCAAAGCCGTTTCGTTGACCGGTTTGAACCGGACTGCTCCTACAAGCGTCGACAACATTTCGGTTCATGGAGTTTTGAGGGAAATGGCTGCTCCCGGCAAGTGCTTGCTTCTGGTCACTGGCTCTCCTGTTAGTTTTCTATTCAATCAGAATCCTTACATATAAATAAATCAATTTCAATTTCAATTTCCTTAGAATTAAGGGTTTTCTCACTCTCATTTGCATAAATTTTGAAATTGCAGGGTGTGGGTAAAACCACTTTGATAGTGAGAGTTTTTGAGAGCCTCAAAGTCTTAAACCCTAACTTGAAGATTCAGGGTTTCTACACTCGTATGTTCCTTTTGTTTCTTTTTTGTTTTTCAGCAACTACGATTAATTTTAATTTAGGCATATAAATTTTGATTAAAATAGAGTTCTTGTTGATTAAAGATTGTCTTTTTGGCTGAGCATTTAGGTGAGATTAGGGAAGGAAGTCAAAGGGTAGGCTTTGAAGTTGTCACTTTGGATGGTCGAAAAGCTCCACTGGCCTCAACCACTATATCTACGTATTTCTCTTTTCACATTTTTTGTTTTAAAGTTTTCTAATTTTTCACTATCTCTTTATCACAAGCTTGCAACAATAGATGAAAATATTAGCTTTTTATCATTTTGCTAGAACCTGATTATTAGTCATTTGTTTGTGGCATTTGAGTGCGATACTTGGTGATCATGAAGCATATTTTGTGAAACATGTTAAAACATTCATAATGTAATCAAGACACGTCTATATTTTATAGATTTGCTATTAAAATTGATATGGGTAGGAGTGAAGTTGATTATAGAAATGCATTACTTGAGAAATTTATTTCCTGTGTTGTATAAATATGGTAACTTTTCTCTGTTCTCTAATTTGGTCAATATAGGTATTAGAAGCTTGCATTAATCATGCCTGTATAAGGAGAAAAGGAATATATAATGATTTTTCTGGAAATTGGAAATTTATCTTTGGTATTCAAGAGCAAGTATTGTGATGAACACGAAGAATCCTTTTGTTTTTTCTTTCGCATTTCATACATATGAGTAACTGTGTTGTGTTCTGTCTCAATTCGATGCATCGTAAGCATCATTTTTGAAATATCCATCAACAAAAGCACTATGACAAACCTGCTACTGAAATCAAGATTAGTGTTCATATACTACTTGCCTTTTCGGTTTTAAAGAACTCCTTTTTTTTTTTTTTGGCTGAGTAATCTTGTTCTCTAAACTTACTGTCCAAATCAGTATTTGCTGCTGTCTATTGCATAATGCTTTAAATCTGTCACATTAACCTCGACAGCTGAAGTATCTTCTGTAACTGCAGCCCAGAGTCTTTCAGATGGCCTACTGTTGGGAAATATAAAGTAGACATAGCATCATTTGAGTCACTGGCATTACCTGAGTTGCAGGTCAGCTTGGCATTATCTTTTTCCACCCTGAACTAAAATGCATAAAGTACTTGGATCCATAATGACTTTGTTATAAACCTTTTGTCATTTTCTATTGGTTTGAAGTCATTATTTCAGTTGAATTATTTCAAGTTAGTACTCAAATAATACATATAGAGAGTGTCATTAACCCTTGGTCTTAGAAAGAAACTCTAGAGGTTGCCATACCCTTTAGTATTTTTTTTTCATGGAGTGGCAGCAATATCTTGGTTGGAAGCCTACAAATTTATCAGTGACTCAGAAAAAGGTCTTTCAGAAATTGTCTTTTGTCTATTTATTTTTTGTATATACATATTGTGTAGTATTAAGATGTGTACTTTTGTTATTAGGTCAAAGAACATACTGATCTATTCATCATTGATGAAGTTGGGAAAATGGAGTTATGTAGTTCATCATTTTTCCCTGCTGTTCTAAAAGTTCTGGAATCAAATATCCCAGTTTTGGCTTCTATTCCAATTCCAAAGTCTGGCCGTGATATACCTGGAGGTACATTTTCATAAAAACCCATTAACTGTTATTGTAAAAAACTACAATTAATTGCACCACAGTAGTATTTTTTAGTCTGCTTTTCTCTCATACGGATTTCTATTGGTAGCTATACTGTTAAGGATTTTTCCTGCTTAATTTCGTTTGTGACCAAGTTTGTTTTATAAATTGCTGCAGTTGCAAGGTTGAGGAACCATCCAGGAGCAACAGTTTTCACCTTAAGCCCCAGTAACAGGGATGCAGTTAAAGAACAGATCTATACCCAGTTGGTAGATAAACTACACAAGAATTAGATGCTGCACTATTATGAGGTTCAAGCTCAGCCATTTTCTCTGTTATATCGTTGAAATGTGTTACTGATATAGGTTGTTTCTCTTATGCACTTCGGTTTTGTCATCCGTGTTGCTATAACCCTTGCTTGAATAGCTACGTTGGATCAAATTTTGTTTTGTTCCTAAGAGTCTTTTGAGTGTGAGAAAGTTTAAAAGAACAAGAAGTAAAATAGTATAAAACAAAATAAATTTCCTTTACTATATTTTCCATGGAAATAATGGACAAATGTTCAGTAAACACCCTATTTACAGCACTGTTTAAATTGCATTCAAACAACCCTACACAGAACTGAAATTGTCTTTAGATAAAATCCCTTTAGAAATGCAAAGGAGAAAGAATAAAAAAATGAATATAACATTATTATATTTCATTTCAGCAGTCCATAGGCTTATGAACTTCTTTTATCTTTTTCTGCAGTACGCAGCAATTCTCTTGCCATGGCCGAGAAAGACTTGGCCGTGTCTTGCATCTCTGTAGATTTTAGATTGATCCCCTACCAAATTAAGCAATTAACCAGACAATCGTTTAGTAAAGTAACAGTAACAAATTAAGATTACTAATTTTGTTCAAGAAATATGTGGATAAGCAAATCAACATCAGAGCATAGATGACAACTAAGATACGTGTTGACATATTGAACCTCATTAGTATATGGAGACTATATGTGGAATGAAGAGGGATTTACAAATACCTGCAACTTTTTTACATTCTCATGCAACTTGCTTTCAGCAATTTTGGCAGCGCTTGTTTCCTGCAACCGAAGACCAAAGAGTTATACTGCCGTAATCGGAAGATGTTGCAAAGCATCCTGAAGATGAGTAATCATTAGAACTAATACTAGTGCGTAACCAAGACTAAATTTAAATCCTATCTCCAGTACAGTAATAGCTTTTTGTGGTAATTAGTTACAATATATAGTTCAGTAAGGACTCATGATTCGGATATTTCTGAATTCTAAAATCATCTCCATAATGAAAATAGAGTGGAACATGACGTGGCTTTTGCAGTATCTAATTATCTATAGAGTAAGCACTGTGAAGAACTATCTGCTTCAAAAAGATAGTTGTAAGATGAGGATTTGAAACTGAGATAAAAGAAGAAAAGGAAAAAGGCAATTGCTCCAGTTAAATTAGAGCAAATCCTATCATCTAACATGCGTACAACTGCAGCTGGACACCAAATGTTATGTTATACGTTGTCTGATCAGTGTGATTTTCTGTAAGAAAAGTTATCAGTAGCAATAGACATAACATAAAAAGTATGCAATAAATAATACTTACACCAGATGAAGAAAAACCATATTTCTTCTTGATTTGATCAACCGCACCAGCCTTCTCATCTTGTTGCTCCTCCTTGTTGATATTTTTCTCATTCTTAACCTTCATTTGTTTTATTTTACCTAAGTATTGCAAATTTACACATATGAATCAGCATAGTGTTTTTGTTCAGAATCTTTAACCTTCAATTAAGGGATTCTAGTGCTATCCCCTCAATCCACCCAGCCACCCATGGGTCTCAGTAGGGTATTTCAGTGGCACTCCCCTTAACTCATTGATGAACATTTCCTATAGTTCTTAAGAGCTTCATAATCTTTCCTGTACTTTTTCATTCAATGTGACCTTCAATTATGCATTTTCTTGTTTCATTACCCATTATAGATAATTGGTTGGTCAATTGATACAATTTGCTAGTTTGTAACAAATTTCAAATCATTTTATGATGCCCTGGCCGTTTATAGAAAGTGACAGAAAAGGGGTAGAATATTTTTCTGAAAAAGAAATGCAGCTTTCGAAAATTTCAGGCAGCCAATGACTGGTTACTGTCTCGGACATAAAACATTGTACGTAGGCAACGGAAGAGTGGTCAATTGCTTATATTTTATAGTTCTCATATTCACAGTATCTGCATAGCTGAACCCACAATGAAGCGGATCCTGACTTGATTATCATATTGTCTATCAGTAAGCAATTCAACTAATCCACACTAGTTGAACACCGAGCACAAAATTTGCTACAGCATAAGAAATTTATGTGATAAAAATAAAAGTAATCCGGTCAACTGTAGTTGCACAAAAACAAGGGAACAGATATTGTATCTTGGGCTCACCTGTAAAAGCCTGAAATTTGCTTGCCAATTTTTGCTTATTAAGAGCTGCCAATATATTCTGATCTTTGGGTTTCTCTTCATGATCGTCAAGGTCGATATCATCTTTAAAGGCCAAAAATGAAAAACAGAAAAACAATGTGATTGTTTATCCCCATACCGCCCTTACTATAAGAGAAACAAAAAAACTAAAAGGGAAATTAGATTGAGACTTGAGAGTCAACTGAACTACTTTTACGTTATAAATAGATGGCATGAAGTGCCACCTTACAATGATTTACATGGCAAATATATTCACATCCATAAGGAGCATATTATGCAGGGCATACATACCTATGTCTAAGTCAATCCCATCAGTGTCCATGGCCATGTTATTGCTATTTTCAGTTTCAGATGCAAAGTTGGCTGTTGAAAAGATTATTGCAAGTTCTTCAATACTTTCTTTTGTATCTTCTGTTTCCACTTCTGAAACTTGCTTTGGTTTACTTCCTTTGATATCCTTAATCACAGAGCTAAACATACCCTAGTTTGTGAAGCATGAAATTATAATTTCATAAGTACCGAGTCATAGCCAGAATTACAGAGCTCAATCCACAATATACCTTTTTCTTTTCCTTTGGAACCATAGCTCCAGAGGCAAAGCCTTCTCGTGATGGCATTGGCATAAGATCTTTTGTGTAGACTTGGCTGACACAGTCCAAAAGCCTAAAAGAAGTATGCCGAAGGTAAATACAAAATCAATGAATTGTCCATAATTACAATTTCATAGAGTAATTTCCATCTTCTTTATTTTCACCAAAGTACTTAAGCTAAATAAATATGTAGTATTTTTTTTTTTTTTAACCAAAAAGTGTCAGGATCAGGAGTTCTACTCTTTAATTCTGAGTTTCGAACCCCCTCCGAAAAAAGGACCCAAGAGATAAACTAATTAAATTAAAGACAATTTCATAAGTATATACCTGAAGTGTTCCTTTTGAAGCAAAATTGATACTATAAACATTTCCTGATCACCGTTGACCTGCAAAAGAAGAAAGTATGCAGTTCATGTAAATTTTTGCCCCCTTAAGCAACAATTTAGAGGAGAAAATTCAGGCTGCTGTACCATAACAAATTCTCCATCCTGCGAACAGCATATCGAACTATCTGGTAAAGAGTTCAGCTTTGGTGCAGAATAGGTGAAACCTCTTATTGAGAATTCCCTTATTAATGATAAATCTGGCAAAGACCTTATATTTGACAAACAATTCAAGGGATGATAGAAATTAGATTACTTCTGAGAACAGCTAGCATGTCACACGAAATAGGGAAATACAACAGTTAACAACATGCAATTTTCTTATTGTACCAAAAAAAAAAAAAAAAAATCCACCTTATTTCAATTTTTCCAGTAGTGAAAAGGAGTATAAGACCAACATCTGATGCACCAGAAAATACTGAAGCCCAGCAACACAAAGAGGAATGGAACTTCTTTTTGTAGAGAACCCTCTTGACTCCCTGAAACAAAGCAAAAGAATAAATTGGAAATTAGTTCAAGTTGTTCCTTAAAACTTTATTTGTTATATTTACATGCGTAAAGCAGTGATTACCTGAAGAACATGACTCAACGAATAGACATACACAGCTTTCTCAGAACATATCAGTACAGAAGACTGCTTTGTTGAATCCTCAGCAGGATAATTCCCTCTCAGGTCTGGAACATTCGATGCATTTGATCCTCCCGCTAACATGTCCTGCCCATCTGTAAAACATGTAATGGTAATTCCTTCAATCTAACTCTTAGATGGCGTGAAAAATAGATTGACTAATCCTAAAAGAGTCATATTTTAGGTTTTCCACAAGCAAAAAATGACCATTCTGCCAAGTACAGAAGAAAATGTAAAGCTAGGCTCACCCAGAATTTGCATAAAAAAAGCTTTAGACGGTTTCTTAGGATGCACTGTACTAGTGCTCAGCAAGTTTCCAGTATCAACATCAACAGCCAAAACTGATGAATCCTTCGTTGCAACCACTAAAACATTCTTCTCAAAACCATGCAGACTGCAGGTTTGAAACCTTAGTGAGACGATGCCAGTGGAAATTTCACTCGCAATATGTTTTTGATACAGCAGAGTTGGTCCTTTGGTATCAATTAATGAAACCTGTACATTCATTACAACAATTTGAACCCCAGTTAGTTTGTCCTAACAAAGGAAAGAAAAGAAAGGTGTTTATCTCCCAGCTTAAGCTGTTATATGATGTATTGAGAATAGCCAGATTTAATACTACAATTACGATTAATGCATTGTGTATCCGTAACACAATAATTATTGAGAGAAGCGCAAAAAGCTTCCATCAAAATTAACACACATAATGAAATAAAATGATAAATAGATGTTGGAACTATATTGAGAACATTTAGCTTGTTCACATTATTACCTTAACCCAAGCGTGATTGAGCATGTACAATTGAAAACAAATGCTTTAATGGAAAACATACAAAGGAACCACAGAAGAGGAAAGGAGAATAGGCTTACATATCCTTGATCGGATCCAACAGCAAGAAGTTCTGAGCCATGGCTTATGCTCATGGAGATTACAGAACCATTCACCTTCAGAAGTTTGAGACTCTTGATGACGTGGCTGTTTCCTTTTTTTAAACTTCCTGGAAGAAAATAACGCCAAAATACCAATACTTACAGTTGATACAATTAATTGCAATGTGTAAGAAGCATACTGCTGGATGAGATATATGCATGAAAGAAATTATAACTCCATAATATGGGTCAATGTCTTAATTCAAACTGATTTTGCATAACCAAAAAAAACAAGGATTACTAAGGAAAAGGTCAATTATTTATGAACAACTCAAACATCAACGGACAGTAAGGTAACTTTGACTTGGCTTGCAAGATGCTCTGAGGTTGATATGCTGGCATATAACAGTTAAGTGGTTCAGCATTACTCATGAGAAGATTGACCTAATATGACAAAAAGTAGATGTTTATTAGGACAATGTGCATGTTTGGTAATACCTTGAAAAGGAATAAAACTGTTCTCTGCGGCATATGGCTCAGGTTTAAATTTAAAAATGCGAACCTGCAAATCAAGGATACAGTAAAAACATCAGGCAAAAATAATGCGTGTGTGGTATATGTAGAATCTTAAAAAAGGGACATTTTACCATTCCACTCTTATCCCCTGAAACAAGAATTCGAGAATTGCCATCAAAATATAATGCTGTCAGTGGTATACCACTTAAAGAAAAATCATCTTCACTCTGCATAGAAAATTTTAGGTTAGGAACAAATGGAATAGGGAGAAAAAGAATCACTATTGAGTACCTTGAATACAAATTCTCCCTAAAAGGATGTTACTATCTCTCCTGAAAAGATTGATCTATATTAAGTGCTAACAAATTTTCATTTCTATTTGCAGTTATCTAAATTGTAAAGAAAAACTAGTCAAGGGCTTAAAATTTACCTGTTGTCTAAACGATAATATTGGGATAAAAAATGGACAACATGCATCCCAGAAATGAATAGCTCCATCACTGTGTCCAGTAATGTACAAATTTTTAATCTTTGAAAATCCACAGAAGGGGACAGGATTTGTGTGAGTTCCATCTTTAGGCTTTGCTTCAAAAGGGAAAAGAGATGGAATGTTTTTGGAGAACTGAAGATAGTCCTACACGACCATAAAAATCAGTCATATGACCTGACCATCAAATATACAGCATTATCAACAATAACAAAGACAATTCCGTGCTAAAGCTATACCAGTTACCATTATATTACCTCATCTCCAAAACTCAACATATAAGGGTTATCTGTGATGAATTTTGCTGTAGTGATGCTTGAGTCAGCAAATGGCATCTTCACCTTGATCTCCTTTGGCAATGAGGGTGAACCCCTTGATTGGGATTGTAGAAGATACTTTTCAATCTGACAATCATCATAAATATATATATACCCTGATTTTCCAAGGAGGAGAAAAGAATTCTGTTTATGTTTAGTTTGCTCACACGAGCTTGAAATGATCTCCATATCAATACAAGGTTCTGACAAAAGAAGTCCCAGCTTGATTGTGCGCGTTTCAATGTTCTCATTCAGTAAGATTACCTGCCCCGCAAAATAAAAAAAATCAAACTTGTAACAAGCTCAAGATTTTGTCAATCTTAAAACAATTTAAATTACCTCTAATCAATATTTTGAACAAAGTATACAACTTAAACAATAATGCCAAACATACCATTAGTGAAAAATAAAGATACCTGCAACAAGTTTGTAGATGCAAAGTCAGAGGCACCCATAATATAGAGTCGGCTTGCCTTCCCATCAGCATGAATCCATTTTAGAGATGCTATAGGAATTTTGTCCGATTTGTATCCCAGATTGAGTTTATATATAGGAGCATTCTGAGTGCCATTATCTGGTGTTATTTCAGTTCTTGAATTTGGAGTAGCAGGAATGCTCCAAATGAAAATCTCTCCGTTACTATACCCAACAGCAACTTTGCTTCCAAAAGGACACGCCCAACATGCAGACGTTACTTTCTTTGTGTCATTATGTTGTGAATGCAACAAGCTTCCGCCTGTTGTAAAAATGGATCTACTTTCTCGAATATCCCACAAAGTAATTAGGCCATCTCTAAATACTATAAGAACCCTGTATTGGGGCAAATAACAGTAAAAGGAATGAGGTCTCTGTGAATGATAAGGAGACTACACCAAACCAGTTTAGCGAGTGAGGAAAATAAGCAGGTCCAGGCAACCGTAGAGTTGTTAAGCTTTGTCACAAATTGTCAACAGAAAAACAAAGGTATCTCTAGTCAAGTTAGTTGCTTGTTGTTTAAATTTTCTAACAACTTTCAAATCGTCATGGTTTTGACAAAGGATCTATCCTGTCTCTATCTTGTGTGTGTTCTCATCATAAAAAGAAAAAAAGGAAAAAATTTCCTTCATCTTGGTATCTTTGAAATTAAAAGTCTTCACATCCTTGAATAAATGCATGTTGTCAGCAAATAATATAGCTCGGTACAGTTTTGAACAGTGACAATATTCATCTATAATCTCTTTTCCTCACTTTTTATTTGAATCTTACAAAATGAAATTCAGTGCTAAATAATTTTCCCACTTTTCTTATTTTATGGTCCAGTAAAAGAAGCCAGTTCAAAAAGTAGTCCATCATGGACATGTTAAACCTCCCAATGTCATCCATGTATGACCAGTTAAACAGAAAATCAATAAGGGAATGAGGCTACCTCTTGCTTTCAGCCATTGGTTGAGGTATTATATGCAGTACAGCAGCATCAGCAGAAGCTTCAATTGAATTTCCTAAATGCAATAATTGATCAGGTTAATTATGCCTGTAGGTTTTTCGCAGTAGGTAGCTTAGGAAAGCAGAATACCCATGCTTAGTGAAATTTGAAGAAACTAATGTAATTGATGTTACTTCAAAAAAAGTGCCCGCTTCAAACTTGGTTATGCAGGGGGATAACTGGATGCTAATATACTGCTCCATAAGCATCTTCCTTCTTCCATCCGCATGTCCAAGTTAAGGACATTAGAATGTGCAATTTATTCCTTTTATGGCTTTTTGAATCAAAAGGCATCTATAGTATACCAATTTTACTGTTCCTCATCTAACTCTAATAGCCAAACAACATCATGTAAGAATCTTAAATTTTGCTCAAACTCCTAAGTCTGCAATAAAGAATACTTCATAATACATGCCATGGTCAAGCTGATTTATTCAATTCAACAAGTAAATATGTAATGAAAGCAACCCTTACAACCACTCAAATCAGATACAGTAAGCTTGATCAGCATTTTTGAGGAGATAAACAGCAAATTGTCTGAAAAAAAAAAAAAAAAAAAAAAAAAGCCATGGTCAAGCTGATTTATTCAATTCAACAAGGTAAATATGTAATGAAAGCACCCTTACAACCACTCAAATCAGAATACAGTAAGCTTGATCAGCATTTTTGAGGAGATAAACAGCAAATGTCTGAAAAAAAAAAAAAAAAAAAAAAAAAGAACAAAAAAAAAAAAAAAAAAAAAAAAAAGAACAGCAGCAACAGCAAGGAATAGAGAGACCAGAATTTGTCTCACCATGAGAAGCAGAGAGAGGTATGGTATATTTCATTTGTAATATCCGGCATGTTTCCTCATCAAGCTTCAAAATTGATATATTACCAACATGATCTCCAACATACCTGCCAGTAAATATCCAACAAGTTACAACCAGAACTTAAATAAAAGGACTTCAAGCAGATAACTGCTTCTCCCACAAATGAACTGGAGAAACACTTACATATAGAGACAACGTTGCATTACTGTAAACGAAGTAATGTCTCCCTTAAAAACATGTACGTGAGACAGCAACTTCTTTTCCACGTCCCAAACCTAAGTTGCGATTTTATTTTCAAAATTCAAATGAATATTAAAGGTGCAATATAAACATAAACATACAGCCAATCGATACTCATGCGCACGGACACACAGTATAAAAGTTTAACTTGCCTCAATGTGGTTCTTGGAAGTTATATTTAGAAGAATGCCTTTGTTCTGAATGAACTGAAGATTTAACAAAAGAAAAAAAAAATGAAAGAGAGAGAGAGAGAGAGAGAGAGAGAGAGAAGGAAAAGCCACTACTGATGTTAGTCTACGTCTCTATAGTAGATTCTAGAAAATCTAAAAGTAATTGCAGTTTTGAGATTATTTACGAGTTACATAGCTCAAACTGCAATGAAAAAGGAAAGGTACACGAAACCTGTAAAAACTTGCTTGGTTCTGCCTCAGGACATTCGAGCAGAACTTGAGTGTTATCTTTCCCAAATAATTTGATTCTTCCATCTCTGAATGGACAAGAAGAAACTATTAACCAACCAAGTTATGCAAATATACGAGCTAGCTGATAAGCAAAGAGACTCACCGGGTAGAAATAGCAAGAATCTTTTGAATCGAGTCATAAGCCAACATGTTAGCTCCTGATGGTATCCCATAATGGAATGCCAGCCGTGGCTCTACTTCGCTTGCTTTTAAACCTTCCGAATTTCCTCCAAGCTACAGGCAAAAACCGCAAAAATCATAAGTCACTCTTCTATTCGGTACACCACCCCATCTAATTTTCTGAAGAAGTTACTATTCGAGAATTAATCGCGGTATAGATAAATTTTGAGAAAAAAAAAAAAAAAAAAAAAAAAAGATAAATTTGAGGAAAAAAAAAAAAAAAAAAAAAAAAAAAAGGCTTATCCCAGGCCGTGTTATAACAAAGAATGTTGAAAGCGTTATTATTTATTATTATTATTATATTGAAAAAAAATGTGAAAAGTTACTATTTTGCAAATCATGATAAACTAGAATGATATCATCATAGTTTGGGCAAGAGTTGTTCCTACAGGGCTTGGCCACTGCTATATATAATAATATATATTATATATTTGGTATCGAGCACATTTCTAAATAGCGAACTATTTATGGCAACATTGTCATACATTCCTTTTTCTTGTTTAAGTTACAGACCTTCATTATTACGTATTTTTATTAGTATATATGTATTCAGGATTTCGAATCTATATATATTTGGTATGAGCACATTTCTAATAGCGAACATTTATGGCAACAGTGTCATACATATCCTTTTCTTGTTTAGTTACACGACCTTTCATTTATTACGTATTTTTATTAGTATATATGTATTCAGGATTTCGAATACATCACTTCAAATTTCAAATAGAAATTTATTATTTAAATATTACTATATAACAACAAGAATAACTAGATCTTAATTCAAAACTTTTTGGAGTTAGTTATATTAATATTTTGTGTCATCCCGCTTTTCCTCTACCCCGAATCTCATTCTCATTTTCTAATATACTTTTTTATTCCTTTTTATTCCTGTCTACATCACTATTCATTGATGTATAATCCTGTACGATATTCATTAAAAATATATATATATACACCAAGAGTTTTCCAAGAAAGAAAATTTGACTGTAAATTGTTTTCCTCTCCCCTTCTTGTGTCGCAGGGAACTTAAACAATTACAGTGAACCCCGGAGGGGATATCCAAGAAGTTCAAACTGGTGGTGATCAAGTAAGCTAAGTGCAACGTGCATCTGAGAGCAGAGGGCAAGGACTTGACCGTTGAAACCATAACAAGTGATGGACAGTTAAGACCGTGCCACTAGGGCGTCTCTTGTGGGCCCTAATGTCTGTATAACATGGATCGAATCTATTGACTTACATGGGCCCATACAATCCCGTCCCAATAAAATAGCCCACCGCCCATCACATGGATCCGTTGATTGTTTCGTTTATTTAATTTTTTTTTTAGCTTTGTCAAATGTCAGCATAATCTTAGTCTCGATCTTTAGTTAAGACAGTTAAGATTCCAACCTCTATAAGCAAGCGGAAAAAAAAAAAAAAAAACTTTAATGCATAAAAAGAAAAATAAAGTAGAAATTATGAATTACACCTGGTAGTAATTACAGTTCATGTTTTTATGATAACAAAGTGACCATTTTGTTAAATCTCCCATACTACAAAAAAAAAGGTAAAAATTATGATAACTATGTAACAAAATTTTTTATAATTAAAAAATAACGACCCATTTCCCTCTCTGTTAAATAAATAAAAAATATTTATTTCTACTAGTCAAAAAACGGTGATCAACTATAATTGCCATTCAATATCTAAAATAAAGAAACATTAAAAAAAACACTTGAAAGGCCTTTACGTTTCCTTTTAACAAAACCACTTAAAAAGTTGGAAGAAACGCATTATCTAAAATTTTAATTCAGGACTATTTGCTTTTCTACTCTCCTGAGTCCTCAACAGTCGGATTTATGTTCAGGATAAGACAGGTTTCTTTTCTTTCTGAGGTACACGTGGCAGCTAATTGAATTGACGTGGCGGTGCAGTGTAATATAAGCTTTATGAAAGATTAAATTAAAAGGGAATCCAAGGTTTGGATAATTAAGAGCAAAAAATTGCTTCCCCCATATATAGCAACTGTGTGCTACTAATCTAGACATTCAATTTAGTAGTACACACATTCAAGATTTTATTTTAGTGAAAAATTAATGGCAGAAAACTAAATTCTAAGTTTATACCAGGGAGATTTCTCATTTATTTACCTTTCAAGCTGTTAATTTAAATATTTAGCAACAAAATAAACAATGCCTGTTCTGCAAATTTCCAAAACTAATTAAATTTCTGCATCCTCTTCTTTCAATGTTAAAAAAAAAATGCAAAATTTATAAAAACTAATGAACTTTCCGCTTCCTCTTCTTCTGGTGTAAAAAGAATAGGCACAACTGCATTGTAACTGTAATATTAATGTGAAAAATAAATATGGCAATCTTCACCTAAGCCAATCAATGATCATATCATGACGGTTTTTTGCTACTGTTTAAGGAAGGTCAGTGACAAAACCGATCAAATATTAAATATTAAATCTAACAATTATTCACCATAATCAAGAGATTTCATTCCATTTTTACTGTTCAAAGGAGAAATGCAGCTAGTCTACAGATAGATAGAGCTAGAGAGTTGAATTTAGAATTTAAAAATAAGCTTTAATTAGTTTCAAATCCTCATTCATGGAAGATTCAAAAAAAAAGTTTAAGCTAACGAGATCGATTGGGATAAACAAAACCGAATTAAAAAAATGTTCTGAAAATTAAGGACAAATTCAATTCAAAATCTCGGCAACCGATAAACATATAAACACCAAAGTCCGAAAAAGAGTAACCAAACGCGAAAAGATCAAAGAACTGAACTACAATATAAGTCGGAGTTCAGATCAGCGAATCAAAATTTGCAGAGATGTGAAGCAATTAGAATTCAAAGAAATATATAGATCAATCAAACAAGAACAGAAAGTAAAAATCATCCGTTATTAGTAATTACATACCTTCTTTGAGCTCGAAGCTTTCTCCACCAGCTTCTTTACAAACATGATACAATCTTCTTCTTCTTCTTCTTCTAGAAACTAAAATTCTCAAATCGGATTCAGCAGAAAAATCAAAGTGCCAAAAAAACAGAACTCTGCTTTGAGATAACAGACGACGAGAGAGACAAAGAGGGAGAAGGCAAGAGACGGTTTTGCAGTTTTTGTTCGTAAAAGAGACAGACGAGCGGTTTTTTCTTTTAAATAGACAAAATATTCAATCAAGCGTTTGGATCAGGTAATTATGACACGTGGAGGTTGATTAGGTGATCCAATCAAGATTCATCGGTCAAGACATTGATGAGAGAAGAAATTTTTTTGACTAATTTGATATTCTTCAAAACAACAAAAAAAAGGCAAATCGAAACGCAGTTAAAGCATAGTTTTTTATCAATTTACGACTATGACCTTCCCTATCGGACAAGTCAAATGACGACACGTGGTTCAACGCTGAAATCATTGTTTGGACCGATACTATTTCCTGCTACTGTCAGTAAGTAGGAAATTTAATCGAGGATTGCTAGTATACATACATCTGTATCGATACATTAAAAATCTCTCGTTAACAGCCGCCGATCGAATTAGTAATGAAAATGACACACATCTGATCGTGACACGATCATATTGAAGTGGGGTCAGTTGTGATTCAAAGAAAATCTGGCCAGTTACGTGGCAGAACCGAAAGCAGGTTGTTACTTGTTTCTTTTCTCTGCTCAAGTTTTTTATTTTTCATTTGCTTTTTTTTTTTTTTTTTTTTTTTGAAAGCAGGTTGTTACTTGTTTCTTCTTCTCTGCTCAAAGTTTTTTATTTTCATTTGCTTTTTTTTTTTTTTTTTTTTTTTTTTTTTGGTTTTAACTTATTTTCTACTAATCAAAAAGATTTACAAGCTTTTTCAGGATTGATACTTTTAAATTTATTTAATGGGACCTTAAAAATGAGAGGCCGTCCCAATCATATTCTCATTGTAAAATTACAAAAATGACCTAAAATATTTTAAATGCTTCAGTTGATTTGTACTTCATGAGTGGTTGAATTATTTTCTTTTATTCACCAACTTTATTAAGTTTATTGATTTTTTTTTTTTTTTTTTTTTTTTTGGTTTAACTTATTTCACTAATCAAAAGATTTACAAGCTTTGTCAAGGATTTGATACTTTAAATTTATTCTAATGGACCTTAAAATGAGAGGCCGTCCCAATCATATCTCATTGTAAATTACAAAAATGCACCTAAAATATTTTTAATGCTTCAGTTTGATTTGATACTTCATAGTGGTTGGAATTATTTTCTTTTTTCACCAACTTTATTAATTTATTGAAATGGTTCATAAAAATTATTTTGTGCTTAATAAGTTCCTTAATAATTGTAGAAACAAATAAATTTCTATCATCTATTCAAATCTCAAGCAATAAGCATAAACTGAATCTAATATATAAACATTTTTTAGCACAATCAATGATTTCTGTAAAATTAGAAATTTCATTGGTAAGGAGTGCGCAATCAATCGATCCAATTTGATAAGCATGTTCACAAAATAGTTTGGTTGTGATTTAAATGGTTTGGACAAAAAATATTGGTAACTAGCACTAAGCAAATGGTCGGTTTAGTTCAAATTGAACTGAACTGAACTGAAATCATAAAATACAAATCAAAATTTTTACAACAGACCTAGTCAAATTGAATTTAGCATCTTAATCAAATTAACAAATAGATTCGGTCTTTTTTATGCAATTTCGATTTACTTTTAAACCTCGTCGATGAATTTTTGTGCAAGCCAACTCAAACTAAATAATAAATTTAGTTCAAAATCGAACGACCGAACCTCTCTTGAACATCTAACCTATCCAAAATGGATCCATTTAATTTTCAGTTCGGTTGGATAGATAGTTTTGCACATCCTATTGGTAACTAGTAAATAAGCCAGTGAGCCACCACTTATATATGGGCCACTAATGAAAATAGAAAGCATTTCCAAAATCCAAATCTAAAAAGGGCCTTTCCGTTCCACTAGTCGCCAGCCCAAATCACAATTTGTGAATCACAGAATTAACCTGCCCAAACTTATAGGGCGCAAACAAAGACAAACAACATTCATGTGTACCTATTGGCCATTTGGCCATTGTGGGCTACAGATTTAACCTCGTCCCTAGGATTAGTGCCTAATACTAGGCCTAGGCCCACCGAGGTCTATTCACTATCACGAGCTAGTGCCTATTAAAAAAGAGCAAATTACTATGAAATTTTTATTTTTATCCATCGGATCGGTAAAAACTATTGCCGTCCATAAACTTATACTCGATGTAAATTCATCATAGATAGTAAATTTAATGCTTTCATCCATTACGAGTCTATTGAATTAATATTCAAACTCACATTAAATGGATCAATTAGAGCAAATACTCATAGAAGTTCACTTTACTTTCATTCCTACTTCTGATTAACAATGAATTTAAAGGAAAAAAAAAAACTAAAGAATTAAATAATTTATAAAAATAAATTCGATATATTATATAATTAAAATTTTGAAAATAAAAAATTTAATTAAGTGTACTTAAATATCATCCAGAAAATAGTAATTCAATTACTAAAAAAAACACATTAAGAGTTCACTAAAACTTGATAGTGAACGTTTTATCCCTTAATGGGCTTACTCAGCTCAATCCGAATTAATCGAACTAGTAGGTTTTGGATATCGGATGGCTTTCAAAAAAAAAAAACACATTAAGGGGGACAGAATTGGATACAGCATGATTACTCCATGCAGATCCAATTAGTAATTAGATTTTAACAAGAAAATGGTTAAATCTTATTATCATAACCTGATTCTCATGTACCAAAAGATTAGTTTTCATCTTGGAAAATTTAAGGCACACCAATCTCATTCAAGTATGAATACCTTCCTTCAAAGAGAATATTTTTAGTGTAAAAAGTTTTAAATTCTAGATCTTCCGCACGAATCTCTTGAAAAACGAAGTGATAAGCATGTAAATTCAGAACCAGACCGATTACAAAAGAAAAACAGACGTGGAGTGTTGACAAACAAACAATATATTATTGTGACTATTTTGGGTGTTGTTGTTTGTGTTTTGCGAGGTACATATAATAATGACACGAAGTAGCACGAAGTATATAGCCACTCGAAGCGACCATTCTATTTAAGAGGAGGTAGATCAGAGACAACCAGGCGACGGGGACGTCAATTGTTTGAGTGGGGGAAGGCATAGAAAGAGAGAAAGAGATGGTCCACCGGACGGACCCTCTAACAGCAAAGAAGCAGCCCCCAAAATAATAACTAGACTGCAACTTTACCAACCAAGAACTTGTCCCCAACACCCTCAATCACGTGCTTATAGTGGAAAAGTTGGTCCCCAACTCCAACCAAGTGAGCCCATCATCAAATGCTATATAGCGGAGCAATGTCTGAACACACTCAAATTCTATATATTCTATGATCAATGCATAATTCTAATTTTTTTTTTCTTATTTATTATATATATATATATAAATGACTAATTATGGAATCAAGCACATGGCTATGACTCTCTCTACATCATTAGATAAAAGAGTCACCTTTACAACTAAAGCATCCACAACCATGCACTTGCATCATCTTCATGAGTTGTATTGGTTTTGCTTTTTTCTTCTTTTTCTCATCTTCAACAACTTCATTAAAAATAAAAATAAAAAAGAAAGAAAACCATCTTTGCTTTTTCCGGCTTTTAGATTGAAATATATACAAGTCTTCCGCGTGGGTAGTTCTTGGACCATCCGTAGTTAACTTGGAGGTTTAACTCTATGTTTAATAACAGTTTTTAAAGTAATTTTTAGCGTTTTAGCATTTTGACAAATTAAAACGTTAATGCTATTTTTTATAGTATTCGATAACTTAGCGTTTTGACAAGTTAAAATGCTAATACTATTTTTTATAGTATTCGGTAATATAGCGTTCGAACTAATTTTTAGAAGTTCAAATAACATTTTATAAGGGCTAGTCATGTAATGTTTAACTTTTAGCCTTTTATGAAAAACTACTCAAACAAATAAACGCTATTAAAACAATTAACAGTTACCAAAAATTACTAATTTTGTCGAGCAAATACTAAGTTGACTTATGTCAATCTAATCAAATAATAATAAGTTCTTTTTTTTTTTTCTTTCAAACCCACTATAATAAATAAGTTTTATACGATTATTATCCATAAATAGTGACTCAAGTTGGAAGAATTATTTGAATTCAATGGATATTTTTACAAAATTAAGAGTTCAATTCATAAAAAATCGCTTATGAAATGATCGGTCACGAACCCTAAATTGATATTAGTCTTAGATTCAAAAGGTTTGTGATTTAACACTTCTAATTAATTAGAAACTCTTTTATAAATAATTATCGACTAATAGTTAACAGCTACTAAAACAGTTAATATTGTCAAACTGTAAGGTTGAGAACACAAGTTCGATATCTACTTTGCTAAGAAGGAAAAAAAAAATATAAGTTTTATACGATTATTATCCATAAACAGTGACTCAAGTTGGAAGAATTATTTGAATTCAATGGATATTTTTACAAAATTAAGAGTTCAATTCATAAAAAATCGCTTATGAAATGATAAGTCACGAACCCTAAATTGATATTAGTCTTAGATTCAAAAGGTTTGTGATTTAACACTTCTAATTAATTAGAAACTCTTTTATAAATAATTATCGACTAATAGTTAACAGCTACTAAAACAGTTAATATTGTCAAACTGTAAGGTTGAGAACACAAGTTCGATATCTACTTTGCTAAGAAGGAAAAAAAAAAAAACACTTTCATATGAGAAAATTATTGATTATACCAAAAAAAACAGTCAAAGAAAAAGAAAAAAAAAAATCTAAGAAGCAATGTGGTTGTGAAGCAATGTGGTTGTAAGGCAATAACGAACAGCTAATGGACAGTTAGTTTAAGTGCACGACTCCTCCATTTGGCGCCATATTAAACGGGAAAAGGAAAAGGAAATGGCCAAACGGATCTGAGTTTTCTTTATTAAATTTGCTCATGCAAATGTCTGCCTTCTCTTCTGCCACTTTTATTTTTTAAAAAAAAAAAATAGAAAGAATGTGTCAGGAATCATTCTTTCATTAGACAGTTAGACATTTCTTGTTGACCATTTTTGCATGGGTCCCTTTTTCCTAATTTTCCTAACCAATTTTCTAATTATTACAATGCATATTTTAAAAACTAAAAAGTGTTGAAATGAATAGATTTCTTCTATTATTATATGATGTTTTTGTAGTTGAGAGATCTTTCAATTTTTAAACAATTTTGTTATATAAAAATTCCCATTCATAGCTTTTGTGCATTTTAATGTTGTCTATGCTTGCAAGGAACCTCTATATAGTCATAATAGAAAATTATGATATGTTCAAAGTATTCAGAGTTAAAGATATATTGTATTTAGTTAATTTCATAATTAATTAATTAATTAAATGGGAACACTTCAAAAATTATCTATTGGCATGTTAAATGAGTTTGTCTTTTATTTTATTAATAAAATTATGAGTTCTAAAATCAAATTATATGTAATTTTGTTTACTAAATTTTGTGCAAAATCTAATTTATTATATTTATAAATGTAATAATAGAAAAAAAATGATGAGATTGAAATTTTAATGATTGAAAACAAGATTTCATTGTTACACATATTATCTCAATATTAATTAAAAAGCTAAATGTTATAACATTTAATGTTTGATAAAAAAAAAACACTCGTTGAACCTCTAAAAGCTATTATAAAAGTTGTTACCGACAGTACAATCAATTAATAGATATAGAGTTTTAACTTGGTCAAAATACTAAAAGTTAGTTTAAAAGCTATTGCCGGGATCTTAGAGACTATTCCGCAAAATTAGTTATTTGTTTTTGTAGGGGAGTGACTCCTACTCATAGTCACTTGGATGTGAGAGTCCTTGTCCCGGCCCTTCATAGGTGCCCCTACGCCTATGGAAGGTGCCACTGGTTGCCTTATTGTAATCTTTGTTGCCTCGATGTACGATTTGACATATAAATAATAATTACTATTTTGCCCCTATGTGCGATGTTGTGCTATGTTTTGCTATGTGTTCCTCGATGATGCTTGGATTGTTTTTATATCCGAACCCATATGATTATATATTGGAATTATGTTATTCTAACGTCCATTATTGGCTTGCAGATAACTAATTAATACTCTTGGCTGGCTTGTTTGAGGGTGTGCCAAGCAAGCGCCACACGGTCCGGTCTTGGTGCGTGATTTGGGACCGTGACAGTTTTGGTACTTGTTAGTTGCTGTTTTGGTATTTAACTATTAGTTGTTCTAGTGCCTTTTCATGAAATGCTAAAAGTTAAAACTAAATATTATGTGAGTTAACTTTTTATAAAACGCTTTGGTAACCTTTAAAAGCTAGTTCAAACTATATGTTATCAAAGATTATAAAAAAAATAACAATCAGTGTTTTGATCAATTAAAACAAAAAAAAAATTACTTAAAAAATTGTTACCGAACGGAAGCTTAATTCATTTGAGTTTAGAGACATGCAAGATAATCCTGAAGTTAACACTTGACGCTATTATTTTTTCTTTTTAGACCAATTCCTCAAATATCAATCAAAAGACTAGGGAAAAAAAAAGATACCTATCCGGCTATCCCTACCAAATGCTTGCTAAAAGTGTTTACAGTAACTACAAACTACCACCATCATTGAGATTAAGACAACCTAAGCCACCCAGTCCAATGTTATGATCAATCTAAACAAATAATTACACTGTAAAAATGGAAAATTGCAAATAAAAGTCTAAATCAATACAATAATACAACAATAATAAAATTTTGTATAAAAAGCAAGCTATAATTACGGAATATTATAAAGTAAAAACTACATATGGAAGTTTCACTTTCTGATCGTTTATTCTGAGGCAATGGCCTCTTTTTTCTACTAGCTAAAAAGCGTATCTTTTCTTTCTGTATCATCATCATCATCATCGTAATTATACTATTTATTAATGATTATTATTATGTTGGTTTAGGCTCTTTCATCACACAAATCTCTTCTTTGAATTGCCACTCCCTTTTCTTTTCGAAATCTTGCTAGTGTTCATGAACCCAGATACTCTCCACTTCGTTTCTTGTCAAATTTTCAGTTCAGGAACAGGTTTCTTGATGAGACTGCATTTGGGTTGTTGCCATTTCTCTTAAAGGTACGTTGCTGATGACTCTTTTATGTTTTGGTATTTTGGGAATTGCCTGTTTGGCTACTGAGAAAACTGTGCAAGAATAAGAAAGGAAATGGTCATTTTGCATTTCTCTGTTTTTATGTCGGCTGCCTTTTTATGAAACTGTGAGTCTGTGAATAGTTGAAAGTGACTAAAAGTGAGCAATTTCAATTATCAGGTTCAGTTTACTACAGGCTTTAGCCTTTTTACCAGTACAAAAGATGAGAATTCTAAAATTTAATGATTTATTTTTCTTTTTAAGATTGCTCTGTTTTCTATATGTGGAACTTGGTTTATTTTGTTCTCAAGATTTTTCCTTTTTGAGATCATGTGTCCCAATTATATCTTGATTTTAAATCAAGAATTCAGATTGAAGTTTGAGCTTCCTTATGTGCTTAATTCTAATGCCAAAGCTAATGATTTCTTTATCTTAATTGTTGGATCTTTTGATGGTTCATAGCCTTCTTAGTCTTCTCTGTTCTTTCAAGTATAAAAAATTGGCTTGCCCATGAATTTTCTTGATTTAAGCCCACAATTATCTTAAAAGTTAATTTTCTTCAATCAATTATGACCAGTTTTATCTATTTGCTAACTGGCTACATAGGAGATCATTCATTATCTGCAAATCAAGATGTGAAAAATCCATTTTTCTTGGTTTTATTTTTAATGACCTTTATAAATTATAAACCATTACCATTTAAAATTTACAGAAAAATTTCATTAGAATAGCTAGTTATTCAGTTGGTTATGAACCCATTGGCTAGATATCAACAAAGATGCTAGTGATTAATGGATCTTAATTATTCCCAGGTCAGTAAAATTTCCCAGTTGTTTTGCCAAGTCAGGGAAAAAGTAAACTGACAAACTTTGCCATTACATTTCTTGTTAACTGGGTTCAGAAGTCTTGATTTATTTTTATAATCTCATATGTTAGTGATATTGGGAGAAATTTGTTGGCCTTGCAGGTTGTAAAGAAAGTAATTTTGTGGCTATAAAATATATTTCAGGAAAAGATATTGTTTCTGAGTTTTAATGGGGTGAAGCAGAAGAAGATGAATTGCTGAGACCATTTATTAGCTGAAGCTGCATGGGAGGATTACTTCACCTTTTTGACTTCAATCACTGGCATAGCAGCATGGCTAGGAAAATTCTTGCACATAAGCGACATGTCGAGGGTAACTATTTGTATAATTATCATTTCTTTTATGCAATTAGCACCGTTAGGATGTACACTAATTTGTTACAAGTATCTTCCAATTCTGAATAATGATGGTTCAATAATAAGATATTTTCTTGATTCATCCTTAACGCAAATTTTCGACAAAATTGTAAGTTCTATACATATGTACTTGAAGTTTTCAATTCGGCGTATTAGATGAACTGATTAGAGAAGCTCATATTCAACTAATCTGCAGCATTAGAAGCTCCTCGAAATAGCTTGGAGCTGCAAGTAGAAACATCTCAGAGTTGTTGTGCTGCTGGGGATACGGTGGTAATCGATTTATTTATCTCTTGTTCTCTTTTTGTTTATGCATTTGTATAACTTTTAGCTAAAATATTTTATTACCCTTTGTTAGGTTGAAGAAGAATGGCCTGAAAGGACTTGTTACCCGATTGAGGCTTCGATGAAGAGATTGATTAATGAGGAAATTTCCAAGCAATCTAATAATAGAAAGAATACTCCAAGCATTGTTGCTCGGCTAATGGGAGTGGATATGTTACCAATGGATGAAAAATCTGCAGCTCAGCCTGTTGATAGAAAGAATGTGAACATTGAAACGAAGTACTCGAGAAAGGCGAAAAATGAAAAGAGCTCCGTTGCTTTTCTCTCTTCAAACTCAAATTCAACCAGGCAAACGGAATATGATTCATTGTACTACGGTAGGGAAAGAAATGTTGATAGATGGAATAATGGTCACAAGTTAGGAAAACTGAGGCCTCGGGAACATCCTCAAGAAGAGGAACTACAGATGTTCAAGAAAGAATTTGAAGCATGGCAAGCTGCCAGGTTTAAGGAATGTTCAAAGGTTGTTGAATTTAGGAGCAGTCCTGATCAGTTGCTCGCCCAAGAGAACATATTGAAGCAAAATGTTTTACCCACTGCAATGTCAACGAGCGAGAAGATTGTGGAACACAAGGGTCATGGGCTAAAAGCAAAATCGCGCGAAAGAGCTACTTTGCATCATAAACATAAATTGGAAGTATTCCCAGTTGAACAGAACGAATCTTCGTCTTCAAGAGGCAAAAATATGAACAAGAACTACAAGCATTCCTCGATAAATTATGATCAGAAAGTGGATATATCTTCTGCTCCCACAAAAATTGTGATCTTGAAGCCTGGTCCTGATAGATTTGGTGAACCAGAAGAGTGTTGGACTAGTTCCTCATGCAATTTAGAGGATAGAGGTAGCATAGAAGATTTCCTTGAGGAGGTGAAGGAACGGTTGAAATGTGAATTGCAAGGGAAAACAGTTAAAAGGGGTTCTGTAGTAAGAGGCAGTGGAATTGAGACTCCTTTCAGTGAAAAGCCTTCAGATCCCAAACAAATTGCTAAGCATATAGCACAACATGTCAGAGAAAGTGTTACAAGAGACCTTGAAATGAATCTTCTCCGATCAGAATCAACACGGTCGTATAGAAGTGAGATTCAATTTAATGGAGCTGGTTCTCCTGAGTTCATAAATAGAGATACGAGAAGATTCTTGTCAGAGAGATTAAGGAATGTTCTCAAAAGAGAAACACATTCTCTTGATGTTCCTTTAGTTGTTAGTGGCAGCTCTGGATCATCTTTCTTGAATAATGAGAAAGTCAGACTAAAAGAAGTTGAAGATACCTCACAAGCTGGAACATTGTCGAGCTATTGGGGGATTGCTAAAGATGAGCAAGAAATGCAAACTAGATCTTTTAGACATGGAGATGATGATGGGATGCTTCATAAAGAATTATCTCCTAGGAATCTAATCAGGTCTTTATCGGCTCCCGTGTCAGGAACATCATTTGGTAAGCTTCTTCTTGAGGATCGCCACATTTTAACAGGCGCTCATATCAGAAGGAAACATGAAGCCCTTGAACATATGACAATGGAGTTGAAAAAAAGGAAGAAAGAAAGGTTCAATATTAAAGAAAAAGTTTCCAATTTCAGATACAGTTTGACTCTTCGAGGAAGACTATTTGGCAGAAAACTTCAATCAAAGGTGGAATCACATGGTTTTGAGCAGGATTTTGTGAAGGATATAACGAGTGGACCGACAATTGTTAGAAACTTAAGCGAAAGACACATAATGGTACACTATTCAATTCATTATTTCATTATTTTCTATGAATATAAGCAAATATACAGAAATTTTCAGACCCCTTTTATTCTTGTGATATTAGGAGAACTCGACGGAGGTGCCTCCAAGCCCTGCATCTGTATGCAGTAGTGCTCAAGAAGAGTTCTGGCGGCCAATGGATTACCTCAGCCCAGATATCACTCCACTGGATGATAGTTCTTCAACACAGGTTTTCAAAGAGATCAGCTCTAATCTGAATGGTACAGAAACGATTCCTTTCAGCTTATATAAAATGCACATTTTCAAAAGCTAAAATGTAATTTTATTTTCCTGTTGTTGACTATGCAGAGTTGCGGAGGCAACTAAGTCAGCTAGAGTCGAACCAGCCTGAAGACTTGACAATAGAACAAGAGCCTAATGACTGCATAATGGATGATTTGGAAGACAAAATAGAAGTTTATATAAGGGATTTACTTGTTGCTTCAGGTTTCTATGATGGATCATGTGAAAAATGTTTGTCTAGATGGGATCCACTTGCAAAGCCTATTAGCAACTCGGTGTTCGAAAACGTTGAAGAATCTTACAAAAAATTGGCTAAAGAGATTGAAAGCAATACTAAAGAGCACAAAATGTTATATGATTTATTGAATGAAGCACTTTCAACTGTACTCGGACCCCCTGTGACCATGTCTAGATTCAGAAGAAAGCTTATGAGTTCCTCCATCTTACCACCATTGCACGGAAGGAGATTATTGAATTGTGTAATGGAGATAATCCGCGCAAACTTAAATTCTCCAGAAGATAAATCTTACCACTCACTAGATAGTATGGTGGCAAGGCATTTGGGATCCACACCTTGGTCTGGCTTGATTGATGATGAGGTAAATGGTGTAGGAAAGGAAATCGAATGTATGATTGTGGGAGATTTGATAAAGGAAATTGTGAATGATATATCAATTTGTAATTATGTTTGAGGTACTAATTTTTTCTACTTTAACCATTTTTATGGCTAGCAGGTTGCTTATTGTCATCATAGATAAAAATGTGATGATGAGAAAGGTGTTGGTGAGTGAGAGTAGCTATGGAGGGAAGGTGTACAAATGATTTTAAATGGGTACATCTTCCTAATTGGAGATTGCCATGTTTTTTTTACTATAGGTGAGTGCTTTAGCGGGAGATTTCTTGTTCATGTATGTATATATAGTATATGTATTTATTTTGTGGGTGTTAGGATGCAAAAATCAGTTCACATGCCTAATGACTTAGGATCTCTTCGGTAATATTAATTGTTTTAATAGTTGTTAGCAGTTCTATTAATTGTTAGCTATTAGCTCTTATCTGCTACTTGTTTATATAGGTAAAAAGAGAACATTTAGTTGTCTAATTAGCTGAATTCGGAAGAAAAAAAGAAGAAGATGAAATTATCAAAATTAATTAATTAAAACTAAAAATTAAATGATAAAGCTAAGCTAAACCTTTGAGTATTTAACATTTCGTAAAAAATTCACTTAACCTCTAAAAATTATTAAAATTGAATGTTAAAATTAATAGAAATAGAGTTTTAACTTGATCAAAATACTAAAAGCCGTTGCAGAACAATTAGACTCCAATCCTTCTAGGATTTGGGTTTCACTATCTCTACATGTGACTCTGTTTATACATAACATTGGAAAGAGAACAACCGACGAAGAAGATGAGGATTCAGGAAGCTCTTTGCTGCACCATCACAAAAAAAGCCCCAGAATCTGATGGAAAAAAATTTGTCTAGATCATGTTTATGCTCCGTACAAAACCAATAAAATTAAAGATTCTTTAAAAAGTGTTCCGATCTTATTCTTTATTTTTCAAGTATACGGTCAGAAATACTCTTATTTCAATAAAATATTTAATTTTATTATTTTAATTAATAAGTGAAGCCATGAACCCGATCTCGATAAGTATTCCCGAATCTCACAAAAATAGCGAGGTTTGATTATCAGCCAGACAAATGGTGATGTTGATGCATGTACATTCATGCATGATAGAGGGGGATTAAACAAGAAGATCCAATGGATTAAATAGCCCAAACTCACTTGAACTGTCGATGATATTATTGTTGTGTCGCACTAATTAAAAAAATGGGTCAAGCCCAAATCCAAAGAGAATTTTTGAAGATCAGACAAAATTTTATCCAAAGCCATTGATTGATTTTCTGCAACTTCTTGCAAAATTTTCCATTTCATATGTTTGAATTTCTATAATTTTTCCATATTTGAACATTTTATTCCCTTTGGAAAGTAAAATCCACTAAAGAATAATCATTGCAATGTTGAAAATTGGGGAAAAAGTTCACTAAAGAACAATAATTGCAAGAGCTGAAATAAGTCAATAACTTTTTTTCCTTTATTATACAAATTGGTTAGTGAAAAAGTGCAAGATCTCCCACTGATCTCAGGCTCATGGAATTAGAAAAAAGAAGTACCCTGTCCACATATTAGGAATGGCCATGGATCGGCTTTTTTAACACTTATATCTATCTTAAATATATATTTATTTATCATATATTGTGTATTGAGACAGCACGAATTATAGACAGATTGGATTTTATTAAAAAAAGGATTTATAATGAAAAATAATATTTTTGGAATCTGTTGATTATATTTTTAAAAATCAAACTCACTCCACTTTAAATGAAAAAGATTTTATTCACTCCGTTTACATTGAGTTTAAATAAATCCAATAAAATAATAATTCCGACCACTTAGAGGCTATTGTTTTTAATTATGTGTGATACTTTGATTTGATAATTTATCAAATTCTTTTCAAGTTTATTGATTGAATATTCATATAGAATCATCCTTCAATTATTGAAGTTATAATTTGTACCTTAATTGGAATTCAATTAATTAAATTTTTACTGATATTGTAATAAGGCTAATTGAATTTCTATTTTATAGTGCAATTAATTGAATTTCTAATTTATTGTGCAATAGATTATATAATGAATGGCTATGTCAAACTTAGCTATCTTTCTATATAAATATATAATTTATAAAGCAAAAATGTCTATGTGGCAAGTTATTTATCAACGGTAGCTCCTACCTTCTACTTTTTACTGTCTTTTTCGCTTTATCTTTTTTTACTTTAATAAACTCATATCTATTTTTCTTATAACAGATCTGTCCTTTTTTATTTGTTATTGTTGATTGTCTCTATATTTGGAATTTTTTTGTCCTCTCTATGAGGGTAATCCTTTCTTTGTGAATGTTTATTACTAAATAAAGCTATGATATTTGATTTTATTTGGTTGGAAACTGTAGATCTTGATTTGTAGGCGTGAATCTTCGATTGATGAGTCTGGTAGTGTGACTTGTTCCTTTATTAATGCTATTGACGCATAGCGGCAGAAACTCATTTGTATTCGTCATATGTTGCAAATTATTGGAAAAATAATTTAGTTATAGAATATTCATAGGAATTACTATTTTGACATCCAAATTAATTAATTAACTAGTTGCTGCTACGGAGATTTATAACTTTTGTTAAGATCAACTCAAAGTGGAAATATTTAATATTATATTTTTTTTAGTTTTCATTTCATTATTCAAAAGGATATGAGTTCCTTTATTTCGTTAAAAGATCAGTAAATTTTATTACATTCTAATAATAAAGTTCTATATCAGGTCTGTATACTTATTTGTAATTTTTAATATTATTATTAATGAATTACATTTAAAAAAAAAGCTTACATGGCAACATATTAAAATATAAAAGTGATGATGTGCCATTTTAATTTTTTTATATATTAATCTTTTTTGCATTTGATAAAAATTAAAATTTTTTATTAAATAATAGAGTTACAAACTAATAAATTTAATGAAATAATTTTCATTTTAATTAATATTTTAACATTAAATAAATATTAAAGTTTTAATAAATTTCTTATATAAAAAATTAATAAAATCGTTATAATATAGTTATAGTTAATAAACATTTAGTAAAAAATAGAATTAAAATATAATTTCAATTTACTAAAAGTTTATTTTATTAAAATTAAATCTTTCTATACCTCATTTAATTGTAGAAAATTTGAATGTACGAGAATTCAAAGAGAAAAATAAATAAATAAATAATAAACTATTTAATTTGAATTATAATAATCAATTATATTAATAAATATTTCAATTTATTTGAAACTTTCAAAAAGAGTATATAATTTTACTTTTCATCATTTAATAAAAAGTACATAAATAAATTATTTTAATTAAAAAAACACAACATAAATGACAATAATTTTTAAAGATTTATCCATTTGAATCGGTTAAAAAATAGAAAACTAAATAACTCTTTATGAAACAATAAACATTTGACTCATGAAACAGTTCACAAACTACAAATAGAAACCCAAATAATCCTCTCGGAAGCAAAACGCTGACTTAGAGGGAATTTGTATTACAAATGATCGAACCCATTATCTAAGCTATAATAATTAATCATGTAAATACTCTTTTCCACTGAATTATATCATTCAGATTTTTTTTAAATAAACTAATTTGTCTAATAAAGTGAAACTAAAATATTTGTGAATGGAAAGTGCAAAAACCAAATAAAAATAAAAATAAAAATAAAATAGTAACATATTGAAGAGATTTAACCATAGGTGGATGTGCAATGATTAGAGATAATAAAAAGAATGCAACATTATACCAGAAAAAAAAACAAAACACTTGTGGCAGGTGGATATAGTGGCCCCACATTGGCAGTATTGGCAACAACAACTAGCTTAGCTTGTAGTATTCTAATTATATATATATATATATATATTATGGATTTTGAATTGGTGGTTAAGTATGCACCAACCGCCACAATTAGTGCCTTGATTGATTTATTAACTTCCAAGTTTTCTTTAAATTATAGTCTTGGAGCCCATAATTTCCCTTTCTCTCTCTCTCTTTTAAAATTTGCAAAGCGTTAAAATTTTTGAAAGGAAAAATTACCGTATGCTTTGCGAAATATAACTAGTTCATCTCAATTTTTTTTTAAATATATCAATTTGTTTCTATATTTTGCTTTTGTTATACTATTTGGTTTTTCTATTCATTTTTTACATCCTTTCGGTTAAGTTAACAAGAAAACACGGAGGTCAAATGAGAGATACTAAAATATTATATCAAAAAAATTACAGTACGGTTTCTATAGGTTGAAAAATACAACAAGTATGTCCTTGTGTTTTTTAAAATAAAAGGGATATTTTCATACTTAACGGAAAAAAAAATGCAAAAATTAGACAGAAGGACCTTATAGTTTGACGAAAATAAAATATAAGAATGTTTTAATTCATTTTAATAAAGACAAAGATAGAGTAGTTGTATTTCGTAAACTATAAGAATTATACTGTAATTTTTCCTTTTTGAAACCTTCCGGTAACTAAACTAAAACTTGTATTTTTGTTCTTGCTAGAATTGAGGTCCTTTATCATTTCAATCTATATCTTATTAGTTTTTCATTTTTTTTAAGAATAAAGATCAATTTATTTCCTGAACTTATCTAGAAAGATTAAAAAAAAAAAAGTCAATTTTGACCTTTTGAGTTATTTAGCAATTGAATTTATTTAACAAAATTGAAAATGTCAGATTTGATATTTCAAATCAATTTTAATACCTAAACTTATTTTGATTTATGAAAATAAATAAATTGATTCAATTCAATAAGGTTGGCTTTTATTGTATTTTGTTCTAAACTAGAAACACGTCAAAACCTTTTCAATACTTCTGAATTGAAATTTAAAATCAATAAAGGTATCATTTCTTCTTTCGCATAATAAATTCATATGACACTATAATATAACTTTAATTTATTTAATATGAAAAATATATGAAATTCATAGAGTAATAAATGTCATTTTTTATAATTATACTTAATAGTCAAATTTGAATTCACAGCTGTTATTATACCTATAAAAATTGCAATTTCAGTTTATTTTTTATAAATAATTTAAGAACATCAACACGCAATCTGTGATGAAAATAAAAAATTACAATGTTCAAAAATAACTTAAAAATTAAAAAAAGTTATACGAATTTTCAATATATTTATATATATTCCAATTTTTTGATTTACATATATTTTTTTTCTAATTTCTTTCCTTGACCTGACTTCAAATCATCGTTTTCGCCACTGGGTATTATTGTATTAAAACTTATTGAAATAATTCTTTGCTCTTTTTTTTTTTTTTTTTTTTTTTTTTTATTTTTTTTTGTCTCTTTTTTTTTTTTTTTTTTTGTCTCATATGTGTAGAATTCTGGAACTTAAAGTCACATGTTAGGGATTAAAATTGTCAAAATAATAATTCAAAACCGTCAATTCCAATTATAAAAAAAAAGGTGCAATTAAATTTGAATCGGTATTACGCAATTTTTAAGATGATTTTAAAACCATCGATTGCGGTTTTGTATCTGATTAAAATCAAAATTAGATAATTGCATATTTATTATTTTAAAACAGGATTGAAAATTATGTAATTTCTACTATGTTTCTGCCCCATGGACGCTCTTGCTAACTAATATGCGATGGTTATGCATAACCAATTTGAGATTACAATTAAAAAACAAAAAATGAAATCAGACACTCTCAAAATGAGCACTCCGATGCTGCAATTAGTATAAAATGGTATAAGAACTAGCAAATTAATGTAGACCAATTGATAAATAATGATAAATAAAACATTGTTCTCTGAAATACGGTGTATCTGATCATACATTGAGAAAATAATGATAAAATATGAATAATTTTTAAAAATATTTTATTTTTATTGATTTTATTTATAATTGGAGTCATACATATATAGAAAGAAGAAAGAGTATTTTTCCTGTTTACAGTTAACGTTAAAAACATCAAAATCATCTTGAGATGCATGTGATGTCGTTTCACACATTTAGTATTGTGCTACACATGGCATCACATGCATGTTATTTCAGAAGAATAAGGGGAAGAAAACACGTTCTTGGTTCTTACAAATGGAGAACAAAACGAAAATATTTCCTATTGACAATGTTTGATTAAATATTATATAAATACCATCGATAATGCATTAGTCAAAATGGTAAACGATTCTGATTCTATAAGTGTAAGAATATAAATTCGATCATCAAAAACTATTTATTGTATTTATCGAAGTGATAAATAGTCTCGATTTTATAAAAGTGAGAATATAAATTTGATCATTCATAAAATATTTATTGTATTGATCAAGTTAATAAACAATTTTGATTCTATAAATGTGAGAATACAAACTCAATCATCGAAAGGTATTTACTTGAAAGAGTAAAAAACTTTATATTCTCTACTGCTAAAAAGGATAGAGATGCTTTAAATTTATATAAAATTTTTGGCCCAATGCATAAGTTCACCCATGTACTTTATGTAAAAAAATTTTGTGACATCCTCAGCTTTTACTTTGACCTGTTAAACACTTCAATTTATAGAACTGTACCAATTAAATATTTCAACTTGCAAAAACTATTCTATTGATATTCAAGCTTCTAAGAGATTAGATCAATTAAACACCTATTAAATAGTTAAAAAATGTGAAAATTATTATTGCAAAGATTATATTAATTACACATTAAGTGAATATCTTGCATATAAATGTCAAAAACACCAAAAAAATGTGACTATCAGTATAAAGAGATACAATGTTAGCAAAATTCGTAACTTCAATGATATAGCAGGTCACTCACAAAATTTGAGATGCCATAATAATTTTTCTATAAATTACAATGATATATTCATGCATTTGCCCTAAAAATTTTTTAAACCATACTTATAATTTTATGTCACGACCCGTTTCCGTGGGCCGGACCGGCACTAGGGCCCAGGTAAGCTTAAGGCCCCCGAGGCCCGTAGTAAGCCTGAAACGCTATTATGTCACGAACCCTCGTTTTCCGGGTGCGGCCGGACCGGCACTAGGGCCAGGTAAGCTTAAGGCCCCCGAGGCCCGTAGGTAGCCGAACGCTCTAGAAATCTTTATTCTCGATAGAAAATTTCAACATTCAGGCCCATTTATGAACTATTGCAAAGATAAACCCTCAATATTTTATTAAATCTCGGGCCCCAAATTATAAGCTACAACAGTTCCACAAGTACGGGACCCTACTCAACAAAATGCAATCACATATATTAATTGGGTTCACCATAATCATTCTCATCGTATAATAATAAATGATTAAAAGTATAACAAATTCCTAACAAACTGTTAGTATACATAGCTTTCATACACATAATTACATAGCAAAATAATTATGGAACTAGAAAAAATTCTTTATTGCCCTGCGCTGAAGAAACATAGCCTAAATTGGATTAAAGGAAAAACCTACTTCCTGAAAAAATCAAACAAGACATGTGAGTTTTCTAAGGAGTAATAATTTTACACCACACACGCAGTCACACAAATGTGTAAACATATTAATCTAGTCGTCCGACTAGTTATATGCTCATACAGCCAGTCACACAAATGACATATCACCAGTAATCACAATTAATATCACATCACGTGGAAATTGGTCTGTGGCGTCACCGAAACCCCCGCGCCACCTGAAACCCCAACGAGCCGTCCCTCACAATGGCTCTCCCTCTCTACATGTTGCACCAGGGGACGCCGATCCCATACGGGCCCAACTGGTCTAATCTCACTGACCAGTCCTCTCATTGTATTTCCATATCTCTCTTTCTTTTTCATACAACAGGAGGCAACCCGGTGGTCTCCATCCAATCTAGAATCATCAAGTACTCACAACAAGGAGGCCACCCTGCGGGTACAATCAAATCTAGATTATCAGGTGCGCAACAACAAGAAGCCATCCTGTGGTTTTCCACATAATAATCCATTTCATCAGTCGCCACGGGGGGCGGCCGATCTCCCATTTCTCCCGCCGACGGTCACATATATCACTATTAATATTCGGATCCATATCACAGACCGTTCCTCAAAACCCACGGTGGTCCACTTCATCCCCAACTTCACACAAACAAGTATAAGCAATTATCACAAACACAACTTAATCCAAACATTGCACAATTCAAAATGCAGACATATTAATCAATTAAACATTCGTAATGCAATGCCACAATCTAAACATCCAAAATCAATGCAAATTAAATAAATAAATAGTTATTAACAATAATAAAATAAATAAATAAATATGTCTAAATAATTAAATGAGTATAATGTAAATAATTAAATGAGTAATAAAGATAATAAATAATCAGAGCACTCTATTTATTATGTACCAAGTTATAGAATTAATCTAAATGAACTTATTTAATCACGTCATTCATTAAAACTAGTCTAGGTCCTATTGAAATTTCGGCAGCACATCCCCTAAAAATTGGACTATCTACCTGCTCAAATATCACAATATTACTATATATTTATCAAATCAATGCACACAGCCCATCCGCTGGGCAATCAATCAATTTAAAATCCCATCCTCCTTCCAAAATAACAATGTCAACACTCAACCATTAATTTACAACTTACAATAACCTCCAATTATGTTCCAAGTCTGATCTTAAAAATTGCGTTATTAAATTTTTATAAAGATAAAAGGGTCAAATTCAGAAATAAATTTATGCAATTAAACGAATATTGAATAGTGTTATTTTCTACCAAGCGAAAATACCAACTCCTAAAGGTTCAAGAACTCCTTGAACTGATGACTCTTGTGATAGACATAAAGTTCACAAATTAGAATATTTGAAAGAATGTAATTATGTGAAAACAGGATTGGTGAATGTATTTTACAATTAGATTTCAAAGGCAACGAAAAAAACTTAAAAATTTATTTGAAGTCATCATTCTATCACTAAGATGATCATTTAAAAAGAAAATGGTGTGGTCTGATTGATTTTTTCACTAGTATAAAAAATGAAAGTCTCAAATTTAAGGTGTCTCGCTCGCAATAGTTTTCATCGATTTTTAGTGGATAACAATAGCTCACCTGCAATAATCTATATAAATGATTGAAAATAACTGCTGCCACTGCCCAAAGTTTCTCAATTCTTATCAAACATAGTCATTCGAACCTCTACATCCACAACAAGTTACGAAGAGCGCATTTATTCTAACAATATAAACTTGGTTCAAGCAAAAATCCATGATTTCCCCTAACTAGAAGTTGCCATTATATCAAAAAAATCTTAAGTTATTGATTAAATTTATACATTATATGCTACTTAACCCATTTCCCCTCAACAACTTAATTTATAACTTCGTTTGCATTATACCACAACAATTATTCAACTAAATAGTTAAAATGGCAAGCTGCCATTTCAGGTTTATCAATTCTTTCACCAAAATCTGCATTAAACTAAATAATTTATTCACTTGTATAAGGAATTTCAGTTTATAAATCAATTTAAAGAGTAAAATCAAAGCTTCTAGTTATTTACACTTAAACAGTAGCAAATTTAGGAATTTAAACTCTACCCAACTTGATTCATGCATCAAATTTATACTCTTGTTCAAACAATTCACTAAATGTATCAAAGAAGGTTGAAATCCGACTTACCCAGCTGAAAAACGCACCGAAAGACTGAGATTTTTCGATTAAAGTGACCGGAAGTGAACTTCAAAGCCAAAACCCACTGCAGCCGGCGATAGCTTGACTGGAGGAGACAACAATGGAGTATCAAAGGCTGCTGGCAATGAGAGAAGGTTCAGTCTCATCGGCTTGCGTTTGATCTCGCCGGAAAAATAAAAGAAAGCGGTAACGCGATAGTACCGATCAAAATGGGATAGGGGGAGGTTTCTAGAATTGTTTAGGTTTTTTTTTTTTTTTTTTTTTTTTTTTTTTTCTTCGCCGTCGATGAGACGAAGCTAGAGTCAACCGAAGAGAGCTGCAGTCGCCGGAAGATCGAGGAGTGAGTTGCGACATAATTTCCCGATTGAGTCTCCTGCGGTTGCTGTGTTCGCCATAAAAGAAAAGAGAGAGAGGAAGAGAGGCCAGAGCTGCGGTGAGGCGGTAGCGTGGCAAGGAGGCGCTGGTCTCAGGCGGTCGGAAAAACGAGAGGAGGAGAAGGGGAGGGTGGGTCGACGCTGCTGCCCGAAGAAGAAAAGAAAAAGAAAAAAAAAAAAAGTTTTTGGTTTTCGAAAGATCAATTTGGGTTTTAAGGCCTGGTTCGAATTTATTTTAAATTATTTAGTTTGGGTTTTCCATAATATTTTCTCCATTCACTCAATATAAATAAAATATGAAAATTATGATATTTTTGATTTTTAAGGATAATTTAATTTAATATATATTCATAACAGATTAAATTGCTTTCATATTAAATTTCTTGAAAATTTTTAACTGTTCTTCAAAATCGAAAATTCTGACAATATATTTGGGCTTGGGCCCAACTCCACACTCTTGGACCCAAATTTAAGAATTGTTTGGGTTTAAAAGCCCATATATCAAAAATCGAAATTTTTGATTTAATAAAAATTTAAAAGTTTTGAAAAAAATAAAAAATTCGGAGTTTTCATTTTATAAAGTTCAAAATAATTTAATTAATAAGATTTTAGAAAGATTGTTTGGTGTTTAAAGCCCATATAATCAAAAATCGAAATTTTTGATTTAATAAAAATTTAAAAGTTTTGAAAATAAAAATTCGGAGTATTTCATTTTATAAGTTCAAATATTTAATAAATAAGATTTTAGAAATGAAAAATTACAGTACGTTTCTTGTGGTTTGCAAAATATAAGTAGTCCGTCCCTATCTTTTTTAAAGTACTAATTTGTCCCTATATATTTCTTTTGTTACACTATTAGGTCTTTCTGTTTCTACCCAATTTTTGCATCTTTCACATTAGGTCAACAAAAAAATACAGAGATAAAAAAAGAGATACTAAAATATTATACTAGAAAAATTACAGTACAGTCTCTATGATTTGAAAATATAAAAAAATGAATCTTAATTTTAGGACGACAGAACCCTTTAATTCAGTTCAAATAATCAACTAGTCAGTCCTTGTTTTTAAATACAAAAGAGGTATTTTCGTCATTTTATAAAATACTTAACGAAAAATATATTCTAGTAATCATATTTCGAAAAATTAACAGTAATTCTTATAATTTTTCGAAATGCGATTACTAGAAATGCTACTGATAATAATGATCCACACAAAAGAGCTGCATAGCCCAATATCATCATACTTACGTGCATCATTAACCAATGGGATTGGAGAGCGGGCATTAAGATTTCAGAGTGATACAAAAATTAAACGAAATGACTTTACAATAAAAATAAACTATATAGACATTTTAATTTAGTTTTTAAAAGATAGCAACAAATTAAATGTTTTTCCCAAACCAGGCGGATGAGCGTAATTTTCCTCTTTAGAAATTAGTGGAGATGCATAGAGTGAACAGTTGGGGAGGTTGGGGACCTAACACGAAAAGGAAGGAGTAATAAATGAAAGACAAGTGGAAATCTATGGCAGAGACTGCACTCACCTACTGTACAGAATGTTCTCTTCTCTTTCTTTCTGTCAGAGACTTTGTTTGGGATTTGTTACTACCAACTCCTAATCCTAACTACTCTACTATCCTATCCATGCTATTGCTGACCTTACCAAATAAAACATCTTTTTTATTAATATATTCATTTTCCTCCACCAAATTATTTAAATATTTTTAGTTTCCAATATCATTTTCTCATTTAATAGGAAATTATTAGTACTTTCTTATATAAATTATATTTATCAATGTATAATATCTTGCCAGATAATGTATGTTACTAACGAAAAAATATTGAGAATAAAAAATACATCGTGACCCGTAATTATATACACAAACTGATAATAGATTAGGTTCGAATTTGAGGACAAACTCAGTCTAAGAAATTAAAGAGGGTTAAATCATAATTTTGATTAATAAGGGGTTAAATTAAAATATTTTTTTTTAAAATTTTTTTTAACACTAAAAATTGAAGTTTTTTATATTGGGGGTTGGGCCCTTTTAGCCCATGTTCCTTCTCTCTATTCAAATCCCTCTTTTTACACTAAAAAAAAAAAAAAAATTCTAGTTCTAATTCATTTGAAATTTTAAGAGCGATATTATTTATTTATTTATTTATTTACGAGTTAATATAAATAAAATAGTTAATCATTTAAATATTAGCTTACCAAAAACTATGCCGTATTATATGGGAGTGATGAACAAAAGAAAGCAAATTCAACATTTTATATTTTAAATCATTTGGAAGGAAAAATATTAAATAAAATAATAATAAAAGAAAGGGAAAATAAAATATGTCATTAACATAATTATAGCCTTAATGGAGCTTCGCTGATTTCTCATTAGCAGAGAAAATAAAAGAACACAGGCACGAGATGGATGGAGTTGCTAAAATACGCTATTGTGTGTATCACACCAAACCAAACCAAAGACCAAGGATTCACTTTCTTTGTCTGTTTCTTTCTCTTTTATTTCTCTCCTTACCATTCTCCACTGTTCACTACTGACTTTCTTTTGTTTTCTTTTCTTTTTCTTTTCTCTGTTTTCTCTGTAAGTGTGCGTGTGAGAGAGAGAGAGAGAGAGAGGGAGAGATGTTAATGGTGTGAGGAAAAAAAGAATGGAGTGGGAAAATAATCAAGAAAATCAACAACAACAGCAAGAAAATCAAAATCAAAGAGTTGAAAACAGAAATAATGGTAATATGAGCAACAATAGTGTTAATGGGAATGGAAATGGAGGAATGTTGTATGTGAAGGTGATGACTGATGAGCAACTTGAAACTCTTAGGAAACAGATTGCTGTTTATGCCACTATTTGTGAACAACTTGTTGAGATGCACAAGACCCTTTCTGCCCAGCAAGATCTTGCAGGTACTTTGATCTCTCTCTCTCTCTCGCTCTCTTTCTGCTATGATAGTTAAAATTTGATACTAATAGAACTGACAAATTCTTGTGTTTGTTTTCTCTGTTGGGGAATTTAAGGTTGATCAGCTTTCTTTGGCTCATTTGTGAGTTTTTTGTGTAAGGGTTTTCTGCTGTACTTTTATTTTGTCATTTTCCATTGAGATAATCCTCCATTTCAGATGTTTGGGGTTTAATTTTCATCTTCCCTTTTCTGGTTTGGGCCTTTTAAAAAGAATTGAAATTGTACATTTCTGTGTATAATTGGAACTTTTGATTATACCTGATTGATTTGTTTTTTTCAATGTCCGTATGCATCATTTAACTTTTGTTCCAATTTCTCCTTTGGTACAATTGGGTCCAATTCTAGTATTTGCTTCCATTGCAGGGATTTGTTATCAACTTAGCTAGAGATGACCTATGAACAACTGAGATTTGGATTTATAGTCTGGTCGGTTTGATTTTTTATCATTTCTAGTGGAAGCTGAGCTCAGTGTCAGTACTGAACTGCAAAACATACTACCCCTAATTGTGCTGTCATAGATCAGATTATATTTAGTGGTTGATACAATTTGCTTACAATTTTTGGTCTTTCCCTGTGCGAAGGTTCTAGCTTTATTTTTTTAGTTCTTATGTTTGATTTTCCAATTGAAAGGGAACAGTGTCAAATTGTTTTTTTAATTGAAGGTAATCGCTTATGAAATTCATTTCACCAAAATGTCATATGCTACATATTTGTCAAGCAAATTAAAAAGTTCTAATCTTGTCTGTCTTCTTAGTTTGGAATGTCCCTTATATGCTTATATCAGTCTATGATCCCTCCCTTAATTTAGGGGATAAGACAAATGATTATACCTCTATAACTTATGTTAAAACTTGAAATACTTATTCCATTTCTCTACAGGAGGCAGGCTGGGAAATCTGTACTGTGACCCATTAATGGCTTCTGGTGGACACAAGATCACTGCAAGACAGCGATGGACTCCAACACCAGTGCAGCTTCAGATTCTGGAGCGTATCTTTGATCAGGGGAATGGAACTCCAAGCAAGCAAAAGATTAAAGAGATAACCTCTGAACTCAGCCAGCATGGACAAATTTTTGAATCAAATGTGTATAATTGGTTTCAAAATAGACGCGCACGATCTAAAAGAAAACAATTGGTTGCTTCGTCTAACAATGCTGAATCAGAAGTTGAAACAGAAGTTGACTCGCTAAATGAGAAGAAAACAAAACCAGAAATATTTCACTCCCAACAAACCCCTCCAAGGGTTGAAGATCTATGCTTCCAGAGCCCTGAGATAAGCTCTGAACTGAATTTTTTGGGTGTGTTACCAAACCAAAGTATGTAGACATTTTAACTTTTGCATATTCTTTTGCTGACGGTCCCTACAACCTAGAAACCCTACATTTTATTATATGGCACAGTTGTAGGGTAAACATGGTCAGGGAGACAGATTAGATAACAGTCAGCACAACCATAGTAATAAAAATGGAAATATTAGTAATCTTGAACCCTTTACTGTGCCTTGCATGATAATTCTATTGTTGCCTCCTGATTAAATTGCAGTACACCACATGCTATATTTTAGGTATTGAAGAATGGTACATGAATACATAACAATATCTAAATTTCTCTTTCATCTCTGTCTAGCGACTTAGGTGTACATTCTGCAATCCTATCCTGCTTGTAGTTTTATATTTCTACTGAATCATGGATATTGTGTACTTTGCACTGTGTCGGTGCTCTGCTAATTTTTTTAGCACTAGTTGTGCCATCTGAACTGGTTTTAGCACTACTTTGCTCACTTGTCCTTTAAAATTGTCTGTGTGAGAGTAAATATAGGAACCATGAAATCAAAATTAGTGATATTGTTTATTGGAATGTTAATGCAGGAGATGACCATTTAACTGGAAAGATGGGAATGCCAGGAAGCTACAATCTTTACGATCAGGCAGACGACTATGGCATGGGAGGATGACACATGTTTCTATCTGTTGATGCTAATTTGTTTGACAAATGAATGTCTTGACTAGAAATCATGTCTTTCCAAATGGAACATGAGAACCAAAGACAATTCACTCCCTTTGTGAGATCTAAAGTATAGCAGAGTTGGTTATAGTTTTGATGATGGTTGTAAGTTGGAGAATGGACAGTCCTGTACCCCATTATAATCTTATTTGGCTTGTGATTAATAGATTTATGTTCAGGAATATGCTAATTTGTTAGTGAATTTGAGCTTCTAATATATGCTTTATAGCCAGTAATACAAATTTGCAGCATTTGAGACTTGCTGTATGATTATATAACTAAGATAAAAGTTTGGCGATGGACTTGATTTTATATTTTAACCTTCTGCTGTATGATTATATAAGTGTGACCTCTAGAGATGTGAGTTCCCAAATTCAAACTATATTGCAAATAACCTTCATCTTTATATTTGAAATGTATTAAATTATATTCCGTTCCACTCATCAACCAAATACTTGGGAGTTGGAGTTTGGTTAACACAGTCTGGGTCCTGGGAAAAATAAACAATTTGTAAGTTTAGCTTTATTAATTTATGGTAATATTTTGATCATTTATTGATGAAAAAAAAAAAAAAAAACAGTATTTGAAATGTAATTAATTATAACTTCCGTTCCCTGCATCAACCAAATACTTGGGAGTTGGAGTTTGGTTACACACAGTCCCCTGGGTCCTGGGAATAAAATATAAACAATTTGTAAAGTTTAAGCTTTATTAATTTATGGTAAATATTTTGATCATTTATTTGATGAAAAATGAAAAAAAAAAAAAAACTAGTGTGGTCCTGTTTCTTGAAAAAAAAAAAAAAAAAAACAGTGTGGTCCTGTTTACTTGTAAAAAATTAGAGTAATTTTCTAAAAAAGCTTTCTAGGAAAATTGAAAAATGAAATTTCATGTTCTAATCCATCAGATTTCCAAAATTTAATTAAGATTTTAAAAAAATTAATATAAGTTTTTTTTCATAATTTTTCTTTATAACAAAATTCATATTTCACAATTGTTTTTCATTAAATTTTTTTTTTTGTCATTAGAATTATAAAGAAAGGATACTTAAATAACTTAAGTAAACATTTTTATTTTTTAATTTTCTATTATACATTAATATATAATCAATTTTATTATCATAAAAAATATATTTATAATGATAACATTTATTTTTTTAAAAAAATTATATTGATGATATTCTTACGTTTAAAAAATGTAAATAAAATATTTCCAAATATGTTTTATGACATCTAAATTTATGAAAATTATGAAAAAAAATTATTATTAAATTGAAATATTATTTTTGTTATTAATAAGTGGAGACTTTTCAATTTTTTGTTTCCGGTTTTTCATTGTTTCAGAAAACTAAAAACAGAGAACCATTTTCCATGAGTACGCACAAAATAATATCTACAAGCCTAAAATGATTGATGTTTTCAAAGATTTGGTGTTAGTGCCATCCAATTTGGAACACAGGCAGAGTCCTGTTTGAGCACTCACAGCAGGTTAGATGTGGTCCTGCGGAACGCCGGAGTGATACGGGAACAATGATATTTAAAATATAATTTTACATAGAAAATGATATTTTATATATGAAAACGCATGTGCGAAATCGCTCATATCTAGAAATTTCCATGCATCGTAGGTCGGTACCGTCATAGGACCAGCAATTCTTCTGTCAGGGGTGTTTCCATATTTGCTTTGACCAAAAATAAATTCAAGAGAACAAAAAGAAACAGAATTTTGAGCATCACATGTGAATACAGAATCAATGGAAGAAGAAGATCCACTCTCTCAATACACAAAGTGGAATCTGCCGACATAATTTGTATGACTAATATGTCTGAGTTATACACACTACTAGTCAACAAAGAATGACTTTACAATCAATGTTTCTCTACTTATAGCAGCACAAATTCACTGCAATGAATGTGCAAAAGCAGTAATCGGTTTGTCATCAACCACTAACCTCTAGCTGTGCTTAAACGCTGTGCCGCTCGTTCTAAACTTAGTTCCTGACGGTGTAGCCCATGCCACGACTCACTTGAACTATCATCCAACGCTGCAATTTTAGCTATCTGCTTATGAAGTTCCACCAAGTTGACAAGGGGAACAGTTGTTGGTCTCCCGTGAGCACACTTCATTTATATGTTTAAAAAAAAAAAAAATCATTTGTTATTCAACATGAGCCACAAAATAGTTCAGTTCTCAAAGTTCTATGAAATGTGCATCTAAACATATTACTTGCAGAGAAAGTGAAGTCTTTTTTAGCTCCTCAACAATAAGTGCACATTCTGATGGTAGCAAAGAATCTCCAAACATGATTGCACCTGAATAATGAAATGACAAGAAAAGCAAAGTTCATCAGATCAATACAAATTTCCTTGAAGGACAGGTTCTACTGTCCTAAATAAATTATATCCATTAAATAAAAAAAAAAAAAAGTTTTCAGTTTGATGAAGCATTTACCCCTGCATGCTTTAAAATTTAGGACACGAATAACAGATGGAGGCATTGTAGAAGAGCCATCTGTATCAGCAAGCTACAAATTGTAATACGAACATGAGTGATGAAGGCATTGAATTTGTTAGAGGAATGGAGGAGGAGAAGGTTGGGGTTGGGGGCAGGCAGGGAGGGAGAGGTAAGATTCTAGATGACAAAATCAGTATTACCTGCTGAAGAAATTCTAACAGGTCACCATCGGATAAATTGACACCTAAAATGCAGGGTACCTGCATGTCATTCATACGAAATAACATATGATAGAGTGAGAAAATATTCTTCCAACATCCTTTCAAGAGAAAAAATAATTAAATAGATGAAGTTCCAAGGAAAAAAGGAGTATGCTTCACCGCAAGAAGAGTGACCATAGTTGGTCGCTGGTGAAGAATATTCAGATTCCTACAAGAACCAGAAGCCATTATAGTTAACAATAATGCTGAATTTGCTAAGAAAATGGGTGAATCATGAAGAGATAAAGCTGGTAAAAGTCCTTATCTACTTCACATCTTTCCTTAGCTACTTCACATCTTTTACAGCCTAGAAATAATGGAGACACACATGGAGTCCACCTCAGTCAGTTACACTCATGTCCAAGTTCATTGCCAACAAATGGATAAGTCTCAGTTTCATTTGCAAATTAAATTAGTGAACAATTTTCTTTACATAATACTATGAAAGTTTTGATGGAGGGAGTCATTGAAATTACTTCTTAAAGCTGCCAGAACCTTGTCCTTCAATGTTGCAGATCCATCCCCAATCTCTTATTTGTTCACCATAACTGTGAAGTAGCTGATACCCTATCTCTGGAAGGATCTGTTATCACAGAGCTCATAGTCATCTCAAACTCATAAAACTCTCATTAACACCAGGATATGCAGCATAATCTAACATGGCCTGGGTAAAAAGGGTCATACCAGCTCTTTTTCAGCATCCAAATAGGCAATTGTCCTTCCCTCCCCAGATATTACCTGGCATTAAGGTAGTCTCTAAGTCGTCTTATATACAACAAATGCACAATTTAAATATCTATTTTTAACCTTTTGACGAAGCTCTTCCAGTCGAATCCTTTCATCAGCAGCATGCTGTAAGATAACACCAGTATCAAAGTCATGAATTCTGCCAAAAACTCAAAACTCTCTTCAGCTTGCGGGTCCATGTAGGTGGAAGTTGTGTAAATGCATATGTTTATGTAGAAATCAAAATTGTATGCTTCTAAAGGAATACATGCATAAGAAATTGAGAAATCATGGCTTATTATCGACAAACACATCCGTTAACAATTTTTCATCGTGATCAGTAACTATAATTCTATTAGAGACATTTGGGTCAAATCCATGTAAGATCTTATTTTGAGCTTATTACTAAACAAAGGCACCATTATAGAGCAACAAGATGGTTACATAAAATTGTAAGGTTTCCCAGTGTTCTAGGCTTCCTAAATCATAAGGAGGCAGTTTCTGCTGTCTAAAACTATTGCAGGAAGATTCACCCTCTCTAAAATCCAAAAAGTACAAAAAGCATTTTCGAGAAATAAGATGCAATTGATTCAGCCTATAACAGCAACTCACCTGGTCTATAACAGCAAGTGTCCCACCAGCCATGATTGGGATGAATTTCTTGTCCACCTGCTGAAGAACTTTGGCATCCTCTAGGAAATTCTTATGGAAAGATTCTGGTACTAGTGAATTGCCAGCAAGGTGCAAGAATCCAGAAGAGATATCAAGGATGTTACGCTGATTGTCAACATTGCTTGATGTGTTGTTGCACTGCATGAAAGAGAAAAAGATTTATGATCGATCAGGGTTTAACAGTTACGAAAGATATTGAATAAATCCTTCAAAAGTTGCAAAAAATACTCAACTGCAACTTGCTGACTACCATTCCGCCATTTGGTCCCATAATCAGTTGAGCACTGAATTTGCTTTGGAATAAGACCTAAAAAGTTAGCATGAAAATGTAACCACTCATCCATACATACTCCTGAAAATACACAAATATGTATATTTGAATGTATGTTTTTACCTGTTGACGCAAAGGAGCAGGCATGCACAGATGCACAAAGCCACATGTAAATGCGTTACCCTAACTACATTTGGGTGTGGTGTTGTTGATTATAGAATTAATATGTTAGTTGTGGCAAAAAAACCAAAAGCTAAAGTGATCTATAAAATATTTGATATGACAAAAATACAAGTACATGTGTTTCTTATCAACCAATAAAAAACATCTAAATATAGTTTGAAATATTATGGACAGTCAGGGTTTCAAAATATTCCACATAGATATTAGTAAAATAATAGTTAAAGTTTTTTATGCTTCTTAATATTCTTATTATTATTTATTCTTTGATCAAAGAAAAAAAAATCTTATTATTAAAATGCATGAACCTTTTCCTCAAGAATTGTATTTCACTCCATACTAACCTTCAATCATAACCATAAATATTTTCAAAGGTGGAGTTACCTTCAACTGGAGAATCATGAGACCAAAGAGATTGGGAGTGTATGCAATTTTCATTTGCTTTGCTCTCCTTCATTTCCAGCACAGTGTCTTGTCCATTCTTCAAATAGGACCTGACAGCAGGACTCAGAAAGAGATTAGATATATTTTTTGGGGCATCAGACAACAATGAGTAAGAGGAACACAAAGTTGTAATACCTAGTGCAAAACAATGAATTCGCTACATAATTTGGCTGAAACTTTAGATGCTCCAAGTCATCAGTTTCTAGAAAGAGTATAGGCATATTAGTTAAACTGTCATCAGTATACTTAAGATATAAAGTGAAATCTAAGAATACCTGAAGAAGTAAGGCCATCATGGAACAACTGAGCATTTCCCTCTTTCATCGTAGAATGATGGCTCAAAGAAATAAACCTCTTCTTGTTTCTGTAAAATGGTGGAGCTGATCGACTTCTTCTGCACCTTTCTTTAGGAAATTTACCTTGTTTCCAATCTCGACATCTAAGTTGATTTTCTTGGTTTTCATACTTGTCATCACTTTTGAGACCTCCAGAATACAAATCTAACTGTAACCACTCTGTCTCACAAACTGATACATCAGAATGTTCTAAAGATAATTCATCATTTAAATTGTATCCTTGGAGGGGTTTGCTGAAATCTATAGGAGTTGCAGAATGATCCTTAACATCTGACATAGTGCTTGCATGCTTTGAGATGAAATTATCTTCATTAGATCTGTTTGATGCCATTTTATAACTACAGCTTTCCTCTGTTTCTTCACCATCCGCAAAATGCCAACAACTTTCTCTTTTACCCAACCTTGCTCTCCATTCATAAGAATTGTCATCTGAAGAATGCTCCACGGCAGAAGATGTCTTTTTAAATAATGCATCTGTAGTGAGAGAATGCCATTCAGAATTTCCAGACTGGTAGCATGAAACAGAGCTATCAAATGGTACAAATGAATCTGAACCAAGACCCTTCTCTTCAGCACAAAGCTTTCCATGGAATGAAAATGACTTCTCACAAGCTCTAGACAGACTATCAAAACCTGCAGGCATGTCAACTCCCATGCTAAGTACAGGAAACTTCTGAGAGCATGTTGCCTCATGCTGCTGCATGGCCCCTGGAATGATATCAAATCTGTGGTCCCTGGCGTCAATCTTTAGAATGTGAACCTTCTCATCAAAGCAAACCCGTCTTCTTTTGGTCTTGAAGTCATTAATTGGAAATTCAAGACCTTCCTCACTTTTAAACAAAGACCTATCAAGTGGCATGCTTCTTTGTGAGGAGCAACTCTTTAAAAAAGGTTTTTCATTGTTCTTGCTAACCTCTAATTCATCACCAAATTTGTGATAATCTAAAGAAAATGGACCCCCAGAAAATTCTTTTATTTCAACAGATGTTATTTTAGGGGATTCACTCTGCCACTCTAAGCCCAAGGTATCGCCCTGCTCATAATCACTAGATCTTTGTCTAGCTGTGAATCTATCTTCCAGGAAATAATCACCTGATGACAAAAAGTTGTCATCAGATGTCCATAGATGATTGTCACTCTTCTGGTTTATCGTGGATGCATGCTTAGAAAGGTAGCCATTCCATGATTGCAAAGTGTAGTCACTATGACACAAAAATTCTGTATCAGTTTCTTGTTCTTTGAATTCAGAAATATTCATGCAAAACCCTTGAAATGGAACTTTGTCACTCCCCCTGCTATAAATATGGCCAACCTCTTTGGCTGGTATCTTGAAATGGGAGGAAGCATGGTGATGAGAGGACTTATGTTTTTGAATCTCACACTTATTTACTGCAAATTCAAAATTCTCTGAAACATCTGCATCAAGAAAATCTAGATATAAAAAAACATTTCAGATGTGGAACTGTCTCTTTCCTTCGTAATTCATGAAGCCTGAGGTATAGGTAAAACAACAGTTTTCTGCAAAAATGAAAATATATTTAATCTATACAGCAGGAGAAAGTAAGTGGGAATATTGATAGCATAACAACCTTCCTTCCAGATTTTGTCTTTCCTCAATGTACCAGTTGCAAAGGATTCTGCTAGAAACATTTAAAAGGAAAAAGATCAGAAACCAACAAATGAAAAAAAGGATCATATACAGCAACACAGGAATCTTTGAGGATACCATAGATCATTTTTTCCCTCCATAGTTGTTGAATGGAGTTCTCGACAAAATCAAGTATATGCATCCAATCCTGGCAAAAACGGTTTGGGGAATCTCAGCATTGCAAAGAGACAGTAATAGGTTTCCTGGACAAGAATTACATTACAATGACATAAAGCTTTAATTACGAAAGTGACTTCCAAGTAACAAGCTGAAGCATTAAGCATAGAACCTAGTTACAATGAACTTTTAGCAGCATTGTATTCTAGAAATACTTCCACCATAGGAAGAAAAATATATACACGGTTGCATATGTTTGGCATTATCTTTAGCTTTATGTATAAAGCCCATGCAAAGTCGCAAAATCTGTGGTTAAGTACACCGCGCTTACAGTTATATGCATTCTCCAGTTTATTTTACAAGTCAACAGAAATTGTAACATAGTTTAAGGCTTGTGACAAAGATAAATTTCATCCTGGCAGGCCACAACACAAGGTTACTGTGAACTAAAATAACAATGAAATTTAGAAATTTCATATGTAGCAGAGTTTTTTGTCCTGAAATGCATAAGAGGAAATTATCTGTAACTTTTTTAACTGGCAGAATAAGGGAAAAACCAAAAAGTGAAACATCTTACAGCAATTTGTATGCATCTTTCTACATATCAGGTGGGTCAGCAATAAAACATTTCTGTCACAGTTAGATATTTCAAAAAACTATCTTGCCCATTTACATCTCCTTGATTGTATACTTAACACAAACCAAGATTCTCCTATGCACCTAGGAAATTATATCAATACCATGTTCCATGTAAATCTGCTACGGAAGTTGCTTCTTGCTCGAGGAAGATCGTAAGAAATCATTTAGACTTTCAGATGGGGTCTGGGGGAAGAGGGGAGAAAAGAGGATGTAGGTATTTATTTTCCCCCAGAAGTAAATAACGTCAAACCAGTGTTTGCATAACCCTATTGCACTCCAAAAATGCATTCAACAAGAAAAGATCCATAAAATCTCTATATGAAATTAAAGCACTGAAGGATGTCAAATTTGAATCTGAATATTCAGTGTTATAAACCATACAATGTCATACTGAACACAGCAACGTTAATCAGACATGGAATTTACCTTGAACTCAGCATGTGTCTTTGAAGGCTCAAAAGATAAATCATAGAGAGCTGAAGGGCAACTTAAATTTAGAATATAGGCTGGACATGCTTGAGGCTTACACTTCTTTCCTTTTTCAGACATGCTATTAGCTTTCCAAGAGTCCAGACGCTCAAATCTAGTGGCCAAGTGAGTTAGCAATTTGTGTATTGGACCTTTGCAGACAAACCGTGAGTTGATATCTGCAATTGTCAAGGTCTAAACGAAAATGAAAATGCCACTTAATCTTCTCTGACCACAGATAACATAACCCAGAAATCTGTACACTGTTTAAACATATAGACTTAAGGATACAAACATATTGAAAAGCCTGCAGAAAAGAATATCTTCCAGTAAGAAACCAGTTGGCTGAACAAAGCATAAAAGAGAGCAATCGAGTAACTAAATTGTTACAAAATGCACCTTGAAGGTTAAACTATCACATGGACCAGATATATATCCCGAAAGCTTTAAGACCCCATTGCTAACATCCAATTCATGAAAGAAGCAAGAATCCTCAATCCCAAAGCCACTCATCAATAGTGACAATGCAGAAGAAGGACGTGTGCAAAGAAGCTCATCTTCACTACATTTGAATGAAACATGATGTCAAGAAACAAATAATAATAATAGAAGCTCCAACTTGCTACTGTGACCAGAACATACTTTTCAGTGTCAACAACTTTGAAGGCAACCTTTGGACGCACAAGCGCAATACGAAGCACACATTTTTTGACAGAGTTCAAAACCTTCTTGAGACTTCCAATTTGGAAAAGCAAATGAGAAAAGCATCAAGTCAGTGCAGAGGAATAGAATGCAAGAGTGAACCACCGATTAATACTGCAATAGAATTAAAAATGGAACAATAAGACACCTTGATTGCATACACTTTCTTCGAACAGGTTGGTTGTAAAATAAATCACGAACAACAACTGTCAAATAGATTAAATCAATTAAATGCTTAAACCAGAGATAGTGATGCATGAGATCTAAATCCAATACTGCACAGAACATAAAACCTGTTGTGCCAACATCTTTCCTATCATCATTGACTCCAAGATACAAACACCTTGATCCCTGAAGGGAGTAAAGTAAATCATTTTGGCGTGTATACCAGCAATAACACTAACTCACGATGAGAACAGGAAAAATAAAGTAGAAAAATAGAGAAGTGCTGAACCACACTAACCTTTAGGACCTTACGATATCCATTTGGCATCCCACGAGCTTTTGTAACAATTTCTAACAAAGAGACATCAGAAATAGAAGCCAATGCTTCTCCTCGGAAACCAAAGCTCTCGTTAGCAGAATCCATATCAGCCAGATGATGAAGCTTTGATGTCACTGTTCACACATTACAAACACCCCAGCATCATCACATGGCTATCTAATAAATTAAGAATATTCCAGCCTTTAGATCTTTCATATCTTTTTTGGTAGATGAAGCCTCAGCTACGAAATGGATTAATTCCATTACTTTTTCTTGATTGTATAAGCTTTCAATCAAAGAAACAATGTAGTTGATAGTTTCCAATGGAACCTTTGATTAATCTTTATTATAAAGATAAACCCTCAGGGGAAACAAAAAACATTCCTCACAAATTTTAAAGAATTTAAACACGTTTTAGATAGTTACAAGGATAATTTGCAACTCAGTATACATCCGCAAGCACAATTCACTGATAAATCAAGAGAAATGAATGATAATAGAAGTACCATATCTTTCTCCCAACAAGACCAATCCATCCCGAGAGATGCCACATCCTGCAACCGCAAAAACCACAGAATCAACTACCAACTAACTGGACATACAATACAAAAAAATCACTATTCAGAACTGACCATCATCCACCACTTTTACATAGCAAGTTCCAATACCCACATAGACAGACACCTGAAACAACAAACTATCATCATTTCCAATAAAAGCAATAAATTACTAGCAAATGCAGACCATATTTTCAGGAGGAAAAAAAAAAGGCAACACAGTGAAAATAAGTAACAAAAAGCTGTGCCCTAAATTACAATCAGTTATCAATTACTTTTGTAGCACCAGCATCCAAGCTATTAAAAACCAGTTCCTCGACAACTCGCGTCAAATCAAACAATATAATCCCAGAACGTAACGAATTACGAACAGACTCGGGCAAAGGCTTGATACTCCCCATTAGATTACAATTAAGCAATTGCTTTAAATTTAACCATCAAATGCTTAATCAATTTGATTACTCGACAAATTCAAGTTCTACTGAGCTGAAAATGCAACGAAATAGCACGGCATTGCCATTCTTTCTTGTCCGAGAAAGAGAATTCCGGTAGGGTTTGGCCAGAATTTTCGTCGGAATCAGCACATATTTCTACTTCGCTTCTTTTTAAAAACCTGATGAGAAGCCAAAAACGCGGGGGCTGAGCAGCTAAACTGAGTGTTGTTAACTTGCACCGTCAGTGACGTGACGTGTACTTGAAAGTGACGACGCCACGGTGTAAGTGTTTGGGCTTTTATAGTTACACGTAATTTGTTAATTTGGACATTGGTTGCCACCTGCAAGTTCGGAAACATTTTAAGCATATTTAACTTTTATTTGAGTAATACACTAGAGTATTTTTTCCGAATTTTGATTGAAATTATTAACACATTCCTACTATTATTTGCTAAAATGATTTATTGATTTTTAAAATTTAACTTTATTAAATTACTAGTTATATATATTGTGCAATATACAACTCTAATAAATATTAATTTTTTAATATTAAATTTCAATTTTAATCTTTCACTTTTATATATTAAAATTATTTTCTAATATTCATATAATTTACGTATAAATAAATAATTTTATAAATTGTAATTTCAAATTTTTAATTTAATAAATATAATACTCTTGCTTTTTCATTTTAATAACAATAAATAGATATTTTATCTTGTTCCATTTTGCTTATTTAGGATTTTGAGAGTCTATTAATTATTTTTTATTTTTTTCAATTTTACCCATATTTAATTTATTATGTGTTTTGTAGCAAAATTAATAAGGAGTTCTTAATTTTAAGATGGGCAATTTAAAATATTTTATTATATTTTATTGAAAATCGATACGTTTCAATCATTTTTTTAATCTATGTAAAAAAATTAAAAGTTGCTATTAAACTGGAACGAAGGGAGTATTCTGTAAATTTTAATTATGATATTAAACTATTTTTTATTTTAAATGATAGTAATAATTACAACAATTAAAACAATTAAAATTATAATAAAACTAGCTATTTCATTTTCTCAAAGCGTGTGTTTTAATGAGAATTAATTGCAAATAATAGTTATACGATAATAAATATTGGAAAGAAATGCCAAAGTGGAAACCTATAAAAAAATATATCAAACATCGCTTCAGGATATATATTATTATTATTTTGCACGCCTATGTCAGTTTAGTAGTAAATGCATATATGATTTATACAGGTTTGAATTATTGTCCAATTTTTCTTATACAAGTGAAGTAACTTTTCTAGAAACGACTAGGAAAGTTACACTTCCTTAATTAAATGTAACGTTATTAAAAAAAATATTGTAATGAATTTACCAATTTATTATATTATATAAATATACTTAAATTTATATTATAAATGTTATTGTCTTTTGTAAATTGAAAGCAATTTAGTTTTCAATAAGATATTTGCATACCAAACATATGTAAATTACGTTTCTTGGAAATGTAATTTTCAAAAAATAAATTATTTTTAAACCAAATAAGCCTTTGCTTCAATGCAACCGTTGATTGCATTAATTTATTTGCCCCGTCTGAAAAATTAAAAGTTAACAATAAAAAGCTTTTCCAACGTTATTGTCTATTTAATCTGTGAGTCTGATGTGTCAAAAAGAAAAATAAACATTTTCTATCATGCTCTCTATTTTCAGAGGATCTATTAGATAGCGTAACTCAACTTTTTGTTCTTTTTCTTCCTATTTATTTATTTTTTTTCTTCTTTTTATTTTCCTTTATGCCTTCTCCTTTATTTGCGCTCAGATTTCTTCTCGCACTGAAACTGATTTTTTCTTTGTGCATTGGAGAACCATTTTTAGAATTTAACATTTACAAATACACATTTAGTCATATCATCTTTTACAACTTCTATTTATTAAAACACATCAGCCACAATCCACGATTGCATTAGAGATGCTCTAATAGTCACGAAAATTTTTGGGTTTTGTTTGGTTGGATGTAATGCAATGTAATGTAATCAAACTTGCAATGCAATGAAAAATGTAATAAAATGTAATGTAATTAAGATTTCATTACTATGTTTCAAACTTGCAATGCAATGAAAAATGTAATAAAATGTAATGTAATTAAGATTTCATTACTATGTTTAGTAATATAATTGATAAAATTTATGGAATGTAATCACCATTCCATTTTTATGTTTGTCTATAAATATGTAATGTAATTAAAACACTATCACTACCAATCATATCGACACCACCACCAATCATACCACCTCCACTCCTTCACCATCACTCCTTCACCACCACCACCACCATCACAACCACCAATCACACCATCAATCACCACTCCACAACTACTATCACCACCACATCATTACTAATATAAAAGAAATATCTGCACTGAAAAGTATTTATTATATTCAGTTATTAAAGATCATTTAGATTTATAAATTTATTTGAACTAAAAAATTAAAAGAAGGTAAGCCTAAAAAATGTAATTTAAGGGTGATCATTTGGTCAATTCGGTCAATTTGAGTCAATTTGAGTAAATTTAAATTGGTAAAACATCCCTTCCCGGTCCACCCGTTAACCCTAATGAACCTGAAGCCGAGAAAAATCCTACAGAAATACTGTAAGAATTTCCCTTTAAAAACTGAGCTCGCTAAACATATGAATACAAAACACTCCCAATTAAACTCCAAACTCCAAACATCTCCAAATAATCATCATAACACAACAACACTTCTATATTTTCATAACTATGTAAATCCTCAATAACATTTTAATATTCGTCAATAGACTTAGGTGCCATCACAATATTCGAAAGACATTCCTTTTTCAAGGAATATATAATCATTCTACACCAAAAATATAATAAGATGTTATTTCCTGAAATAATAATAACTCTTAATAAATTATACACTTCATGCTTCCGATTATATTTTCCATAACAATAAGCTCTAACAAATAATAATTATACATGCCATAATTCTTAATTATACAACTATCAATCTACTAACTCCCAAACTAGTCAACTTCTGCCTTTGATAGTACTTCTTCAAAGTCTTCAAGTAACAAAACCACGATCTTCAACCCTAGCGGATAAAAATCGAGCGCTGAGTATAAACCTCAGTGGTGCTTCATAATTCAACTATACTTAACAAAGTGTGATGGCATTAGCATGAAAGGACATAGGTTCAACCAGATTGTAGCGTCTCAGCTCGGTTCATTTGAGTTAACGGGTGGACCGGGAAAGGATGTTACACATATGTAGCAATAAACATGTACTCACATATGGAATGTAAGCACACATATCATGATACTTTCATTATCCATACTTGCTGCTCATTATACTGTATGATTATGCAATTTGTAGTCCACATAACTGTATAGCTCCATAAGGTTATAGTGAAACCGAAGTGATAAGAAAAACTGTATGAAACTGGATGAAACTGGATGAAACTGTATGCTTGGCTGCTAATGGCCCATATATAAATCATACTCCACTCAACGGCCTGTAGCCGGAGTACCAAACTGTATGGGCACAAGATCTGCCTAATCCTAATGTCACGACATAGCCTTATCTACATGGTTTCCTACCTAACTCAATGGAGCATATTCAATGGTATGCCAATAGATAAACACAATGCATAAGTAACTGTGTCATAAATTTGCATGCTTTGTGCCATGTTATTTCACATGCTTAATGTTCATCATTGCATGCTTGTGTCATGAAATTAATGCTTCATAATTTCATAAACTTACTGCTTACCTGTATGCTGATAGCCTGCCCAGCGGGCAAACTTGTGTCAAGTTGTTTCACATCAAATGTGCATGCTTCATTTTGTGTTTATACCCATGTGGGTTCATGTTGTCTTTTTTGCCTTATTGGAGGCATACAAGTTGAGAAAAGGAATACAATTGCATAGAAAAAGAGGTCCAAAAGAGCATCAAAACACAAGTCGCGAGCGCACCATGCAAAGTCTCGAGCGCGAGAAGCACATATGAGGGTCAGTGAGTTTACAGGTGAGATTCGCGAGCGCACAATGAAATTCACGAGCACGAGAAGCACAAAATGAGAGTCAGAGAGTTTACAGCCAAGATTCGCGAGCTCGACATGAAATTCGCGAGCTCGCGTCGTGTTTTCCAGCCTGCGCAGTGTATACTATTTTGGTCATATCTCTCAAATTATAACTCCGATTTAGGGATTCAAAAACCCATTGAAAGCTAACACATAGACAAACAAATAACTCTTCTATGACACTTCCTAATTCCATCATTAAATAGGGTCAAAATCAAGGTGAAGTTACTGGTTACTTTTCCAGCAAAACCTGTGTCGTGTTTTTCAGCCTGCGCAGTCTGTACGCTTTTGGTCATATCTCTCAATTTACAACTCCGATTTGGGTGATTCAAAAACCCATGGAAAGATAACACATAGAGGAACAAAAAGGAACAAATAACTCTTCTATGACTGACACTTCCTAATTCCATCATTAAATAGGGTCAAAATCATGGTGAATTTACTGGTAACTTTTCCAGCAAAACTTGTTTCAGCATGAACTCAATATCTACTTCATTTATTCATTACATCTCATGCTTTTTCACAATTTTCAGTCATCTTACTCAACATTAAGCAACATATCTTCTCATTGTCAACACAACACACAAATTCTCATGCAAGCAAATGAATTAAACTAAAAGAGATAGCACACCTTCACTCCAAAAAGCTTAAGCTCTTCTCTTTAGCTTCCTTTTTCTTCTACCTTTGAGCTCACTTCTCCTATACTATACATGAGAATTCTTATGAATCATCTAAAAAATATCACCAAATGATTCACGTATGAAATTCAAGAAGGTTTACTTACTTGGATAGAAGAGAAGTTGAATTAATGTTTAACTCCCATGAAAATCTTCACCACCATTAAACGTGATGGAGAAAGGAAAGTTTAAGAGGAAAGGAGAGGAAGAAGATGAAGATAAGGATGAAGAAATGAAAATGAAATGGAATCCACGGGTAGTCTCTAGAATGTCATTGATTTTTATATGAAAATTACCAAATTACCAAATGGTACCATCAAGTGAAGTGTCAAAATGGTACAACTCAAGACCTCAACTTTATAATTTAGTGCAAGCAAGTCCTAATCCTTATACTTTGATCTTTTTGTTTCCTTCAAGTCCACTTCTTTTCCTGATTTCAATTACCTCTCATTCTACCCCACTCTGGACTCTAATAGCTCGAACCGAGTTTTGGATTAGCCTGACTCGACTCTAAGCAACAACTCGATTCAATAGAAAAATGGGACGTTACATTTTTAACTAAAATAAATTAATCAAATTTTTTTTTACTTAACCAAATTTGACCGAAATAATTTTTTAACCGAACAATTTTGGCTGAATTAATTTTGATTCTTAACCGAACCGAAGTTAAAGAAAATAAAAACTTAATTAAAGGATCGAATTTAATTAAAATTTATGATTAACCGACTTTAACTGAAATAAAAATTAATTGAAATTATTAATTACTACTTAATCAAAATAAAAACTGAAATATTTTTAATTTTAATTTTATTATCTACTTAATCAAAACGACGTAGTTTTGAGAATCTTATTATCTACTTAATCAAAACGACGTAGTTTTGAGAATCGATTAATTTGATTAATTCGGTTAAATTAATTTTTAATCAAAATTTTAATCGATCACTAAAATTTTAATTTTCTTTAACCGAACATTTATTCACCGAATCAAATAGGTCGAATTAACTAAATTAATCGAATTAATCGGACTGGATGAACCAAATGCTCACCCCTAATGTAGACAAAATAAAAGTTAATTAAGTTATTAGAAATTAATTTTTTTCATATATTTTTATTGAATAAATTAAATTACAATATAAACTTATGGGTATTTTGATCTTTTTTTAGTAATTTTTCATTCTATTTTTTCCATTCCTAAAATAAAATAAAATAATAAAATATAATTTTTTATTCCGTGTTGCATATTAAGCACTAAAATATAATTTTTGTGGTAGTAGTGGTTGTGGTGGGCGTAGTAGAGTGATTGAGGTGGTAGTGGCAGCGACGTAAAGTGATGATTGCAGTGGTGATGATGGTGGTAGAGCGTTAGTGGTGATGATAGTGGTTGAGTGGAGGCGATGGAGTAGTGGCAATGGTGATTGAGGTGAAGGAGCGATGTGGCTGAGATGATAAAGCAATGGTGGTAGTGGTGTGATTAGTGGTTGAAGTGGTGGTGGTAGTTGAGGCAGAAGCAATGGAGCAGTGGTGATGGTGGTGGAGCGATAGTGGTGGTGATGGTAGTTAAGATGGTGGTGATGTGGTGAAGCAGCGGTGGTGTTGGAATAGTGGTGGTTGAGGTGAAGGAGCGATGGTGGTGGTGGTGGATCAGTAGTGGTGGTAGAGTGGTTAAGGTAGTGGTGGTGGTGGTGATAATTGAGGTGGTGATGGTGGTGGTGGTTAAGGTGGTGGAGCAATAGTGGTGGTGGTAGTTATGGCACAGTGGTGGTGGTGGTGGTAGAGGTGGTGTGGAGTAGTGGATAAGTGGTGGTGGTAGTGGTGACGCTATGGTGGTGATAGAGTGGTTGAGGTGGTGGTAGAGCGGTGGTGGTGAGGTTATAGTATTAAATGGTCTTGAATGGTAGAGTTTTTATTGAATTAACTTGATGTAATTAGTATTACATGTGCTCGATGTATTGGACAATATATGTCCTTTTTTATGTAATGAATATTAGTAATGAAGATTACACATGTAATATCAATTACATTACATTGTGCAAAAAAAAGTCTAACCAAACAATGTAATGGTTATATAATGTTAATTCTCATTCTATTACATGGTTGATTACATCATACCAAACATGGTTTTAAATCATAAAAATAGACCCATATGTAATGTGACTAGTGAAAATATTTGTGTTAAAGATAATCCTGTATATATGTGTGCGCGTGGATGATAAGTACAAAAAGTGAATAAAATATGGTAAGCTTTTTTTTTTTTTTTTTTTTTTTTTTTTTTTTTTTTTTTTTTTGTCTTTTCTTTTTTTAAGTGAAATTATGGTAAGCTATTCGAACTATTTGGCATAAAAATAAATATAATTGCTTTTTTAATTCGAGCTAAGAATTGGTGAAATTGTTAATCATCCACAAAGGTGCTCATGTCTAATTTAAAACTGTTGTGACACCTAGGCAAATTCTATATTAGCTAAGTATAAGATGAAAATAATGTACATAAGGATAGATAAACTTTAGACTAGTAGAGACTATTTGAGCTATAAAAGATGTTCTAGCCCAGGAAAAAATCAGTACGGGCTGGACCCAAAACGGATAATTGGATTCTTATATTCAATGTCATTTTATATTTTAATAACAACTATTACTAGGTACCAGCTATTATAAACAACTAAACCATACGATTTTATATTCATAAAGTAAACGGTGATAAACAGTTATAATCATATATGGTAGCTAGTGGTTGATAGTTATTCAATGTAAATGGTGATTGTTCGATAAAATTTTAGTAGTAATTGCTATTAAAAAGTAAAATGAGCAAAAATCTTTCGTAAAATATCATGTATTATATATTTTTTTATTTTTATGGTAAATGTATTATTTTTTACTTTAACTTGTTATATAAATAAAAAATATCAATTAAAATATTTAAGGGTTATTTATTAATTTTTAAATAATCATAATTAAAATGATTATATGAACATATTAATTTAAAAAATTGACGGTCATTATTTTTAGATTTTGAATATAATATAAAATAGTTAAATAAGAATCAATTAGCCACGGATATAAAAAAAAAAAAAAAAAAAAAAAATAAAAAAAAAAAAAAAAAAAAACTATTAAAAAAAAAAAAAAAAAAAAAAACATTAAGACTTCTACAATTATGAGTTACCAATTAAAATTCTTATTAAATAATTTTAGCTAAGGGTGAGCAAACTTTGATAAAAAGTCCAAAATTGAATCAAATCCAATTATTTTCAGTTTTTAATTCGTTTACTTGATTTTCAATTTCAATTTCGGTTTTCAATCTTTTATAATTTTGATTTTCGGTTTTTGAATCGGTTATGACAAAATAATAATTTTTTGAGTAAAATCAATATGCTCATGTCCAAATTTAGGATAGTATTCCTTAATGTTTATTGGATTTATTTTCCTCGAGATAATGATGTTTTCTCCTTTCAAAAGAAATAAATAAACCATTTGACCAAACCAAAGTAAATTAATAGGTTCAATCTGGTTTCCGAACTAACTTTTATATTGTTCGATTTCAACAGTAAAACAATTTCGAGATTCGGGTTGAAACCGAACTCCCCGTTTACACACCCGTGCCTCTAGCTTAGCTATGAATAACAAGCTCAACGACATACTCTCTTTCCAAACATGATGGTAGAACATTAATTTAGAATTATATGTAGAAATTTTCATTTCATTGTTTATAATAATGATGAAAATCAATATTACACTGAACTCTTGATTTAAAACACTTTTGGAAGGCTGAGGTTCTTGGATTTTTAGTCGAAGGTTCTATCCTTCCTTTCAACATATTGTTGTAATTATCCTTACTTAAATTACTTCTTAATTATTTAGAATATCTAGTTGAAAATCTTTTTTTTTTTTTTGTTAAATTGCCATGGAGGTGTATTTAGTGAGAATTAAACACGATAACTCTTTCCACATGCCCACATGCCCAGCCTATGTTGCCAATTGAGCTACAACCAGTAGGTTAGTTGAAAATCTTTTTATTACTTCTTAAAATTATCTATTAGACAATCTTAATTTTTAACTATAAAAGAAGTAATTTCTAAATATTTGCCAAAATATTTTAAAATAATTTTTCTTTCAAAAAGATTGAAAAGGGAGTATTAACTTGTAATAATTACTAATAGATGTTAATTGATGCATGTCAGTCTGTTTAGTAAAATTTTAATAACAGTAATTATTAAAATGTATAATGTCCAAGGGTATTATTATTTCAAAAATTATAAGCTATTTTTTTTTTATTTTTTAAGGTGAATCCATTGTTTTTTTTATTTAAATATGCTATATAATTAAAAATATTAATTAAACATTTTATAATAATTAATTAATTATAAATAAAACGATAACGATATTTTCAAATAATTTTATCAGTAATTATTTTATAGAACTAATATAACATAAATAAAAATCATCTAACAATTGATGAAAAAATTCAAAATTTCAAGAATTAATTAGGAACTTTTATCAATTGTCAACTATTGATTAAAATCTTTATCAAACGCGTTCAATCTTTATCAATCAAAAACCAAATGCCCAACAATATATTAATTATTTCATCACTTATCTATTGTTTTTTATAATTCTTATCAACATATATTAATTATTTCATCTAATTATTGATAAAACTATCAGTTATCAGTAGCTAATTAAAATCTTAATAAACATTTTATAACCTGCATATTAGGTATGATTCAATAACATGACAAAGTTCAATTAAACGCCTGTTTAAATATAATTTCCTGAGAAAAATATGCATTTTTGACGTATGTAATTGATTCAAATGTGATGTAATTAGTCTTCTTGTTAATATAAGGAGTGCCATTCTCGAGTTTTGAGTACTCTCAATCATAAGAATTTTCACCAATTTAATAAGGAGAATAAGTGTATAAAAATGTAACTATCACGTTAATTCGTGGCCTCACAATGAAAAAAAAAAAAAAAAAAAAAAACAAACAATCTTCATTATTCCAACTAACGTTAATAAACATTCGTGTGCCTCTTCATATCAACTGTATTAATATAAAAATAAGAAAATAAAATATAAATAAGAAAATGTAGTGGTAAAAAAAAAAAAAAAAAAAAAAGAAGAAAATGTTAGTGGTAATAATGTAATTTGGGGGGAAGGTAATGCTGTAAATTAAAAGCAAAACAATGTTACTTAGACAAAAAAAAGAGGAGCATCAAATTTAGTTGTGTAATAAATTTACTAATTTTTTTTAAAAAAAGAAGAAATTTAGGGGATTTGGGTCTTTGAGTTCTAGAAACAGAACCAATGGAAAAATGCCAATCTGACATTTTTATATAAATATAAAAAGGTAACATATTCTGATTATCCTCTCTACCTGGATTTCTTCTTCTTCCTCCTGTACCCCCCCACCCCCCTCTGCAACCTAAGAAAAAAAAAACCCTAATTCAAAGTCGCCGTTTCTCTCTCTCTCTCACCGTAAAATGAAGTGATCAGGTACTTAGAATTCAATTCAAATCCAGCTCTAATCATCCATCTCTTTCCATATCTATTCTTGCCAGCTTTTGATTCCTCTGTTAGATTTGTATAATTCAAATGAATCGAGCTTCTGGCATTCTGGATTGACACTTCTCTTGCTCTGATTCCCTGTTTTTGATCTTGATTCTTATAATAATTGCAGAATTTTCTCAGCTGAAATGATTTCAGAGCTGTATGTTATTGTTATTATTATTATTTTTTGCATGTTGTCTGTTTTGAATTTTGCTCTTGCTTTGAATTTGATATCCTTTTGTTTTGTTTGGTCAATTCAATTCAATGATGGACTCTGTTTGTGTCCCGAGAAAGACCAGAATTCAGACCTCTTTCCAGGTTTTTTGCATTGTATGTTTGATACGTTTTGTTTTATCTGGCTAACTATGACAACCGCGCAGTGGTTGATTGTTTATCGGATTTAGTTAGGTGAATCGAAATTAGGGTTTAGGTGGATTCATTTTTGATTGAAAAATAAATGGAACTGGTTCGGTTACCTGAATCGTGAAATTATGATCTGATTCAAAAGAAATAATTTATCAACTGATTTTGATTTTAAGAAAATTTTGTTTTGATTTTTGCAATTTGTATTGGAATTAGGGTTTGGTGATAGGTTTTGATACTGATTTTGTGATCTTGTTTTTATTATTTTAGCTTGAATGTAGTTGGGAAGATGGCATCAGTTTGATAGATACAGAATCTGAAGTCATTCGCAGTAAATAGTTGAATTTAGAACAGGAGTAATGGAGGCTAATATATGTGACATCAATCACTTGGATGCTGATGTCCTTTTGCCTCCTCGTAAGCGCTTGCTTGCTGGATTCAAGAAACAGAGTTCTGATGGTGATGCTCTTTTGGTCCCTCCTACAATTGCTTCCTCCTCATCTTCGGCATCTCCTTCATCTCCATCTCCGTCTACTCCATCATTGTCTCCTCCGTCTCCAACTGCCCCTTCTCCAACTTCAAGTGAACTTCAAAGCCGTCTCAACAATCTGTTGAGTTCTCATTTTAGAAATAACCATAATCTTTCACCTGAGCAAATTGTAGAGGCCTCAAAATCAGCAGCTGATGCTGCTGCTAAAGCAGCAGAAGCTGCAAGAGCTGCTGCGCAAGAGAAAGCTATTCTTGCAGCTAAAGCTATAACAGCTGCTAAAAGTGCATTGGCCTTAGTTGCGTCTTTTCCTGAAGAGGCAGCTAACAAAGAGAGACAATTAAAAAAGAATAAGCAGAAGAAGCATGTGCAGGTTCAACTTTTGTACAAAAAGCACCAACCTATTGAGAATTATAGAGATGATGAAGAGTTAGCTCGCAAGTTGCATAGAGTTATAAACAGCTCTCCTAGAATTTCAAAGAACTCTTCCAGTTCCGATTGGAAGGGTCATAAAAGTAAGAAGCCTAAAAGCTCACCAACTTCTGAAAAAACTTGGGTTTCCAATGGAAGCGTAGCATTTGGAGGAAATCCATCATCTATATGCAATGGGCATGCTATAGCAGGTGAATTGGATTCAGAAGGCTCCATTGGTGAAGTATACACGAGTATGGCAGATGAGAAGACATCAAAGTACGAAAAAGCAACCCAATTAGAGATAGATAGTGGGGAAGCAGAATCAAGTCAGTCAAAAGAGAAAATGACAGGAGATGCAAGTTCACCAGGTAAAAAGAGAGGAAGACTGAAACTAAAGAAGTTGCCATTAAGCATTTGTAGCTCTAGAGATCAAGCAAACCCCAAAGATGATAGCTTTCTTAGAAGTTCCCCATTGGGTGATAAGAACATTGGCAATCCTACAACTCGTAATAAGCCATTGTTTTCTATGGACCCTTCTGCAGATAATATGATGCCAATAGAAGTTGCTCCAATGAGGAAATGCCAGGAGTTCAAGGCACCTGCATGTGTCAAACAGAATAAAGTCATTCAATCATAATAGTCAAAACCTTCTCATAACAGGTTGTGACTCTGAAGATAGAAGTTGATAGTTGAGGTAGGATTCGTGATGCTTTTTTTTTTTAAATATAGAAACGGCTTTATTTGATTATCTTGTTCATTTTTGGTTTTTGTAATGAAGTTGAACTCATTAAAAGAAAAATTGTATATTTTAAAAGTTGAGTCTCTTGCAGGCAACTTGGGGTTTTGTTTATAATAAGTTTATCAAGTGTTCAAAAGTACTTTTTTTTTTTTTTTTTTTTTTTGCAGGCAACTTGGGGTTTTGTTTATAATAAGTTTATCAAGTGTTTCAACAGTACTTTTTTTTTTTTTTTTTTGTCCAAAAAAGCTAAGCTTTCCTTTCTTATTAGAAAAATAATTCTGTTTAGATCAAATTTTTGTCGAAAATATCTAAAAAGTAGTTCTAGGCATTTGAAGTTGAAACGCATCTCAGATTGGAGGGTTGGAAAGGAGGAGTGAGCAATTTTGGCGCATTTGCTAAATTCCTGAAGACGTTCTCTTTTTTTTTTTTTTTTTTTGTCAAAAAGCTAAGCTTTCCCTTTCTATTAGAAAAATAATTTCTGTTAGATCAATTTTTGTCGAAATATCTAAAAAGTAGTTCTAGGCATTTGAAGTGAAACGGCATCTCAATTGGAGGTTGAAAGTGAGAGGAGCAAATTTTGCGCATTTGCTAAATTTCCTGAAGACGTCTCTTTTCCTAAATTAAGAAGCTAGAGACTATTTATTAAAATCAATTTCTTTCCTTTTAAAATGTTTTTTTATTTATTGAAAGGTTTAATGTGTCCGTATCAAATTGGTGATAACTCTTGAGCACTTTTCATATTAAAATAAAATTTATTTTAAAAATATTTTGAAAATATAATTTTTAATACAATTAATCAAATTGGTGATAACTTTTGAGCACTTTTCATATTAAAATAAAATTTATTTTAAAAATATTTTGAAAATATAATTCTTAATACAATTAATACGCACATAATTATCTGATATATCATTTTTCAATCTAATGTCATTTCAAAATTATTTACTAATCTAACTAAAACCATAAATTGAGTTATGAGTTGGTGGTTTCAGTATAATAGAAAAAATAGTTTGTACTGATAAGCAGTCAACAAAAAGTAATTATATGAATAAAAAATAATTTTTATTTTGTATTGAGATTATCGATCCAATTTGTGGTTTCAATACAAAATGAAAATTTTAAATTGTCAATTTGTGTTTTCACTAAAAACACACTATTTGTTTGGTGATTTTAGTGCAATTATGGAATGTGACCACTAGTCAGTAAAAAGTACACAGGGAAATAGTATTTTGTTAAGAGTTCACCAGATTAATTAGTGGTTTCAATAAAAAAAAATAATTGGTCACTCAAAATATTTTTTCATCAAAACACACATATGATCTAGAGGTTTTGGTTCACAATTATTTCAAGTTAAGTAATAACAACATAAGTTTCCTTACACAGTTAAAAATTACTGAGAGTAATAAAGTGTTTCAAGTTGAACTTGTATAATATTAGAAATGTCTTAATAACTAATACATAAAAAATTAATCATATGTCTACCCACATGTCTTCCTATACCACACCATGGAAGCCTCCTATTACGATGTGGATTTCGGTGTACTGCATCTTCTCTAATATCTTGATATTCTTCTCCATGCTCTATATTTATATCGACACTCATACAAGGAGCTTGAACCACATTCACAAATGGTTTTTGTGGGATAGAAAAAGGTCAGATGAGTCTGTTGCTCGGTTATCATCATTATCTTAAATAAATCATTAAATGAGTGCCCAGCATGAGATGTAGATCTATCACATGTCGAAAGCCACCACATAAGTATTAAAAGCATGTATTGTATATTGAAAATGCATTGCCTCGCCTATTTCGGAGTAAAAAGTATGGGTTTATTGGGTTTCCATCATCGTAGTGTAATAAATGTTCAATGACATTTCTAATGCTGCAGATGGTACACTCCACTCAAGTTGTGGTGCAGAAGATAATATGGTGGGCATATTAGCGCGGTAACCTTCAGAATAGTTATATGTCATAGGGGGAGGGACTCGAGGTATATCGTCTACTAGCGGGGCTTCAACTGGAATACGTGTAGATGTCATTTCATGTCTCCTTCGCCTCTATAGTTCTTTTGGTGTTTGAACACGAGGAAACTTTATAGATGGAGGGGCAGGTTGAAGCATAGGATGAGTGTCGGTACGAATTTCTTCATTCATTGCACCAAATAGGCTAAATAATTTTCGACAGAATGTTGGTGATGTTGAACTGTGATATATATGTTGGAGCCAATCTACCTGTATTAAAAAATATTATGGAAATAAGCACAAAATTTATTATTCAATTAGATTAAGAAATTATAAAATAAGATAAAAAGATATTGAATAATTACCACATCTCTAACTTCTACACCTCAAAATGAAATCCAACGTCTAGTTCGTTGCACATATCAAATGTATTGTATCAAAATCAACAGATTATATGTATGTTTTGGTGAATAAATATTTTGAATGAATAAATATTTTTTTTATTGAAACCACTAATTAATCTGGTAGACTCTTAACAAAACATTATTTACCCATGTACTTTTTGCCGACTAGTGGTCACATCTCATAGTTGCACTAAAACCACCAAACAAATTATGTGTTTTAGTGAAAAGGTTAATTGACAACTTGAAATTTTCATTTTGTATTGAAACCACCAATTGAATCGGTGATCTCAATAAATAAAAAGTATTGTTTATTCATATTACTTTTTGCTAACTGCTTGTCAGTATGGATTATTTTTTCTATTGCACTAAAACTACCAACTCAATTTGTGGTTTTAGTCCAACACTTTCTCTCCATGTCAGAATAAACATTAAATTAGTAAATAGTTTTGAAATGACATTAGATTGGAAAATAGTTTTATAGAGAACATTATTTTTATCAAAACCCTCACTTCTGTAGTAAATTCAAAGTTCCCGAAATATCAGGAAAAAATATTAAATTATTAAGATTATATTTATTCATTCATATCTTTGACCCGAGGCTATTTCCGGTATTTGGTTCCATCTCTCGTGGTCAACCATAATAATTCGCCGACTCTGGTTTATTGCCAGTCACACTTACCACTAAACTATATCTTAATATGCGAATGCATTTGATCAGTTCATCAATAGAGATAAAGTGTTCTCAGTGAGTATTTGCTCTATATATGAAAATTCAACACTCATCTCAGTTAAGTGAGTGAGAAAAGTGTCCACCATTAATTCTAACACCAGTAGCTCTGGCATCAGCTGATGTGGTGGTTCTGTCAACGCCGGTGCAACTTAACAGGCTATTTCGTACATTTCTTTTTTTAAAATTCCGGCATATGCTTAATTATTGGATACCGCAAGTAAAGCCATGTGCTATAGATCTGATATTTAATGTACCCTAATTAAATCTCAGAATTACAGAGAGGATGTCATTAGATATTTCATTAAGGTTTATGTTAAATTTCTATATATATCCATTACCATGTACTGTTTCTTGTTTTAAGAAGAAAACGATGGCAGCGGGAAGAAGAAGATAATGGAGATAGAGAGGACAATTTTGTCTTTTCATGTTAACAGTTTTGTATCTCAAAATTTTAATGTATTTATCTAAATAAGGAAATAAATAATTAATTATATCAAACTTAAAAATTGATCAGTTATAATAAAGTTTAATTGATATTCTCACTTCTTACAAGAAAAAAAAAAAGTCAACCCCGTGATGAACATATTAAAATCTAACAAGTTCTCACTTTTTATAAGAAAAAACCGATTCTCAATGAATACATCAAACTATCCATTTAGCAAAGAGCTCTTAGCATCGATGTAATTATAAGGGGCGAGCTCCATCATTGAGTTAACAGCTCGTTATTACGAAAGATGTCAAGTTCGAGTCTCATTGATAATAAATTTTTACTAAGACCTCATGTTCAAGTCTTATCAATAATAAATTGGTTATTGCAGCAAACAAACGACATCCAACAGAATAAAAACATGATAAAAATGAAGTCAACCATTATTTCTATTCTCAAAAGGGGCAAAACCCTTTATGTTGTAACACATTCTTTTACTAATATGAATGTAAAATCAATTACATGTGGAAAGCATGTATATTGTTCTGATACCATTGACTGTCATTGCAGTTAATTCTCTCCCTCTCATGTCATTTCCTCACAATAATCAATTACTAATTTACATTTTAGTTAATCAATAGTAAGAAAAAAAAAATCTTATTAAAAATGTAACAAACCCAAAAATAATAAAAAGAACAATTAATATTCATATAGGCGGAGGGAGGGACTTGAAAATGGTGCCAACACCTAAAATCCCTTCTTCACTTACCCAACTTAAGTTGAAGGTTGCTCATCCCAACGTGCAATTTTTCTATTCCATCTTCATTTTTCATCTCAATCTGAGCAGAACTATTGAGATTGAGCCAAGGGTGTTGCAGGCACTTTTGAGCAGTGGGCCGCTTCTCTGGTGTAAAATCGAGAAGAGGACAAAGAAATTCTGAAAACTCCCGAGCATCGTTCTCAGGAAATTTGTATTTATCAATCAGCAAGCGATCAAGTGGCCAAAATTTCAGCCTTCGAATCCTTTTTAGATCCCCATACCTATCGAAGAAATCCTTGGATCGAGCTCCTCCAATGGCTATCTGCTCATGCAATAATTAAGAGATGAATGAGCGACAACTAATTGAATAAATGTCATAAGCAACTAACAAACTTTGAGCAAACCTTTCGGGGCATCTTTCCAAGGAGTTCCATCATTAAAGCAAGGTGATCCTGAAACCAAAGATGTTTCCATGATTATCATGTAAATCTCGGAAATATAGTGCTAATATGTACTTGGTTGACTAATTAACTAGCTAGCTAAGAGAAATGACATATTAACCAATCAAGTCAAGAATCAAGGTCAGTCCATAATTCAAACCATAATCCCATTTGTTTCTTTTACATATAATTCAAATGATAAAAAAAGGTGAAGGCAACTATTACCAGGGAACAGAAATTCAAAGTCAGTCTTATTATATATCAGTACAACAACAGGTTTACCCAACAATAAGCTCTCTGCAGACAAGCCAAATCGTGGTCATTCATATAATTTTTAGGTTGCAATTTATTTTCCAATCAATCCATCTCTCTTTGTTGCTTAGTCCATAATAAAACTGTTAAAAGCAAAAGGATGCATGGAATTTCATCACGGTAGTCTTCCCATATTTGTTATTTTCTATGCATAATACATATCAAATATAAATTGCATTTAAACAAGTAAAGATAAATTGATGTTACTGTAAAAGGTATTATTTCTGGAAATGCTAGATAGGATCCTTACCTCATCCTCACTGTATCCTTGTCCAACCTTGGGAGTAAACATCATGTCACCTGTAGCAAGCTCAAAAGCAGTGCAAGCAAATGACCACATATCAACAGAGAAGGAATACCCGGATCGCAGAATGACTTCAGGCGCCCTATATTGCCTTGTTTGAATCTCATCTGCAAACTGTTTATCAGCCCAACATGCATTTCCAAAATCAACAACCTTGCACCTCAGATCAATCCCATCCAAGCATTTTTCGGGCTTTTTCACAGGTACTCCCATTGAAGTCCGTCTTTCTGCAATCTTAGCAACTGCCCTCTTAGCTCTTCTTTTCAACTTCTTCTCAATGAGATTCATTGTAGCTCCACCATTAAGGCTACCTTCAGGCCTTTGAAGAATTGGTGTGAAGCCAGATCTAATTGGATCCTTAGCAGGATCGATGGTGGAAATTAGAAGAATATTTTCAGGTTTTAGGTCAGTATGAATCAAACCAAGTTCCCTATGCAAGTAATCCAGGCCTATCAAAATGCATTTGCATATCTCTCTAACTTTATTCAAAGGAAGACCTCTGTAACGACTATGCCTGATTAAACGGAGTAAGCTGTCACCGAGAAACTCAAGGACCATGCAGTGATGTTGCCCATTTGGTCCTGCGTGCTTGAAATGGTCAATCAGCCTCACAACACACTTGGCATTAGACGGATCACCGTTAGCTATAACTGAAAGGACTTCAATTTCATGAAGGGCAGCTTGAGCAAATTGCGCTGCACTTTTCTGGATTTTAAGAGCAACATAATTCTGAAAATTGAAAAGAAATAGAATAAGAAAACAAATTATGAACTCAAGAAAAGAAAAGCTACAGACGTTTTAATTGAACCTGGAAAGGTTGGGAAAGCAATCAAAAATGAAGGCTTTAAGTGATAGGCAATGGTAACATCTGCACTGATAGCAGCACAGGCCTGACGTATGCGCATTCCAACAATTGGTTAGATAAGTGGCGAAAGTGCATGACTAATATTGTACACAACTAGCTTAAATCAACTGAGACTTCAACCAGGAAATTATCTAGTCAAGTCCTCCACAGTTACCCTCTCAAGAGTTCTCTCCGGCTTACACACAACACAAACATAATCCAAAAATATTTACTTTACTTATCATTTAAAAATTGGAATTTTTGGGTGACAAAAAAAACCCACAAGGACGTGTTTAAGTTCCAACAAATTGAATGTCTCTGGCAAGGTTCCTCAATGAAATGGTTAATACCACACTAACTATAATTCCACTATATTTATATGGAAAAAAATTCAACCAAAATAAGAAATTTACGGACTTTTCAACAATTATATCCAATTCTTTTGAGGCACGTAAAACTTAAAAAAATAAAAAAATAATAATAAAAAAAAGAAAGATAGATAAGAGTAAATCCTTTGTCCATATCCATACAATTGAAAAATTACATTGATCTCATAGAAACAAAAGTCTTACCATAAATAGAAATTAATAACGACACAAAATCTGTAAATTAAAAACTTGATATAGAAATGATATGCAGTAGAACAGAGCAAAGCAGAGCATAGCAGAGCATAGCAAGGCAGTTATTGGATGATCCAAAAAAAAAAAAAACTTACAGATCAAAATCAAACCAAAAACCAATAACCAAAACGATGACGTACAGAGGATTGAGTGTCATAAGCAAGCCAGACGGTTGAAAACTGGCCCCAGCCGAGCTTCCTCTGAGCAATATAACGGCCAGCAGCAAACTGATCGCCGACTCTAACGGCATGGTAACCACCTTTCCTGTAAGAGTCGATTCCCTCATCATCCTCAGACTCAGAACCCGACGAAGAAGAACACGACATCGTTTCGTTGCAGTCAGATCGAGTTGCAGCTTGCAATCAACCAATCACTGAATGAATCTTTGATTGATCTGGATTATTACAGTATTGATTAACAAAGAGAAAGAGAAGAAGATAGGTTTTGTTTATATGTTAAAAGGGTATATTGCAGGTAAAGGGAGAGAGAAGGAGAGAGGGAGAAGGAGAAGACTGCGAAATTGTGTGGCCTTCAATACAAAGGGAAGGGTATTGTCTCTGTTTTCTCCACTTTTTTCTCTTTTTCCTTCCACTTTCCTGCCTTTGGTGTGTTATGTGGGTCTTGTCTTTGTAAATTTGTTGGTTTGGCGTTGGCCTCCCTCCTTTTTAAAGGTATTCTTCCTAATTTTACCATTTTGTCCTTTTTCTTTATAATTTTTAATTACATTTTTTATTCAACACTCAATTTTATTTTGTGATAAAGTGATATTATTTATTAATTTATTAAATTCATTTTCTGATATATAGCCACGGCAACTATTCTGCATACATCATATATCGCAAGTTCTATAAAAATTTATATCTTTTATCAAATCATTTTCAAGCCAAAAAATTTAATGTTATCTCTTATATTTTAATTTTATTATTCAAAAGAATATATAATATTATTTTAATTTGTTAAAAAATCAATAAATTCTACTAGTTTGTTAAAAGTTGGGTTTTACGATAACTTTTTAAGTAACTTTTAACGTTCTGACTAAATGCTATTTTTTACAATATTCAGTAACATATCATTTGAACTAGCTTAGATGTTAAGATAGCATTTTATAAAAAGTTAACTCCTATAATATTTAGTTTTTAGTATTTTATAAAAAATTATTCAAATAACTAAACGCCACTAAGGCTGTGTTTGACAATCGCTTTGGTGGTTAAGGTAGGTTTTTTTAAAATGTTTAATTTTTTAGCGTTTTATGAAAAGTTATTTAAACACCTAAGCAACGGCTAATAGTTGATTTTTGCCCAAAATAGCTAACATGCAATAACAACTTTCAAAATAGCGTTTAATACCATATTATCTATTATTTATAATATCAATATATATATAAAGATTGACAATTGTTATTATCATTATTGGAAAAATAATAATAATCTGAGTTTTCTATGTCTTACGTGTCTAGAATAATCAGCCGATTGTCTCTTTTCTGTTTTTCTGGTTTATATCACAAATGTCCTTGATCCATTGGACCAAGTATAATCAAGCTCACGCACATCAGATCTATAAGAGGGAAGAAAAATTTCCTTTTAATGCTATATTCGTCAACAGCTTTTTAAATAGATTTTAGCTATTTAACTAATCAAAACGTTAAACGCTGCTTTTTATAGTATTTGGTAACATCGTGTTTGAACTAGTTTTAATGAGTTAAGGTGCATTTTGTGAAAAATTAACTCATGTAACGTCTAACTTTAGCGTTTTATGAAAAACTACCGAAACAGCTAATAGCTAAACACTACTAGAACAACTAATATCTATCAAAACAACTAATTTTGCCAAACATACCCTAAATAAGAAAAATATTTTTCAAACATTAACAAATTTATTATAATATTGTAAATACATATTTTTTTTTGAAAATAAATTAATTTATATATAATATGCTTGAAAATAAAACCAAAGTAGGTTTTGTGCTTTTCTTGTTTATCTTTTTGGTTGGATATTAGGTGGACCGGACAAATCAAAGGAAAGGGTTCTGAGCAACTCCTATTTTGCTTGATGCGCCTTAGCCAACTGCCTAATATAATTATTAGGAGTTTGGTCATAGCTAATCCTTTTTTTTTTTTTTTTTCTATTTTTGCTTCTTCTACTTGTTCTCATGATTTCATGATTGGAGGTTTTCTATAACCAATGGTCCATCCCTTTTGAATTTTATTATTGATATTGAAATTTCTTATCTCTTCTCCCCTATCATCATCTAATTTTGTCTCACTGTTTTGGTAATTTTTGATGATTAATACCATTTTAGTAATAATAATTTAATAAATAAATTGTATATATATCTTGTAACTAAAATATTAGAGTAGCATTAATTCAATATAATAAACTTTTGGAAGTTTATTTTATTAGATAACTTGGTTCTAAAATTTTATTTTGTTTATCCATTAGTTTGGTCTTTTCATTTACGTGAGGAGTAAGTTGTCTCGAGTTCGAGAGTTTGAATCATCTTGACTATAAAGGTTTTCATCAATTTTGTTGGTGGATGAAGGAGAGGACTACCCTATATTGTATTCGGTTCACTAGCCTCCCAATAAATTAAAATAAATTCCATTTGTTATTTTTATATATAAATTTAAAATCATAAATTTAGTACTTCAAATTTTATATATGATCAAAAATATAGTTGTCGAATAATTTTTTTTTTTTTTTATACCGTCCACCTTCTAACTTAGTGTTTTTTCATTCACAACATCAGGGTTTGAACGCTAGATATTACTTAAGGGATCCAACGCCTCATCCGACTGGACCAGCTAATAATTAGTTATATATAGGCATATTTAAAAGCACATAAGACTACACTAACCTATTAAAAATAAATTATTATACACAGAAAAAAAAAAGAAAATTGCCTTTACTAAAATTGAATGAAGATTATAACACTAATATTACCTAATTTAACCATTCCCAGGACTTTATGGTATTAGTTTTCAGTCCTATTCATATATTTTTTATAATTTTTTTTTTTAGGTTGTTTGGGTTTTTTGGGTACTAAAATATTCTCTCCCCTTTATTAGAATAGAAAGAAATGTATAGCAAAAAGGCAATTATTATTATTATTATTGAATGAGCACTTCCAAGGGTGAAAAAAAAAATTTTTTTCTATTATTGATTAATTCTTCCTCACTCTTATCTCAGCTGGATTTGAATTGTTATAGAAAGTTAAGTCAGTGCACCTTTTCTCTATCTGTCTCTCTCTCTCACACAAAGCTTTCTTTGTTGCTTTGTAAATACAGTCATTTACATATTTTCCTAGATTTTTTCAATTATTATTTAATTTTCTAATTGTACTTAAACACATTAATAAGGATATTATTTTCAAAATTTAATTATATATCAGTCTTATCTCTATTCTACTACTTAATCTTCATATTTATTTTTCAGTTAATTGTTCGTGAAAATTAATAATTTTAAATTAATTAAAACCCCATATAAAAATATGAAAGTTTAAAACTAAAATAGAAGAAGGACAACACCTAAATTAGTTTATTGAAACAAGATTAAGGGAGAAAAAAAACTATAGCGTGACTTTTGATTATTAAAATTTAATTATTAAAGTAAAAATTAGTAGATAGGCCTATGTTCAGGAATATTGATTGAAAATATTGAAATTTATAGAGATAAATAAAAAAATCAAAATGAAAGGTGGTAAAATTTATTAATTGGATTTAATTTAAAATTAATGTAAAAAATAACGTTGTATAAATTTTTAATTATTAGATTATTAATATTTTTAATTATCAATTATTTTAATATAATTTAATTTAATAAAAAAATTTTTAATTTTTTTATACCAAACATATACTGGCACAAATCATTAAATTTATAATTATTGAATTTATTGTATATATTAAAGTGATATTAATTTTACTTAAGCTCTATTATCTATAATGTTATTTTAATTCGGATTACATTTGAGACGTTTAATTCATATCCGTAAATTAATTTTATTTTTCAAATCCATATAAAGATTTAACAATTTATAATCATGCATATGTCTTAATTTGAAATCTTGTGCATATAAGAAATATATTAGTACTTTAAAAAGTAGACAAAAATTGAGTAAGAGAATAGACTGCATTAATGGAATAGTTGATGCAGAATTCTAATTTGTACAAAATATTATATATTTATTATGATTAGATATATATATATAAGCAGGGACTAATACACTTTTGCCAAGAATACAGAAAAATATAGTGATACAACTTATATATAGTATTTCTAAAAAAACTAGAGTATTTCTTGAGGGTAAATAATTTAAAATTTTTTTGAAAAAAGTGCGTTACTATACCTTTTTTTTTTTAAATGGAAACTTTAAAGATATATTAATGGTTGTTAAAAGAAACATTTGTTACTTCATAAATATAAGAGTAAACATTTGTTCAAAGCAATACATTGAACATTAATCGAATAATTCATTGTTATTAAATTTTATCAATAATAATTACTTAAAGCCATTAATACATTAAATAACCAAATCAAACCAAACTAAAAATACTAATTCAAAATAAATTCAAACCAAACCAATACATTAAATAATCAAATCAAATCAAATAAAAAACACTAACTTAAAATAAATCCAAACTAAACTAATACATTAATTCATTGAATAATCAAACCAAACCAAACCAAAATATTAATTCAAAATAAATTGAAATCAAACCAAGTCAATACATTAATACATTAAATAATCAAATTAAACCATGTCAAGTGGAAGCCTAATTAGAGGAATATGCCACGTGTCAACTTTCTAAGGAAAAAAAATTTGACAGCTTGGAGACCAAGATGAACGAATTCTTTGGGAACAATTGAAGTGAAGATTCTTTAGATCTAACACCAAAACTATATATTATTATTGACCCATATAAAATTTGTGAGAATAGGAGGCTTGAGTGTTGTGGCGGAGGTTGCGGTGGTTCTGCAATGGAGGCTTGAGCTTGATACATGTTGATATTGTAAATGGGTGTTGATGGATTGTAAAGAGAGGAAGAAAAAAGAAGGATGTTCTTTTCCTATTTGATGTTCTGTGTTAGGTTTTATTGATCTGTGCATTTTTTCCATGGGTGTTGGAGCTGAAAGAGCCACTACAATACTTTTTTTTTTTTTTTTTTACTTTTTTTTTTTTTTTTTAGTTTTTTAATTATTTGTTAATTAAATGGTCTAATAAATTGACAACAATTTTATTAAATGATGCAAGGGGATATATATGGATATTTTCTTTACCATTTAACGAAAAATTAGAAATACTTTTAGTCGGAAGAAGGTAAATTGTACAATAAATGTTAATTTAAGGATGTTTCGAGTCATGTATTTTGCAAAAATATAAAAGGAAGGCTATGGTTGTTACTTTTTACTATACATCAGGAATGTGTTTTTTTTTTTTCCGCTTTTTTTTTTTTTTTTTTAGTTTTTTAATTATTGTTAATTAAATGTCTATAAATTGACAACAATTTTATTAATGATCAAGGGATAATATGGATATTTTCTTTACCATTAACGAAAAATTAGATAATTTTAGTCGGAAGGAGGTAATTGTACAATAAAATGTTAATTTAAGGATGTTCGAGTCAGTATTCAAATATAAAAGGAGCTATGTGTTACTTTTACTATAATTCAGGAATGTGTTTTTTTTTTCCCAAATTAATAATCTCAAACTAATCAAAATCTCACATAAAAGCTAAATCTTGAGATTTAAATAAGAAAAAACTATATCTTGATAAAAAAAAATTAATGGGTTAATTTATGTAATACTAATGTAAAAACCCATATTTGATTCACCAAACTAATTCAAAACAATATGTGTGGTGCAATTGTGATTATAAAGCTTAACTATTATAATTTCTTACCAAAAATTTATGTTGCAGACAATAAAATATAGGGGTGAATTGGATCGACAATCATAAAACTAAATCACTCACTCATCTATTTATACCACAACTACAATATAAGTGAGTTTGATCGGAACATCGTTTAAAGTCTGATTAATAAAAACACATCAAAATATAGTCTAGTGATAAATGCATTTATGATCTGGTTATAGATCTGGATTCGAATCTCATTTTTCCAATATTAAAAAAAAAATCTGATTAATATAATCTTCAAATTGGAGATTTATATAAAACTCGGTGAATTTAGTAGTGAAACCTTTTATATAAAAAATATTAACAATAAAAATGAAAAGAAATGGTAAAATTGAACTTATGTCTTTGATTCGAATCCTGGACCTGATCTTTAATCCTACACCGGACGTGATGGGAGAAGTTTTTTTTATTTAATTATTTTCATATTTCATTTTTTCATCAATGCTGGCTCAACCGAGGCTCGTCCATGCCCAATCCCAATAGACAAACCTTCAATCCGCCCCTAGCTCTAGTACATTTTTATTTATAAATTGTTGCACGTATGTTTTGAAGATTTTCTTATAAACTATATTTTTAATTAATATTTAAATATTCCACCTTGATATTATGATTCACATAGAATTATCACTTTGTTGCCAATATTTATTTCATAAGTTATTGATGTTGTTATGAACTATTTGCCAATACGATTTATGATCAACATTCTGCCATTGCACAAAACCTCTATCTGTGATTAAAGTTAATAAGAAGCACAATAGAGACACTGATTTTTAATTATACATCATAATTAGAAACTTCGACAAATTTTAGGTTGTTCTGAAACTTATTGTATATGATAAATTGTCATCATTTGTAGTATTAGTAGTTGCAAAATCTACTCGAGCTAAAATAAGCAGTTCCTTTATTTTGTATTAGCTCTATAATGAATTCATTTAACTGATGCACCGTCTCATTTTTAAGTATTGAAATAGCTTTATCTACTCTTATCTTTCAAATAATCAAAATTTTTATATTTTTATTGAGGTCATGGATAAATAATTTGTACAATGCATTTTAAGTCCATCATGTTGCACTATTATATCATTTGGAAATTTAATTAATTCTTTCTTGAAATGATTATCTAATGCACGTTAAGACATAGTCTAATGATGAACATATGTATAATTTGACAATAAAGATTTTCGTAGATAAAGAATACATCTGAGTAACGAGGGAGTATTTATTGAAAAACAGCTTTACAATTGTAAAATCCTTAAAAGGTAAAACTTCAAAGTAAAAACTTTTTTACCTTAGAGAAGTTTTGCAGAGTGGCTGGGCCAATTAATTGCCCATTTTGGTTTTTTCAGAAGATGGTTAATTTTTTTTATCCCCTTTTAACTCCGTTCACCTAACAGTAAGTCTGAAACAATTGAGACGCGAGAGTGAATTTTAACTGTGGTTGAGCTGCAAAAACGCTACCGTTTTATGAGCGGAAAAAAGAAAACGGTGATATAGTCACTGGTATTACAAAAACGACAACGTTTGTAAAATTATATTTGCACCCAATGACTTTTAGCCACGCACGGAATGGGCGAAGCTAGCCTGTTGGTGGGGTCGGGTTTTTTCTTCCTTTTACCGTCAGTGCATGCCCTCCTTCTCTCTCTTCTCTTTCTAGCCTTGCGTTGGGCGATCGATTTTCATATATTAATATCTTTAATTATTATTAATTAATAAAAAGCTGTGCAAGCGATCGTTTAAATTATCCGGCGACAGGGGTTGGATTTGTATCGTATGAGATTCGATTTGATTGAAAATGGCGAATACAGATCTGTTCGATTCATATTTCAAGAGAGCAGATTTAGATGGCGACGGTCAGATTAGCGGAGCTGAAGCCGTTGCTTTCTTTCAAGGTTCTGGTTTGCCCAAACCAGTCCTTGCTCAGGTACTTGTAATTTCTCAATTCTCCTATTTCCTTTGCCAAAAACTTATTGCTTTAGCTTTAATTTTAGGTTACGAAGTTGCAGATCGTATTTTCTAGTTTTTCGCTCTAATTGGAGTGATCAATCCCTCTAATTCTGATTTTTTATTTGAGTAATGTGTCATTTCCATGCTTTCCTCTCGCTTTTATTTGTTTGCCGTTTCATTAGTTAATAAATGACGAAGGAATGTTGGTATTTGAGTTAAGATCTCAATAGATACAACTTTGTTAGCTCTCTGGTGTTTCAGTCCAAAACCTGATAGGTTACAATGCAATAAAGGGTGTTACCTTCAGTATCTAGTAGCTGCTAGTTTTTAGTTGCTTCTAGGAGTTGTTGCGAGTTTGACTTTTAATCGTGGCGGAGGCTGACTGTAAGGAAGTGATGGTGGGATTGTAGATTTGTATTATCATGTACTTAAGTCCATAATGTATTTAGCTGTTTGAGTTTAAGATGGAATTATGAATACATCTTTCCATTGTGGGATATGAAATTCGTAAACTTATTTGGTTTATCTGTTTTGATGTTTTTGGATGTAGTTATAAATTTGCTCTTCACTCAATTTTGCTGGCTCACCTGGTTACATTTGTTGTGTACTGGTAATTAAGCCCATTGGATTCTATGCTCTGATTGACAAGTTTTAACTTCTCCTCAAAGGAAGAAAGTGTCTTTTCCATTTCTTTTCCCAGAACAACTGATGTTTCCTTTTGCTTTTGGTTCTGCAAATCGTTTCTCATTTTAGATTGAATCCTGCTGGATTAAACTCATAGTAAGTGTCCACTTCTGTGCTATTCAGGTGTGGACGTATGCTGATCAGAGAAAAGCTGGCTACCTTGGTAGACAAGAGTTCTATAATGCCCTTAAGCTTGTTACTGTGGCACAAAGAAAGCGAGAGCTGACCCCAGATATAGTGAGGGCAGCATTATATAGCCCTGCTTCTGCTCAAATTCCTGCTCCTCAGATAAACCTTGCAGCCGCACCTGCCCCTAGAGCACCAACAGCTGCTCCTCAAATGGCTGGCATTACATCAGTGGCATCACAAAACATTGGCGTCAGACCACCGCAGGTGCCTGGAAATGCCAACATAAACCAGCAGTATTTCTCACCTCAGCAAAATCAATTTATGAGGCCACCTCAAGCTGGGCCTTCCAACTCTGTGTCTCATTTGCATCAAGTGCCTGCAAGCCAAGGTGTGCCCAGGGCCAGTATCATGGCTGCTCCTCGACCTGGTGGAAGCATGGGTGTCCCAACTACCCAAAATCAAAGCAGGGCAATTAGTCCTCCTTCGGCTCAGGATGGATTTGGGTTGACGGGATCAGGTTTGATGCCCTCTGTTCAACCTAGACAACAAGCGACTACTGGATCAACACCTGTTCCGAAACCACAAGATGCAGCTATTGCCTCCAACCAATCAGCAGTTAAGGACTCTAAAGTCTCAGGGAATGGATTTGCCCCTGACTCACTCTTTGGAGATGTATTTTCTGTAACTCCTGCCCAGCCAGCACAAAGTTCCTCCTCAGCTGCATCATCTACAAGTAGTCTAGCTGTATCACCAGCAATTGTCCCGTCTCCTGCTGGATCTCAACCTTCAGCTAAGCCAGGTTCTGTTGACACTTTGCAGAGTACATTTTCTCAGCAACCTGTTGGTGGTCAATCAGCAGGGAGACAGAACCATTCTGTTGCAGCTCAAACTCCAGCTGTTACTTCTACATCTGGGTTTCCTGCCGGAGCTGGGAATTCAGCTTCGAGTCAATCCCAGGCTCCATGGCCTAAGATGGCTCAATCTGATATTCATAGGTATATGAAGGTATTTGTGCAGGTAGACACGGATAGAGATGGAAAGATTACAGGTGAACAGGCACGCAATCTCTTCTTAAGTTGGCGGCTGCCAAGAGGTAGACTACAACACATCCTTTCTTCCTTTCATAGAAGTTCAATTATGTAGCTTGAAGATGAGTTCATGGATGGTAAAATATTATCTAAGGTAGATTATTGGAAGCCCAGTATGCAACCTTTATGGGAATATTCATAGGGAACTTTCCTTGTTGCAGCTAGTTGTTAGTGTAAGCTTTTCAATTTCGCATGATAAATATTTGGATTCTGTTATCATTTTGAAAATATATATTATTTGGTCTGAAAAGAACATAAGCTGAAGAATAGACGCGAAACATGTTAGAGTGGCAAAAGAATAGCTTGCTAGGAAACAGACTGACTTAGTATTTCTTGGGATTAATTTTGATCATTTCAAATGATGCCAGCAAATCTACAAGTTAATTATCTGGAACAGTAAAGTAGTCACCTTTTTCTTTTTCCTTCTTTTATTTTGTGTTTCCAATAATGCAGATTGAAGCTTTACCTGTAGTTTCCTCAAATTATGACAGCTTTTGTATTAACACTTTTTTTTTACTAGATGCACTCTAATATTAAATGACAATCATATACTATCATCCTTGTTTCAGAGGTCTTAATACAGGTTTGGGACTTGTCTGATCAAGACAATGATAGTATGCTTTCTTTGAGAGAGTTCTGTACTGCTGTCTATTTGATGGAGCGTTACATAAAAGGCCGTCCACTACCTACAACACTTCCAAGCTCTGTCATGTCTGATGAGAATCTGTTGGCTGTTACAAGCCATCCTGCAGCTTCATATGGCAGCGGAACTTGGGGACCTGCTTCTGGTATTAGTTTTGTTATATTGTTATCTTCTTTAAAAATTAGCATTGTTCCTCTTCCTTTTTTTTCCACCTTTTAAACCGGAAAATAAAATTTCATAGGTTCTCGACCACCGCAATTTATGACTAGTGCGCGGCCACCACCTGCCCCAGCAGCAAGGCCACCAAGGCCTCCCACTACTCATCATGCTGAGGAAAAACAGCCCGCTCAGCAAAAGCCCAAAGTTCCTGTGCTGGAAAAGCATCTTGTTGATCAACTTAGCCAGGAGGAGCAGGATTCTTTGCGCTCAAAATTCGAAGAGGCATTTCAAGCTGATAGAAAGGCACTTTTTTATTTTTGCAATCTTTATCTAAATATCTAATTTGTCAAAGTTCCTTTTTTCCCCTATATTTTGTTTGATCGAGGGAGTTTGATTGTTACTGTTATTTAGACGTCTTGAAATGGATTGAGTTATGTCCTTGGGAGGTTCTGTTTTGACTTGAAATAATAGGTTCAGTTGTATGTATGTTGACTTTTCTCCTTTTTAATTGAAGGTTGAAGAGTTGGAAAAGGAAATAGCTGATTCTAGACAGAAAATTGAATTCTATCGTGTTAAGATGCAGGAACTTGTAAGTCTGTTCTCACATTTTCCTTTTCCTTTTTCTTTTTCTTTTCTAAATCTTCTTTTATTTACAAATCCATCTGTGGTGATGCCATTATCTCATATGTGACAAATGCTGATAAGCTTCTGCATCGAAATATTGTTGGATCTTTATTCTTGTGATATTTAATCTGTGTTATTTGATTTTAGGTTGGTTGAGTGGGAGGGAGGAAAATACTTATATTTTCTTCTTTAAGCCTTAGGCATAATATGTTGCTAATATTTTTTTGCAACTGATGTTAGATATTATATAAAAGCCGATGTGACAATCGACTTAATGAGGTAACAGAAAGGGTGGCTGCTGATAAACGTGAGGTATCTCCATCTGTAATGCGGATTAGCTATATTTTCCATTTCAAAGTTTTCTGCTTAAGAGATTAACTAGATTGTTTTGAATGTCAGGCTGAGTCATTAGCTAAGAAATATGAGGAGAAATACAGACAAACTGGGGATGTAGCCTCAAAATTAACTATTGAAGAGGCCACATTCCGTGATCTTCAGGTATTTATGAACTCTGGCGGTGTTTTATTAAACTTTTCCTTCTATTTCTATACTGGTTTAAATGTATTGTCTGATTGGTTTGAGTATGAACTGCTTCTATTAAAATTTCTCTCTATTTGCATAAGGATTTTTTTTTTCTTTTGCATTTAAGCTAAATAGTACTCAATTGCTGGCAGGAGAAGAAAATGGAGTTATATCGGTCAATTGTTAAAATGGAAGAAGGAGCTACTGGTGACGGCGTTCTGAAGGTATTCTATGATATAATTTGTTTGTGGAGGAAAAGTGAAACTTGTGTATAAGTGTTGTTTTTTTTTTTTTTTTTTTTTTTTGTATTTATGAACTCTGGCGGTGGGTTTTTATTAAACTTTTCCTTCTATTTCTATACTGGTTTAAATGTATTGTCTGAATTGGTTTGAGTATGAAACTGTCTTCTAATTAAAATTTCTCTCTATTTTGCATAAGGATTTTTTTTCTTTTGGCATTTAACTAAATAAGTACTTCAATTGCTGGCAGGAGAAGTAATTATTATGGAGTTAATATATCGGATCCATTGTTAAAATGGAGAAGGAGCCTAAAACTGTGACGCGTTCTGAAGGTAAATTCTAATGATATAATTTGTTTGTGGAGGAAAGTGAAAACTTGTGTATAAGTGGTTGTTTTTTTTTTTTTTTTTTTTTTTTGGTTTTTGGTTTTGGGTTTTGTAGGAAGCGTGCTCGGCATATCCATGTCCAAGTCTTGAGGAAACTAGTAAAAAAGGTGTGAATGAAAACGCTGTAAACATATGGATTGCAATGCCAAAGCCAACTTCACCTAAGTTTTGAAAAGCTTCCTTTTGGTATTGTCCTATTAACTCATTGATCCTCTAGCTTAGATATCTCTTTTTTTTTTTTTTTTTTTTTTGGTTTTGGTTTTGGTTTTGTAGGAGCGTGCTGAGCATATCCAGTCAAGTCTTGAGGAACTAGTAAAAAGTGTGAATGAACGCTGTAAACAATATGGATTGCATGCCAAGCCAACTTCACTAGTTGAGCTTCCTTTTGGTATTGTCATTACCTCATTGATCCTCTAGCTTAGATATCTCATATCTCATCTAGAAAACTCTTTGGTTTATTTTGCCTTTTCTTTTCCTGCTAGTTTTTGTAAAGCAAACTAATATTGGTTCAGCTAGATTTTACCTTTTTGATATCTCATTTGCAAAATTTGTCATTATCTTTGTAAACACAATGTTCTCATTATCTTTGTGAACAAACAAAATTCCTTTGAAAGTATTGTCAATGAAATATTTCTCTTAAAATTGATTTTCTCTTTTGCACTTTGGTTGATGAATCTAATAATGTTTTCTGAATAATAAGAAATTGAAGTAACTAGGCTCCATCTCATGGCTTGATCTTAAATTTAGTAGAAACTCTGGTAACATCGTCAATTCAGTTATAAAGATATTTTGTTGGTCCAAATGGTGGATTCATTACGCTAAAATAGAACCCTGTGCAAAATGAGTAACTAGGTGAAGAAAGCCATTTTTCTTTTCATAGAAAGTCAAAAAGGCGTATGCTGATAACAAAGGATCAAAAGACTACGTTCTGGTATAAATTTGCTGGTGAAGGATTCCATTCTTTGTTGTTTGTTTAATATTTTATTTATCTTCCAAGTATGTATCGTGGATGTGATTCTGGCCTTAAGAATGAACTTCGGTTTTTTCTAGATAGAGATTTGGCATGTGGATGCAATGTCTATTATTTAGATTGTTTTGTAGTTGGTGAAATTTAAAATGCTGGTTAGAAAGTGATGCTAAATTTTATCTGGCTGTTTATTTGGTGATAGTTTGCAATTTCATGATAAACAACTTGTCAAATGGAGGAAATAGGAAGTATGGCCAGCTTATGGTTTTCCACTGAGCACTTAAAGGACCTTACACTGTTTGTTCAGTATTCATCTCTGCAAAAGTTATAAGTTATTATGTTTTCAGTTCTTCATATAGTTTTTCTGTAAGGGACTTTCCATGATTGTGTTTCTAGGTTTTTTATGTTGGGACAAGCAAACTCATCCTTGTAATTTCTTTTTCTCAGTTTATTACTTAACTTTTTTTTTTTCTGCTATCCTTGTTAAGGCTGGCAACCTGGAATTCAAGAAGGAGCTGCTGACTGGGATGAAGATTGGGATAAATTTGAGGATGAAGGTATAGTAAAATTGTTACCCTGCTGGGTGTTTGTTGGGTTCGTTTCAATCCAATGAGGATGGATCTCTATTTGTCTGTGTATGAAGAATTGGATTTTTTTCCTGTCAAGTGTACATTATGCTTTCCTTTTACAAATCTATAATTTTGAGAAGTAATAGGCTTTTACCCACTTTCAGGTTTCACATTTGTCAAAGAGCTCACTTTGGATGTGCAAAATGTTGTAGCGCCCCCAAAACAGAAATCTTCAGTTGAAAACGCAAATCCTCCCACAAATGAGGATGTAAATGCTTCCACCTCAAAGGCAGAGGCTAAGCTAGAGAAGGCTCCAAGTCCAGGTGAAGCGAATCAAGAGAAAGAAGCGACTAATGAGCAGAGTGAGAATGGCACTGCAAGAAGTCCTCCTGACAGTCCTGCTGGAAGAAGTGCAATGAACAGCCAATTGCATGAATTCCGAGACTCTCCATCCCGAGAGGTGTCTGGTGCTGATGATTCACCACATGCTAAAGAAATCCAAAGGTTTGTTTTGCATTTGTGTTTTCTTTACATTGCTGCTCTTCCCCTAAGTGTCAACTTCCAAACAATTTTGTGGGATCACTTAGCAGGAGGGCTAAGGTATCTATTTCTTTTTTCCAATCTGCTTCTAGTGCTTCTTTTGGATGTCTGATGCTACCAGTATCATAATTATGCAGTGATATGGGTGGTACTGAATCTGTGCTTTCTGGAGATAAAGGTGGCGATGAACCTGGATGGGGCAGATTTGACACTCAATATGATACAGAATCTCTTTGGGGCTTTGATTCTGTTAGTGGCAAGGTATGATAAGGGCGATTTTAATTCATTTTCCCTTTTATTTGAAGTTGACAACAAGAATTAATGGTCATTGTTTAACAACTTCCTAATGCTAGTTTAAGCCAAATGAAGAGATTTGAATCCATCTTTTATCTCTCTATAGATGTATGCATGCATATATAGTTATTCATGGCTTCTATCGGTTGGGGCGAATTATCATCATTGGCAAAATTTGGGATTTATGTTTTCTTTTCTTTTCTTCTCTGGGTGGTGATTATGTTGGATTTGATCTTCCAGTTTTGTCTGTAACTTCACTTCTTTTTGGCCTTGCCTTTCTATATATAGACTGAATTAATAAAATTTTCTGTTGTAGGACTTGGATCATGATAGGCAAGGTGATGGTTCTCTATTTGGACTGGGTGAATTTGGTTTAAAATCAATCAAAACAGGATCTCCGCATGCAGATAATCTGTACCAGGGAAAGCACACATCTATTTTTGCAGATTCTGTTCCAAGCACACCTGCATATGACCAGGGTAGGAGTTTGTTCGCTGATTCTGTTCCAAGCACACCTGCATATAACCAGGGTAGGAGCTTGTTCGCTGATTCTGTTCCAAGCACCCCTGCATATAACCAGGGGAAAAGCACATTTGCATTTGCAGATTCTGTTCCTAGCACCCCAGCCTATAACCAGGGGAGGAGCTCCTTTGGATTTGCAGATTCTGTTCCTGGCACCCCAGCCTATAACCAGGGGAAGAGCTCACTCGGATTTGCAGACTCTGTTCCCAGCACTCCTGCCTATAAGTTCAATGAAGGGTCAGATGATCATTCTTTTGACAGCTTCTCTAGGTTTGATTCGTTTAATATGCACGACAGCGGATTATTTCAATCTTCAAGCCAATCTCTTTCAAGATTTGATTCCATGCGCAGCACTAGGGACTCTGATCAAAATTATGGGTTCCCATCAAGTTTTGATTCATATGGAGAATCCAGAGACTCTGAACAAAGTCATGGATTCTCGAGGTTTGATTCGTTTCGAGACTCAGATCAGACTCAAGTATTCTCGCGGTTTGATTCATTTAGAGAGAGTGACAACAGTCATGGTTTCCCATCAAGGTTTGATTCGTTTAGAGAATCTGATAATAATCATGGGTTCCCGTCAAGTTTTGATTCATTTAGAGAAACTAAAGATTCTGATCATAGTCATGGGTTCTCAAGGTTCGATTCATTTAATGCCAATGACAGTGGATTCTTTCAATCCTCTGGCAATTCCTTTGCTACATTCGATTCTGCACATAGCTCCAGAGACTTTGATAATAGTCATCGGTTCTCATCATCGTTTGATGATGCTGATCCATTCGGCTCTACTGGGCCATTTAAGACATCAGTAGAGACTGAAACTCCAAGGAAGAACTCGGATAACTGGAAAGCATTTTAGTCAGGTAGCAGGCGATATGTTACTAGGTGCTTTCCTTCCATAAAAAGCCTGCCTTTTTTTTTTTTCTTTTTGGTGAGATTTGGTCCTCTAGGTGTGGCGGTCTCTAGGGGTGGCGGTCTGGTTCTTCCATGAGTATATAGTGTGGTGATGAATATTGGTTGTGCCTTGTGGTGTAAGCTCTTGTTTGATTTTGCAGATTTTTTTTTACCTTGTCTAAAGTTGAAGTACTTCTATGTTAGTTTTTTTTTTTTTATCCTTTTATTGTAATTTTTTGATCAGGACACATGAATTATATGTAATTTTTTCAAACATATACGCACTTAAAACACTACTTTGTGATGTGGAAGTTAAATTAAATTACCTTTTTGGCGAGATTTGGTCCTTCAGGGCTAGCAGCTTGGTTTTTCCGTAAGTTTAAAGTGCAGATCTTTGTTGTGAATGATGATTTGTGTTTTCTTTTAGCCTCTTTTCAATTTTTTTTTTTTTTGAATAGAAATCATGATGGAGTGCATCCATCAAAGTGAAGGTGGGAAGTCCCATTTATTTGCTTTAGACAGAAAAACACAGTTCTTGCAAGCTGATATAATATCAAATTAATAGTACTGTTTGTAATAAGAAAGTTAAATTACATAAATTTGAACTATGCATTTTTAATCCTGTTTGTGGATAAGCAATTGTGAATTTGAACTTGCAAATTTTGATAAATTACACACCTTATTATATTAGTAACAATAGTTCTTATGGATTTTGACTTGTATATGAAATATTGATTTTGACTTGTATATGAAATATTGATTTGATGGGCAGTTAGTATAACTTTTGAATCGCTAATTTTTCTCTTGTTTTTAATTATTTAATAAATGTTTAATTGAATTAATTTTACAAGTTAAAAGTATTTAACAAAATGAGTTTATAAGTTAAAATGTTTGATGAGTCAAGTTAAAAATTGAGGGTTCAATAAAATTAAAGTGTTAGATAATATTATTTCTCTAATTATGAAAATGCAAATAGAAGCATTTTGCATAATCTAATTGCAATATTAAGGGTCTGTTCGAAAATTCTAGTAGCTGTTAGCTGTTTTTATAGCTAACCACTAATAATTAACTGTTTTATTAATGATTAGCCGTTAAGTATTAGTTGTTAGTGGTTAAAGATTATATAGTGGTTTAGAATAAGTGTTAAATATTAATTGTTATTGGTTAACGATTATATAGTGGTTTAAAATAAATGTACAATACAAATAACGGTATGAAAGCGAGGAACAAGGTAAAGACAAGTGATATGTATAAGTGTCGTAAAAAAATTATAAAACGCTAATGAAGATAACTTTTCAGCACTGTCTCTAACTCTAAAGGCTAGATATATATTGTATTACCGAACAATATAATTAATTAAAATAGTATTTCAAATCTATCAAAATACTAAACATTACTTTAAATTCTGCTGTCGAATATGGCCTAAGTTATGCAAGCAATGCAAAACTGAAACATAATGATGTATGAAAAGTGAACAGCAAGTATAGCCAGAACACAGGATATCATCCATCCATTACCACATATATAAGATCTGAATCATTTCTTTTGATCATCCATAACTGAGAAAAGCATCATTTGCTCCACTTTTGTGATCAAGATTAGCTGAGACAAGTGAATCTCAAATATTTTATAATTTCACATATCAAGACACAAGTTCCATCTCTAGAATGCGCTCTACGCTCATGTATATATCAACCTCCTAGTTCTATCAAACAAAAAAACTAAGTCCATACAAAAGAGGTGGAGGAACACCTCGTAGTTCTATCAAACAAAAAACTGTGTGTTTATATATATATATATATATATATATGAAAAAGTGAACAGCAAGTATAGCCAGAACACAGGAATATCATCGCACTATACCATTACCTCGTTGCGGACATATAATCAGATTTCTGAATCAATTTCTTTTTGATCATCCCATAACTGTAGAAAAAGCATCATTTTTGCTCCATTTTGTGATTCAAGATTAGCCCTGAGACTAAGGTGAATCTCAAATATTTTTATAATTTGCACAATAATATCACACGGAACACAAGTTTGCCATTGCTCCTAGAGAGGTGGCGCTCTAAGCGCTCATGTATACCTATGTCAACGCTCCTAGTTCTATCAAAGACAAAAAAAAACTAAGTCCTATTAACAAACAGAGGTGGAGGAAGACCTCGAAGTTCTATCAAACAAAATAGCTGTGGTGTTTATATAGTATAGTTGGTTATATTATGTATATATATATATATATATAGGAACGCTCGAATCGGTATTCAGTTCCTCTACATAAGTTCATATAATGTTTGTGAGAAAATTATATATAGACAGATCTGCATCAGAGGTAGAAACAACATAAAAGAGTTTTTTAACAAATTACTCGAAATGTGTGTGTTTTCAAATATGGTATATAACTCCAACTAAAAAAAATGATGCGGCTTAGGAGACTTAGAAGTAGATATCTGCGGATCCGTTCTCGAGTAGAGACGAAGTACCCAGCGGTTCCCGGTGACCGGGTATATAGGAACGCTCATGTATCAGTCTCACATAAGTTCATATAATGTTGTAAAATTATATATAGACAGAATCCTGCATCAGAGTAGAAAACAACTAAAGAGTTTTACAATTACTAATGTTGTGTTTCAAATAATGGATATAACTCCAACTAAAAAAATGAAATCACTTAGGAAGACTTAGAAGTAAATATCTCCAGTAAAGAAGACCAGGTTCCGGTGACCGCAATGGCAACTCCAAAAACCAAAATTGCCATATCAATAACCAAACCAGAAGTTCCCAACTCATCCTTGAACACCAAGTAGTGAAACAGAGCAGGCATCACAAACCCAAGAGCACAACACACACTGCTTCCCACCAAAGACAAGAAATCTGCAAAATTAGGCACCAATAGAGCCACCAAGCTTACTGTCAAAACCACCACCCATCTCAGCCACAAACAATATCTAGAATTGCATAATCTCCTCTCCACCACCTCATAAACTGGGTTCATCATCAAAGGGAAAGTAAAGAACAGATTCACACACAAACCGAACTGAACCAAATTGCTGATCAATCCAGGACCCAAATTGGTGGTGATTATATCTTTGGTATCATTACCAAAAGCAAAATAACCCAAAATCCCAAATCCTCCATACAACAAAGAAATGAATGCCATACACAATCCCAACACTTTCCCAAATTTGTCTTTGTCTTTTGCCTCAGATTCTAATGGCAACACCATACCAATCCCTTCAAAAGCATAAACAGCCACACCTAACCCATAAAAGAAAACAGAGAACCCACCAAAAGCCTCTAAAACAGGTCTATTTTTCAAGAAAGAAACCACATCCTCGACCATCACTACACCCATAGCTCCAAGATCAACCACATCAGCAAAAATACTTAGAGGAGCCAAATGGGTCAATGTTGGAATTGAATTTAACCCTAACTGGAAAGGAAAACAACTCCATATATACAAAGCTTTAGGACTTAAAAAACCCAAAATTTTTTCATCTGATTCTTGATTAAGAACATAAGCTAAAGTATTAGCAATGAAGATAAGATAGCTAACACAAAACCCAGCTTGTGCAAGGACAATCATGGAATCAACAGCAAAACGACCAATTGGACCACAAACAGTAAAACCCAGATCACCAAAAGAAGCAATTTTGGAAAAGCCTTGAAGAGATTCAAGCTTGCGGCGAGTATGGACAAGAAGCATCATGCAATAATAGGTGAGGAAAGCAACAGAGAAGAGCATAAGAGAACCCATTACCCATCCTGTTTTCTTGAAGGTGTAAGGAAGTCCCAGAACGCCTGCTCCAACTATGGCTATGAATACATTAGCAAAAGTCTTGAATTTAGAAGAAAGTGGAGGTTTCCTGCCAAGAAGAGGTGTGTCTTCTCTTGGAAGAGATGGTACCCGAAGGACATGAGAAGATGAGCTTGCTTCTTTATCAAATCCCATATTTTCAGAGGATTTAGAGATGGGTGGGATTAGTTTCAGATGATATTTAAAGAGTAAAAGAGAGAAATTGCAAATGAAATCAGACCAAGAAAGTGGGTTTGATTCCAGAAGGAAAGGTGGTGCTTGGTTGGGTTCTTGCCTCTTTAAACAGGGATTGGTTGCTGGATTAAAATGAAATTACAGAACAAGATGATGCAGAAACAACCCAAATGCAAATTGATGTCGTCTTTCTTTATTTAACCATTGGGGATGACACTTCCATTTGTTTTTAAATTTAAAAAATAAAAAGAGAGAACAACTTGACAATGAAAAACCAAAAAGAAAGGTCTCAGAAAATGAAAGTGGCAAGTGGCAAGATCTTCAATTCAAGTATATAATATGACCTCTGACTCGGTGATTTTCAGATAGAACTGTTCATAAACCATAATTTTCTTTAAGAAGAAAAAACACTATGAAATTTTTTGAAAAGACATCGATTAGAACATTGGGAAGTGGTACTGATAAGTCCTCTTCATTTTCACAAACACATCTAGACAAGATAGGGAAACACGGCTCTAGATACTTACTTGTTTAGCTTCTTATTTAGTTTTTTATTTTTTAAATATTTTGTTATATTGATTTTATTTGATTAGGAAATAATCATTTTTTTATATAAATATAAATCATTTTAAAATCGTTTTAGAGTATTTAATTCAATTAATTTATGCAACTGATAGATGTGCAACATTGAGAGATAAAATAATTGTTAGGTAAGTTTTTTCATCAATAATTGATATTTTTGTGAGCATTTATTTATAGTTATTTAAAATAAAATGTTTTTTTAAATATTATTTTAAAATTTCAATTAAAATTTTATTTATATAATACATTAAAATAAAATAACATATTCACTTTAAATTATAAATTTCTGGTTGCTAATTAGTGTGTCGCGTTCTGCGCGGTTGGCGGCCTAAAATCATAAGTGCAAGGTGTGTGTGTGTATATATATAAAATAATATCTGAAAACTATTATTTACTTAATGATCATTTTATATTTTAACAACGACCACTGTTAAAATTTTATCAAATACAAATATTTATTAGCCACCAAATATCAGCTGGTATAAACAACTAAATCAAATATATGGACCCATATAAGTAAACGGATTCAATGTAAAAATTTTATAAGAACTTATCTTTTTGATATTTAAAAAATAAAATAAAGAATTCTCTGAATGTTTCACGGTTAAAAATGGATTCGTGATAAAAAAGGTTAAATCTGTCTCTAAACGTGACAGATTTAATTCAAATAATTAAAAGAAAAAATGAAATAAAGCTTAAAAAAAATTTTTCTTTTTACAATATTTGTTCCAATAAGTTTTGAATTTTAATTTGGCTTAATGATAAAAAAAATTTGAACTTTGTTCTTTATTTCAATTTTGGCTGATTTTTCTAATTTCATCAACTGTACGCTGACTTAATATTTTGTAGGAATTATAACCTTCGGTCCAAGAACCATTAGAAATTTTTACAACGCAAACTAAAAGGATCACTTGCAGAAGAAAAGAATCAAGATTAATAAAAAACAATAATGGAGGGGTGGTTTGAGAAGTGCTTGCCTATGGAAGTTTCTTTCAACATGAATAAAAAAAGGACGAGGTTAACCTTTTTTTTTTTATACTTTTTAAAAGGAAGAAGTTAACTCTTTAATTTTTTTTTTTTGATAGTAAAGGAGATCATAATATTATAATGAATCATGAACAATAAGATCGTCAATACATTGGGGAGTCGTGTCCCATGAATGGAAATAAGGATGTAAACATGCCACACGAGCAAGAGCATGTGCAGGCTCGTTGACTTGCCTCCTAACCCAAATTAATTCACAAGATGGAATTTGAGAAAGCAATTGTTTAATCTCTTCTAACACTGGTGCCCAATCTGAATAAGGTTCAAAACCAGCCGTGACCGCTTGAAACAGTCGCAGGCAATCTGTTTCCAGTAGAACGCTACCAAATGATCTCGTGAGCAACTAAGACAATACTTCCCTCAGATCGATGGCCTCTGCGATATGTGGTTGTAGCACCCCAGCAAAATGACCTGTGCAAGCTGCCAAAAACTGTCCAACTTCATTCCGGACAAGGCTAGCATATGATGAAAGACCCTCAGTTGTGTGGACAGCTGCATCGAAGTTACACTTTACAACCCCAGTCGGAGGGAGAGCCCATGTTAGAACTGAAGCCGATGGAAAGAGGAATTGCGTCGACTAATCTGCGCATTCTTCCATTCTCTAAGGAAGTTAGTCGCTACCATGACAATGTTGTAAGGATGAACATCACTTTGCTGCCAAACCCGACGATTTCTGTCAAGCCAGATAAAGTAGCACATCACACTAACTAACAAGCAATGCTCATTGCTGTGTCGATTAATAAACCCCAACAATATATCATTAAACCCAACGACAGATCCATCCAATGGAATCCTTGCTAAAGTCCAACACAGTCGAGCTTTCTCACAAACGAATAGCATGTGCATTATTGTCTATGTTTTGCTGCAAAATGGGCAATGGTCATCCTCTATGATTCGCTTGCCAAAAAGTATAGATTTAATTCGCAAAATATTATGACATGCCCTCCATAACCAGTGCTTAACCTTCAGTGGGGCTTCTATTTGCCATATTTTAGCCCAAATTGGCGAAGTTATGTTTACTTCAGGCGCCACAAAATTAGGTAGGACAAGTTTATATCCTGACTTAACAAGGTATTTTCTTGAACTAGAGAAGTTCCATATTAGTTTATCTGCCAGGGTAGCTCGAGTAAAAGGGATGGAGAGAACCCACGATACCTCCTCTGGACTAAACAGTGCATCTATTAAATCCACATTCCAACCATTAAACAGCTTAAGATCTCCAATTGATGCATTCTCAAAGCCAAGAACAACAGGGCTATGTGGGTAAAAATCATGATCGTTTGGTAGCCACGGCGCATGTCAGATATTGATGTTTGAACCGTTCCCAATTCTCCACCTATACCCTCTTTTTAGAAATGACTTAGCTGAGACCATGCTCCTACATATAAGGTTGGGATTATGCCCTAGAGGCGCATCCAAAACATTCCCCCCCCCCTCGGAAAATATTTTGCTCTGAGAATAGAACATGGAAGAGTATTTGGCTCAATGATAAGTCGCCAAATCTGTTTACCAACTAGGGCAATATTAAAAGAGTATAAGTGTCTGAAGCCAAGGCCTCCCATAGCCTTTTCAACACACATTCGATCCCAACATAGCCAAGGAATTCCTTTACCTTTTGAGCCCTGTGTACCCCACCAAAAGGAGTTCATAATTCTTTGCAATTCTTCACATGAGGAGGAAGGAAGAAGGAAAGTGCTCATGCAGTAGGATGGAATCACCTGAGCTACTGTTTTAATCATTACTTCCTTTCCTGCCCTGGAAAGAAATCTATGACTCTATAGAAAAATGGCCTTTCTCAGTCTATCTCAAAGAAAAGAAAAGACTGCCTTCTTGTTACGTCCGACTAAGGAAGGTAGTCTGAGATATCTGCCATGGTTTAAGGGTTGAGAGACCTGCAAGATATTGATAATCTGCTCTTTAACCGAGACATCCACATTAGACTGAAAAAAACCCCTGATTTCTGCAAATTCACACCCTGTCCTGATGCTGCTTCATACCATCTTAAGATAATTGCAACCGTTGAAGCTTGGTCTACCTTAGCTTTAAAGAAAAATAGACTATCATCAGCAAACAAGAGGTGAGAGAGCCTCAGAGTAGCTCTACAAATTCAACCCCCATGAATTGACCCCACAACCTCTACATGCGTAAATAAAGCTGAAAGTCCCTCAGAACACAGAAGAAATAAGTACGGAGATAGAGGGCAGCCTTGTCTCAACCCACGAGATGGAATAATAGGACCAACAGTTTAACCATTAATAAGCACATGATACCTGACCGACGTAACACACATCAAACTCAACTGAATAAACTCTGCACAAAACCCAAGTCTTATCATTATAGCTTCTAGATAAGACCAGTCAACACGGTCATATGCCTTACTGATATCAATCTTCAGGGCCACTGTCTGTTCTTGACTCCTCCCCCAACTTTTCATGGAATGAATTGTTTCAAAGGCAAGAATGACATTGTCTGTAATTAGCCTCCCAGGAACAAAAGCTGACTGAGATGGGGAAACGATTTTTCCTAAGACATGCTTTAGCCGATTAGCTAAGACCTTTGCCACAATCTTATACAAGACATTACATAAAGAAATTGGCAGCAGATCTTTCACAAACTCAGGATTATCAATTTTTGGAATTAGGACAATATTAGTCTCATTCAACAATTCAGGAAAAGAGCCATGTGCAATCCACCATTTACAGCTGGTAATAACATCTGAACCCACAACTGACCAATATTTTTGAAAGAAGCATGGGTTAAACCCGTCAGGGCCAGGACTGTTATCCGGGTACTGAAAGGCCGCCATCCGAAACTCCTCATCAGTATCTAACTAATGGTTCAAATAAAATTTTCAAATCATTTCAGATTTTGAATATTAAATACAGTCCAATACAGTCTAATACCATTTATTTAACTGTGTTATTAACACACTTCCTTTTTTAGAAAGTAGAGTGAGAACCGATTAATATGATACTAAAACTATATTGGATGTTAAATGGGTCAAGAGTCAATAAATAAAGATAAAAATGGAAAGAAATGAAAAAACTTTTAGGGTGGGATTTACGACATACAGTTTCAGAGTGAAAGAATGTTGTTCCTAGAAAAATAAAGAAAAAGAGAAGTAATGAAAAAAATACTACACGAATGTCGTCAATCCCACCCCTCACTTATCTCTCTACAATAAGGCTCATACTTTATACAACATCCCTTCTCTTATTTATATTATCATTATCTACCCAATCCCCTACCTTCCTATACAGAGGATTATACTTTTTGTTATTACATTCTCTATATTTACACCATTCCTCCCTTTAGTTAACGGACAATAACTAACTATTCCTAAAAAAAGTGAAATTTAGTTATGTTATTTTTTTATGGGACGAAGAGAATATTAATTAAATAATTAAAATTTAAAATAATCATAATATAATAAAAAATATCTTGTGTTGATTAATCGGGACTGTGTAGATAGACTAGTTTAATTGATTTTGTGTCCAATCATATTCTCTTCCTTAAAAGGTTTAAAAACGAATTCGATTCGATTTGGCATCCAATCCATTGGTTCACTGGGTTGAATCATCAACGAACTAGATTAATGATTATGATTCAAATTCTATTGTGTGTGTATTTATATATAGCAAAATATTGATTTTTTAGGAATAAAACCAATTTGCTCATTGAACTTGTAATTTAGAAAAAAAAAAAAAACTGAAATCATTTAAAAAAAAAAAACTAAAAAATAGATAGAAGGGGTACATGGTATAATAGACTTATAAGTTATGACAATATAATTTTTCTATTGTGTGTGTATTTATATATAAGCAAAATAAATTTGATTTTTAGGAATAAAACGCCATTTGCTGTCATCGGTATGACTTGTAATTTAGGAAAAAAAAAAAAAAAAAATAACTGAAATTCATTTTAAGAAAAAAAAACTAAAAAAATAGATAGAAGGGGTACATGGTATAATAGACTTATAAGGTTATGGAGACAATATATATATTATATAATATACTACATTATAGTATATATAATATAATTTATATATATATCATATATAATAGAATAATATATATATAAAGAATAAAATAATTATTTTTAATTAAATATAGGATACAATTATAATTTTTCCTACCTTTTATTATTAAATTTTTGTAAGGCAGAGCTGCAAAGGTTAATAACGGGAAACGGAAGAAGGATTTGGTTCCCGCCAAATTTCTACTACTTTTTAAGTCATTCTTCCAATTCAATCCATGCCCAACCTCTTCCCTCTTTCAAGACTCACAAAAACTGCTAATTTTCCTCACAAATTACTTCACATTTTAAAATCCAGTCGCTCCTTCTCCTTCTCGTCATCAACACCATCTCATCAACACATAGCCCATCTGATTTTAGACCAGAAATCTGCGTCTCAAGCTCTTCAAACTTTCAGATGGGCAACAAACATCCCCAACTTCACCCACTCTCAATCTACTTATCGAGCTTTAATTCACAAGCTCTGTACTTTCCGTCGCTTTGACTTTGCAAAGCAACTGCTCGACGAAATGCCCCACTCGATAGGGTTTCCTCCAGACGATGACATTTTTATCACTATGATTCGAGGTCTTGGCCGGGCTCGAATGATTCCTCACGTTATCAAAGTAGTTGATTTAGTTTCTAAGTTTGGCAAGAACCCATCTTTGAAAATATTTAATTCAATACTTGATGTTCTTGTTAAGGAAGATATCGACTTGGCTAGGGAGTTTTACAGAAAGAAAATGATGGAGAGTGGTGTTCAAGGTGATGATTATACTTTTGGCATTTTAATGAAGGGTCTTTGCTTAACTAATAGAATTGGAGATGGGTTTAAGCTTTTGCAGGTTATGAAGTCTAGTGGTGTAAAGCCAAATGCTGTTGTTTATAATACTCTGCTTCATGCTTTATGCAAGAATGGGAAAGTTGGGAGAGCAAGGAGCTTAATGAATGAGATTGAGGAGCCTAATGATGTGACTTTCAATGTTTTGATATCTGGGTACTGTAAAGAAGACAACTTAGTTCAGGCTCTTGTACTGCTAGAGAAGAGTTTTAGTTTGGGGTTTGTGCCTGATGTAGTTACAGTTACTAAGGTGGTGGAAGTTCTTTGCAATGTAGGCCGTGTGACAGAAGCAGTTGAGACTTTAGAGAGAGTTGAGAGCAAGGGAGGTGTGGTTGATGTTGTGGCTTACAACACCCTTATAAAAGGCTTTTGTGGATTAGGGAAAACGAAAGTTGGGCATCGCTTCTTGAAGGAAATGGAGAGAAAAGGATGCCTTCCTAATGCAGACACATATAATATATTGATCTCTGGTTTCTGTGAGTATGGAATGCTGGATATGGCTCTTGATATGTTTAATGATATGAAAACAGATGGAATTATTTGGAATTTCAATACATATGACACATTAATCAGGGGTTTGTTTTCAGCAGGCAGGATAGAAGATGGGTTCAAAATCCTTGAGCTGATGGAGGAGTCTAAAGGGGGTTCTGGGGGTCGTATTAGTCCTTATAATAGTGTATTATATGGTCTTTACAAGAAAAATATGTGGAATGAGGCGTTTGACTTTCTAATGAAGATGGAAAAATTATTTCCTAGAGCTGTTGATAGGAGCTTGAGTTTATTAGGCTTTTGCGAGAAGGGTGCAATTGCAAATGCAAAGAAGGTTTTCGATCAGATGATTAATGAAGGCGGAATTCCAAATGTTCTTGTTTATGACTGCTTAATTCATGGATTTTGTCAAGAAGGGTGTCTGTGGGAAGCATTTGGGCTGATGAATGAGATGGTTGGCCATGGTTATTTTCCTGTTGCATCATCATTTAATGCTCTTATTAGTGGATTTTGTGGACAAGGAAAGGAAAGGAATGCCTTGAAACTCCTTGAAGACATGGTTGGGAGAGGTTGTGCGCCCGATAGAGGCAGTTACAATCCTCTGATCTATGCTTTTTGCAGGAAGGGGGATTTTCAAAAGGGGTCAAGTCTTTTTTCACAAATGGTAGAAAATGGTATATTTCCTGATTATTTCACGTGGAACTCATTGCTTCTTTGTCTTAGTCAAGAATCAATCTGGTTAGAAAGCAAAAATATGTTTCATGTAAATAACCAAATGGAAAGGATTATCAATACTTGAATCATGAACAAGTGAATTTTCTTTGAGATTATCACAATCTTTTTGTTGATAATTAATTTCCAATGCTAAAAGAAAAAATTACTGTGTTGCTGATGAAGACTATACATATATATCACATATCAAAAGTACAGTTTCTTCGTTTAAACTTTTTTCTACTGACGGATTCTAGTTACAAAATTGGTTGCTCATAAATTATTTGTAGTGGACATTTGTTTCTTGAGAAACACAACTCAAGAGCCCAAAACAAATTACACCAAGAACTTGATCAGTACTACAAAAGAAATAATGAAGAAAACAAATTAAAGATACTAATTAAAGCTTCCGCAATTTTGGTTCTCACACAAAGGTACGTCAAAAATATACAGGATGTTTATGTTGAAGAAATCAGCATTTTCAGTAGGTAGCAAGCTAGCAGAATCGACTTTGAAAGGTCCCTCGGCAAAAATGGAAGTTCAGATATTCTATGTTATTTTTTTTACTTATACAAGATATAAGCAGTTCCTATTCTTTTTTTTTTTCTTGTTCACACACCATTATCCAAGATGTCCTGTAGACGATCGAGCCCTTCAGCTGATATACTTCTCCTTTTATGGGACCTAGGCATTTCAATTTTAGGAGGTGGATCAGGAGAGAAACAGACTACAACAACAGTCAGATTATCACACGAGTTGCGCTGGAGCGCCTCCTTGACGAGTGCTTTTGAGCATCTCTCAGGATCATTATGGATTACAAGTTCCTTCCTCACCATTGTAACTGCACATTGACTGCTCATTACATCCCACAAGCCATCACAGCCAATTATCAAAAACTCATCTTCTTCTGTTAGGTTAATTTCCTCTAACTCTGGCTCAGCGCTTAAGGGGCTTTTCGAACCTTTAGGACCTTTAATGTGCCAATCTCCAAGAGCACGAGCCACAGATAATTGACCGTTAAGGTAACCATCATATATAACTCCTCCTAGTCTCTCAATTCTTAGTCGCTCCGAGGTGCAGTTAGGTTTGTGGTCTTTTGATAGCTCGACTGCTCTTCCTCGTTTGCCCATCACAGCTCTAGAGTCACCAGCATTAGCAACGACCATGGTCCTACAATAGTGAAGGTCAAACAAATCGTCATCTAGACTAAACTAAACTAAAAATTAAACCATCAGCAAAAACCAAGAGCAACTCTAGATGCAATATTAAAGGTAGGAGGCAAATTTGATGTATAGTTTCTCACCTTCCCATGATAAGGGCAGCTAAAGCAGTAGTGCCAGAGGAACTATCGATAGAATTAGCATCAGCAAGTGCATGATCAATCCTCCGGAAGGCACTCTTAATCGCCTTTTTTGTGCCACACTGAAACTGGGAGTCTTCGACGATAAAATTAAGAAGGTTCTTTCTTGTAAACGTTGCTGCATCAATACCACCATGTCCATCAAACACCTGAATGAATAAAACTCGAATTCAGTGCACCACCTCAATGAATGAATGAATCACAATGCATAGTGATTTGATGAATCAAATATTGAAGGTTTTTCTTTTTCTTTTTTGTTTGCATGCTTCCTTGGAGGTCAGAACAATTTACATCTGAGTAAACTACAATATAATAGACCAACAATTATAAAAATTTTTCAAGAATATATAATATGCCATTCTGAATTATTGAAACACCCTAAACTATCAGCAACTTACACACCCCATAAAATGCTCCAGGTGCAGGAGTTTTAACTGCAACAAGATGTTGATTCAGATTGTCCACACATATGTACTCATCCTCCATGTACTGCTTTGGTCCTTTCTCCGAACAGCTTCCAGAGCGAAATACAGGCAGAAATCCAGAATTCTCAGTTGATGGTGACTTCAAGCCAATAATTCCAACATCAAATTCCTGAAAAATGACAATAATGGATAATTAGTTGAAATATGACTTTTCTGTTATGGATATTCCACAACATCTAATCAAAAAATATCAAAACTTTGCATCTAGTAGGCATTATATATTCCACCCGGGCAAAGACATCGTCATGACACAAAAATACATGCACAAGGATTAAAAACAGACAAATAAAAAAAAAAAAAAAAAAGACCGGGCAAATACCAGGACATCGTCATGACCAAAAATACATGCACAGGATTAAAAACAGACAATAAAAAAAAAAAAAAAAAAAAAAAAAAGATGATGAGAGGCTAAAGATAAATGCACAAACTCTTCAAAATAATCCCAACACAGCACATTAAGGTATAGCTTAAAGAAATATAACATCTATCTAGCCTCATTTTTTGCAGCTATGATTGAAGCGAGCAATTTGCTGCGGGACTTCTTTTAAATGTCCTTTGAGATCAGTTCTTGTTTAAAAAAAAAAAAAAAGAAATTTGCACAATCCTTCACCTTAACAAGACATTAGAAAAATAAGCATGGATAAATTGCTTATTTTGGGAAATGTTTTGCAGCATTAGTCCAATAGGAAACTGAAATCACAAACACAATTATTTGTGCCTATAAGGGTGTGATCAAAGTTAGATTCTAAGGCTGTAGAAGTAATATGCCTATCGGGAAATTGGCATTCAACAATTAGAAGAACAGATTAGAGCCATTTATTTATAATTTTCAATGAGACACATTTTCCACAAAATGATATTCAAATTGAATTGGAAGCACTGGACATTCAATAACTAATTAGTATCAAGCTAATAGATCTTAATTAATGAAGAACAAATTGCAAAATTTCATGCGCTAAGCAAAGAAAAGCAATGTGACCCAAAAAGAGAAGGAATGAACTCACAGAATCAATAAAAAAAGCACTGCTGCTACAATGCCTCATGTAAGAAACGTTTCTTGGAGGTTTTCCTTTTCTGGATTGTGTCAAATTTTCACTACTATCACCATTTTCATCCTCCATGACAGGCAAACTGTCATTATTAGGGGCACATCCAATATCCCATCTTGGTATCTGAGGTGAAACATCAGTCCCTGAAGCCATTTCCCAAGTTTAATCCATTCTCAACTCCAAAATCTAAAAATTATTGTAAGCATAAAATTTATAAACAGAAACAACTGCAATTAGCTGGGCACACCCATAGCTCAAAGACAAGCCATTTTACATTAAATCCCAAGGTCCCAGACAGCAAAAAGTAGCTGTCACCAACTGGTGCAAGCCAAGCACTGGATCCAAGAAAATTTTTTCAAATTATGAACCCTAATCTAGTTCTTCTCTAACCAGAAAAAAACTACAGCTTTCCAAAAGTCTTGTATTCTTTAAGTAATTAAAAGCATTCCTGAAAATTTCCTTTCAATCAAGATTCAAGAATGAAGCCCAATTAAAAAATATCCTAAAACAAAAGGAATTCAAAGAAAATTCTTATCTTTGATCAATGTATGTGAAAGGAGGATAGGATTAGAGGTTAAAACCTTAGCATAGGAAAAGGCAAAGGAGAGCCATTGAGAGGAAAGAGGAAGTTTATAGTACGTGGTTGGGTGAGTGGGGATTCCAGATTTTCCGCTTGCCATTACAGGGATCGAAAAGGTGATGGGGTATTGACACGTGGTGTTGCTCTTGCACAGAGAAAGTGGTATCCTTGGCCTTGTGTCTTGTGTGTTAGATTCGTTAATGGTTGATGGTTCACGTTCTCAAAACAAGGTATTGCTTGTTATGGGTGTTTATAAACCGCCCCAAATAGCCCGAATCGAACCAAAAACTGGAGTTTTGAAGATTTGATGATTTAGTTTAATTTGAAAATTTTAAAACTATAAACACTGATTTAGTTATGGGAGTTAAATAAAATCAAAAGTTCCTTACCCATATGCACGAATAATTGAATAAGTGATCTTCCTATCAAGGTTAACGAGCCAACAGAGCATCTCAACCACGGGATTAAATACACGAATCAAATCACAGTTCATGCCTCCAACAGTTTATAATGTTACTTTTCTTATTATTTACATATGATGAGGTATAAGTATATTGATTAATTGTATTTAAACTTTAAAGTTTTAATTTTCTTACACTTCGTTTGTATAAAAAAACTTGGTGTAGTAATAGTTCTAATACATTTGAATTGTAAGGAATCTCAAATTAGTGAAATTTAAAAAAACTGCACAAAATAATTAAATATGATTCGTTTATTCTAGATAAATTTAAAGCTACCGAGACTCGTAATAAGTCCAAGGATAACTAAGCTCAATCATCAAGCCCATTTACGAATTATCATGGCAAGCACAGTATATAGATACACGACGTTGCGGCTCCATTTGTGAACTGTGTTTTCGTAAATAATTATTTTTAAAGAGATTATACTAGAAATTTTATTAAAAGGAAAGTATATACAAATATAAAATATAGATCAATATATTTTTATATTTTTATAAAAAAAGTATAATAATAAACTACTTATATAAAATATAATCTTATTTGAAGCATTCGATTGAATTGTCAAATTGTAATATTTGTGTCATAAGAGATGACTTGCTTCATTTAGCTGCTATTCATGGCCGTTGTTCGACTCTATAATGTTTCTACAAGTACGATATGACGATGTTCAAATTTCTTCTTTTTATTTCATTTAATGGAAAAAAAAGGCGGTTGAATATTACTAATACCTAAAGTAATATTAGATAATACAATATTGAGTATTATTATTAATAATATAAACGGCTTAGAATATTATATATTAGATGAAATATTATATATAAAAAATTAAAACACAAAAACTAGTAATACCTAAAGTTGAAAAACATAATATAATAAAAATCAAATTATTAGTTTAAAAAAAATTGTATAAAACTACTTTAATAGGTAAAATAATTAAAATTCTAAATAATTGTTGGTATTAGTTGTGAAATTATAGGATTCATGGTTGTAATTTCTTCGATCTTCATTCACCAATCAAACAATGTATTTCTTCAATCTTAACTTACATGTTCAATTTTTGCCCTCTAAATATAAATCTTACCTTCAACTCTGAGCATAATATATTCCATGCATAAGATATTAGTAAGCTAATTCAAAACATTATATTCAATGCACAAGACTTTTTTAGTATAAAGCCTATATTTAAAAATAGATTAATACAACCAATAGGTTGTGGCTCAATTGACAACGCAGGTTGAGCATGTGAAAAGAATTTTTTGGTTCGGTCCCCACCAAATGTACTCACATAGAAGGCGAGCAGCCTTAACTGTGATTAAGTCTCTAGCCGAATTAAACGGTCTCTGATAATAGGGTCCGGATACCGATGATCTATAAAAATAAAATCAAAGATAACCCAAAACTTTTTGTCGTATAGTATTACATAATTTATAGAGGTAGAAATCTCTTCTTTTGCGTGCTCTTGTTCTTCTGACCAACCAAGTTTGATTAAAATGTCATCTAATTTTATTGAATTATTCAAAATTTCCTAGAAAATAAAATAAGAACAAGAATTTTAAGTAACTGTAATAAGATAAAAAATATACTAAAACACTTTGCAAAGTTGGAATACCTTGTATATTTTTTCCTTCAAAAAATTTAGGAAATTGCAAATTAACAACATTAGCCATCGCAGTTGCAAAATACGCAACCTTCGTGAAGGAAATCAGTAGTTGTTCCATAAATAATAAAGCACTGAAAAATGACAAATAATTTATAAATTTGCATCAAATCAAAATATCAGTCAAGCAAATAAAAGTTACATTTTATAGTTCAACAGGACATACACACACCTGACAGTTAAAGATGTTGACTCATGGAGCCTAACATCTTCTTGACAGTATCGCACCCAAGAAGAGATTTGAAAGTGAAAGTAGATAAAAATTCATAATTCTTTTCTGATAACTTGACAAGTTTTCATACATATGGAGTTGGTTCAAATATTCCTGATAAAATACAAACCGATTTTAGAATACACAACCTCAAATCGATTTGTAGATTTGAGGTTGTGTATTCTAAAATCGATTTGTATTTTTTATTAGGGATGTTTGAACTTCCACCTGATGCATAAAAATTTGTTAAGCTATTAGAAAATAATAAATTTCTATGTACTTTCAATTCGAAATCTCTTTCTTCTTGGCCGTGGTAATGTCAAGAAGATGTTAGACTCCATAAATAAAAATTATCTTTTACAGTCACATGTGTACATCTTGTTAAATAATAGAATGTAATTTTTTTTCGCTTGATTAATATTTTAGGGAATCTGATGCAAATTTAAAAATGATTTGCCATTTTTCGGTGCTTAAATATTTATTTATGGGAGAATTACTGATTTGCTTCACGAAGAAGAATTCCGTTTGTTGAAACTGAAATAAGTAATGTCGCTAATTCGAAGTTTCCAAAATTTAAGAAAAGGAAAGAAGACGAGGTATTCTAACGTTACAAAGTAATTTAATATATTTTTTATGTTATTACGTTTACTTAAAATTCTTGCTCTCATTTCATTTTTCAGGAAAATTTGAAAAACTCAATGAAATTAGATACATACCTGGAAGAGAAGGTTTCTGAAGATGAAGAAATGTTCATCCGTTAGAACATTTTCATCAACGATCGAATTCCTTCTCTTCTTCCCTTCATTTCTCTCTTGGCCCTCCCTCCCTCCCTCCCTCCTCTCTTATCTTTCAACGTTTCACTGTAGTGACTTTCTGTTTTGAATATGATTCAAATTGAAGAGTTGGAGTCAGCTTATATACACCTCCGCTGCCTAATATGCAGTAAAACTGTAATTACACCCACACCTGCTCATTTATCTTTTTCTTTTTTTTTTTTTACTCCTCGTTCGATCCTAAACGCTTGCCAACAATATTTAATTTTAATCCCTCTATTCACGGATATAAGTCATAGTAGTGATTAAAAAAGTAATTAATTTTTCTAAATTATATTAAAATATTTATTAATTTGACTAAATTTTTCTTTAAAAAATTATAAAAATAATTATTATATTTAATATAAGTAAGGGTAAAATTGAAAAGACATTATTAGTTACTTCTAAATATTCTCCAATTGACTTATATTTGTGAATAACGAAATTCCTCCAAAATAATTTATATTTATCAACAAAGAAAATAACTTTTAAATTTTGTTTTCAATACAATTCCAATGCATGAAGGGCCACAAATACTTAATTTTGTTTTCATTCATATCATGTTAAATAACTCAAGACTTAGGCAAAGTTAATTGTTTCAGTAGTTATTAGTTGTTTAGCTAGCATTAAACATTCGAGAGAATAATGTTTCACAATCTGCTCCCTCAAATTCTAAACACTTCACAAATATTATATTACCGAATACTATAAGGAATAAAGATAATATTGATTTTAGTCAAAATGCTAAACGCTACCTCAGTTGTTGTTGAATAGAGCTAATATTAATAAACGTGATATAAATTAAATTATGATTCATTAATATTAAATAATTATATATCATTAGTCCTAATTTGGATATTTGTTCAATCTTCCTTGGGAATTAGAATCCTATTTTGGAACTTCTAGAGAAAAAATCACCATAAAATTTATTTATTTAGCCATTTTTCTTTCTTTGACTATCAAGAATTTGTTATGACTTCGATTATAAATAATTTTTGGGTTTGAATGAGACATTGAAGACTTCTTCCCTTAGTATCCGTATTCAATTTTTTATTTTGCTATTTAAATGTTAAATTCTAATATTTTTTTAACTCATATTTCATATTTAAACAAACGGTAGAAAATAAGTTACAAAAAAAATATTTCAAAAATAAGTTATTATTCGGAAATAAAAGGAGCCTAACATTTTTTATTGCTTTGCATTTTGCGAAAGAAAGGATTTTACTATTGGATGGATAGTTTGTTACAGACATAACATATTACTTATGGTAAATCTATAGCCAATTAATTGATATAACTAATTCTTTCATTCTGAGTTGTCAAATACAGATTGATTTTTTAATGTTTAATTGCAAGTTATCTATAATTATGGTAAATCTATAGCAAATTAATTAATATAACTAATTCTTTCATTCTGAGCTGTTTGATTTTTTAATATTTGATTGCAACGATATCTATAATTAATTGATATGGCTAATTCTTTCATTTAGATTTGTCAAATCCATGTTGAATTTTCTATTTTTGATTGAACCGTTTATTTATACTAAGTCTATGGACAATTAATTGATATTGTTTATTCTTTCATTCAACCTTGTCAAGTACAAGTTGATTTTTCTATATTTGATTGCAACGTTTATCTGTATATTTGTAATAAATTTAATGCCCTTTAATCAATAGATTGATTTTATGCATTTGATTGTAGAGTTTTCCCTATTATTTTTATAAGAAACTTAATATTCTTTAACCAGAGGGGCAAGAGTAAGATTCAAATCCGAATGTAAAGGACATTTGCTTGGATGTCAAGCCAAGGCTTCCTTGATTTATTAGAATATATTATAATTGAAATTAAAATACAAAAAGGAAAAAAAAAAAAAAACCTTTTGCCTTTTCAGACACAAAAAGTCTATGTTAATAGTAAAATTGGACACAAGTAGAAAATTATACATCTGAATGCTTGATTTTATGAAATTCAATGATTATAAACTAAATCTTATATCCATTTTGAAGGTTTTATTTTTCAGAAAATTATATCGGATACGTGCAAGATATGGTTAGAACATAATATTAACAACAACTTTTTTCCATTTCAAGATTATTTTCATTTGGAAACTTATCTCATAACTAATGAGGTTAATTTAATAACAAAATTTGAAGTTACCAATTCAATTAGAATTCTCAAGAATTAATATTTCATTATTGGCATTAAAGAGCTAATATTTGTACTTAATTGTAATCCTAATATTACAATTAAATTATAATATTAAATAACTAATACTTAATTCAATTATTATGATGATGACCAATATTTATATCTGATATTAAAAATAAAAAATCATATTTCAATATCAAAATTGAATAAAAAAAGACAAATATTACAAAGGATTAATATTTAAATTCAATTAGGAATTATAATCTTTAAATTTATTTATTTTTTTTTTTTGGAAACTTAACAATTCATTAATAACGAATATAAGTTGACTACCTCATAATATTCCTATACGAATAAAAAATTGACATATAAAAAATTGAAATCTTTTATTTGGAGATGCTCTTGATTTTGGCAGAAGAAGTTAATTTTTCGAGTGAAAAATGGTCCATTTTCAAATAGGACGACAAAAAAAAATTCCCGCAATATTGTCCTAAAAATTATTTTTTCGAAAACTTGTTACAATTGGCACCCGCAAAAGAATTTAACATACCAAACTTTAATGGAAAAACATGTCGCACTACCGGACTCCATTGATAAAAGAAACTTACCCAAACTTGAAGATCCGAAGTCTCCAACCTCAAGTAACTAATAATCCATCTTGTATTTTGAATCCCAGAGAAATAAAATATCCACATAGAAACTCCTCAATAACAAGGAACAATCCCATGAGAGAAAAGAAATTGATAAACCACTAAAAGGATAGCAAAAACAATCAAGATCATCAGATCTGCAGAACTAAATCTAAGTTTTATTCCAAATGGTAATAAATTTTGAAATTATTAGAAATAAAATTAAACAAAATAAAAAAAACGATATAAAGAGATGAAAAGAAACCACAAAGGGACGAAAAACAATAAAAGGATTGAAAGAAACCATCGTTAAACAAAGAAGACGGTCGCCGGTGGTTTAAAAATAAAATCTAAAAGAACAAACGAAAAGAGAGAGCCAAGGAGAGAGGCGACAGATAGTTTAGGATTTGATGAAAGTCTTAATTAAATTTAAATTTACTATTAAAAATATTAAGTCACGAGTACAAAAATAAATATAGATAACGTGCGCACCTTCTAATTGTGAGTTAAACCTTGTGTACCTATATATACACGCACGCACACTCAGTTTGTACAACTAATGAGAATCGACTATGTATCTATGTATAGACGCACACACACTCAGTTTGCATAACTAATGAGAATCAACTTTTTGCATTTTCAATAGTCGTTTGTATTACTTTCTTTATTCTATTTAGTTAGAGAAAACTAAACTTTTGTAAGGATTAAGAGGTAGTTTAGCTGTAATTATTTCTCTTTTCTTTTCTAATTTGCCCATAAAATGTCATTAACTCCTACCAAAGTTTCTATGCGAGTCCACTCATGCATAAGAGAGAAGTGGGATGCATTAAATTTTTGAAAGATCAAAGAATCCCTCAACTTCCATAAAACGATGTCATATAAATGAAGGAGAGCCCATAACTTAAATACTAAAGATTAAGATGAATCCAACGATGCACTTTGATCTCAATATTGTCGATGTCCTGCTTGCAACTGAAAAAGATGTGTCCATATATACTAATGTGTCATTAGATCTGAACTCTTTGCCCATTGAGGAACAACTAGTGTCTATAGATAATATAATCATACAACCCTCCCACAGTGTTCCAGAAAAACCAAGAAAAAGAAACAAAAGAAAAAAACATTACTCAAGAAGTTAAAAATTTTGTTCGTAAAATATTGTTTGCTGACATTGGAAATGGTGTCAAATGTGCGGTGTATTCAACAAGTTGCAAACAGCTTTTTCTACTTCTACGAAGTCAGCTTCTCTATTGTTTGTTTTTGCCTTGTGTCACAACTACTCGTGTGCATGTATGAGCGAATCATGCTCATTTATGCAGCAAACTGGCTTTGAAAATTAAAAATATATTAAAACTAGTGCACAAGTGTATCAAATATTCTTGCAATGACTATGACAGTTCCTAAAAAGTGTGAATGAATATATATAGCCATTTGAAGTTGTTATCCTAATCATATCTATGTTCATACTGCAAAATAGTTCATGTTTAGTAATTAAGAGGGGATTGACATTACAAACATATGTTCTTTGGTAATATAAGTGCATTAATGACTATCCAATGTCTTGTCTGTCGCTACCTTGTAATTCTTCCACATTAAAAACTTTGCTCATAAACCACACAGGGTAAATATGGACGATTTACTTTGGCGTGCATTCCAAAATTACCAAATTAAGTAAGTTTCTCTATGTAAATGAAGACCCAAAAATGAATATTTCTCTATCTAAATAGAACAGAGGGAATTATTTATATAAGCATAATTAAATTTAATAATGATACTTACTTCAAATATTTGTATGATTATTTATTAGAAATTCTTTATTAATTGGAAAATCGTCTTGACTAATCATATTTCGTTGACATACATTTTTTATAATAGACCTTCTAGGAGACATTAATCGACTTGACTATTTTGGATGGTTTACTAATAACTTGTGAAGAGTTATAGATGCCCTTTTCCAAATATTCCAATTGCTAAAATTTGTGCACATACGATGCAAGTTTAGCTTTTCTATCTTGTTTTATGCCCATGCAAGTTTAGCTTTCCAAATATTCCAATTGCTAAAATTTGTGCCATACTAGGGTCTGTCGGCAAAATTAACTGTTTTAGTGGCGTTTAGCTATTAGCTATTTGAGTAACTTTTCATGAAATGCTGAAAGTCAAACGTTATATGAGTTAACTTTTCATAAAACTAAAATTTGTTGCCATACTAGGGTCTGTCTGGCAAAAATTAACTGTTTTTTTAGTGGGTTTAGCTATTATCTATTTGAGTAATCCAAATATTCCAATTGCTAAAATTTGTGCACATACGATGCAAGTTTAGCTTTTCTATCTTGTTTTATGCCCATGCAAGTTTAGCTTTCCAAATATTCCAATTGCTAAAATTTGTGCCATACTAGGGTCTGTCGGCAAAATTAACTGTTTTAGTGGCGTTTAGCTATTAGCTATTTGAGTAACTTTTCATGAAATGCTGAAAGTCAAACGTTATATGAGTTAACTTTTCATAAAACGCTGCCATAAGCTCTAAAAGCTAGTCTAAACGCTATGTTACCGAACGACTTGTTCAGTAATTTTTAGCGTTTTGACCGATCAAAACACTAAAAACTATTTAAAAAGCTATTGTCGAACATAACTTAAGTGACATGGTATATTGAGATAAAAAAAATTATAAAAATTAAAGAGATTCACCTCTTATGCTAGACATGTCAATTTCGATCTTTAAACTATCGGAATGTGGAGAGACCTGCAAATATTGTATTTTCGTGTTGTTTTTCTTTTTTCTTTTTTCTCCCTGGCATTAAGCTTTTTAGTTTCAGGTCTGTCATTGTAAGTTTGTAATTGCAAGTTTAGCTTTTTTTTGTATCTGTTAAGAAAATCCCACATGGCCTAAATATCATCATGGCATACAAAGGCAAATGAACTAGCTAATTGGTTAGTAATAATCTTTTAGCATTGGTTAGCCCAAGCCCAAACGAGCCCATATTACTCGTGGTTCTAACCTCTTACCCATCATTTTCATCTCCATCTCACGAGGTGCCCAGGATCACTTGACTTCGTGAATCTCTCAACCCGGATCACTTGACTTCGTGAATCTCTCAACCAGCACATACCCACAACCATACCCACCGGAGGATTATTATTATTGTGATTATTATTTGTTATTATTAGTGATAGTGGGTAGGTAGGTGTGAGCAATATGGGTAAACGACATACCTTTGATTAAAATTCTTTAAAAAAATCACTTTCAGACTATGAGTTGCACATGCATGATCGACTTTTTGTATAATATAGATTTTGATTATAAGCCATATCATGTTGGACTGCACAATTCATTTCTGCTTAATTATTTTAATAATCCAAGTGAAAAGAAATCAAAGTGTTACAGAACAAGAGATGCATTAAATAACTTATTTGGGTTGTTGACTCATTTTCATCACACAATATTTGACTTTGAAACTTATTTCCTTGATCATTGATCGGCTTTCTTTGTATTTATATTATATGTTCTTTGACATTCCTTAATCCTAGTTATTTCTTTATCTTCTTTCTTAAGAATTTGCTCTGTTCATTCTTTGGCTTTCTACTCTCAATTTTCTTGTTCTTGTACGTTGCTCGTTTACTTTTAACACTTCAGTTGGTGTTATTGTCAAATGGGTTTTGTGTTTAACCGATATAACTTGCAGAAGGTTATAATTGTAGTTTTAGTGGTTTCCTGCAATGGGTTCTCTTCAAATGCTGCTAGTAACAATATTACTAATGCAAGAACTAAGGTTGTGAACATTGGAGTTCTTTTATCTTTAAATTCTACCATTGGGAAGGTTGCAAAAGTTGCAATAGAAGCAGCAGTAGAAGATGTGAACAGATACCAATCTGTTCATGGTAGAGTTAAGCTCAATCTCACTGTGCAGGACACAAATTACAATGGATATTTGGATACGGTGGAAGGTATAGGATTTAATAGTATAACTTCTTGATTTCTTTGTAAATTGCAAGTTTTATTTATAAGATTTTATATTTGCTCGAAAAATGATTTCTGAGTTGTTAATTTTCATAAATTACAGCAGCTTTGAGCTTGATTGGGAGCGAGGTAGTGGCCATAATTGGCCCGCAGTTTTCTACCACGGCTCATGTCATTTCCCAGATTGCGGATGAGCTTCAAGTGCCATTGTTATCATTTGCAGCAACGGACCCAACACTAACTTCACTTCAGTATCCATTCTTTGTTAGAACAACACAGAGTGATATATTCCAGATGGCTGCAATTGCAGAAATCGTAAATTATTATGAATGGAGATCAGTAGTAGCAATCTATGTAGATGATGACTATGGGAGGAATGGAGTTGCAGAATTAGGAGAAAAACTAACTGAAAGACATTGCAAGATCTCGTATAAAGCTCCTTTGAGTCCCAAAGGGAATAGGTCAAGTGAGATCACTAATGTATTGGTTAATGTGGCTTTAATGGAGTCTAGGATAATTGTTCTTCTTGCTTACTCAGACTTGGGTTTTCAAGTGCTTGAAGCAGCACAGATTCTTGGGATGATGAGAGCTGAGTATGTGTGGATAGCTACTGATTGGCTTTCTACCATTATAGATACTTATTCTCCTCTCCCTTCGCAAAAAATGGATGGTATTCAAGGAGTTCTTACATTGAGAATGCACACACCAGATTCTCAACTGAAAAGGAAATTTGCTTCGAGGTGGAGAAATTTGACTATTGGGAAGGAAGCTGTTGGCACTTTTCGGTTAAATACTTATGGACTTTATGCTTATGACACGGTTTGGTTGCTTGCTTATGCAATTGATGAATTTTTGAATCAGGGGGGAAATATTTCATTTTCATATGATCCAAGGTTATCAAAACTACAAGCAAAAGAATTAAAAGTCTTCAAAGGAGGAAATACGTTGCTTCAAAGCATTTTGCAGGTTAATTTCACTGGTTTAACAGGTTCAGTGAAGTTTTCTGATAGGAACCTCATTTATCCTTCATATGAAGTGATCAATGTGATTGGCTCTGGGTTTAGGAGGATTGGTTATTGGTCTAATCATTCTAGCTTATCAGTAGAACCTCCAGAAATGCTTTACTCAAAGTTACCTAATCGTTCGAGCACAAGTCAACATCTATTCAGTGTTATATATGGCCTGGACAAACAATACAGAAGCCTCGTGGATGGGCTTCTCCTAACAGGGGAAGGAAATTGAGAATTGGAGTCCCAAATCGAGTCTCTTTTAGTGAGTTTGTATCTGTAGAAGGAACTAATAAGTTCGCTGGCTACTGCATTGATGTTTTCTATGCTGCCATGAACTTGCAACATTATGCCGGGCCATTTGAATTTATAGCATTTGGGGATGGTCACAAGAACCCGAATATGACCGAGCTTCTGCAATTAGTTGCAGCTGGTGTGAGTATAAAACAAGTTCTCTTGAAACTTCTTAACTTATATGTATTTACCTGATCAATTTGTTTCATTTTCTTGCTCCATATAGGTCTTTGATTTTGCAGTGGGTGGCATTTCCATTACAACTGAGCGAACAAGGTTTGTGGATTTCACACAACCATATATTCTTGAGTCAGGCCTAGTTATTGTGGCTCCGGTCAAGAAGTTGAACTCTAGTGCCTGGGCATTCTTGAGACCATTCACTCCATTGATGTGGTTAGTAACAGCAGTTTTCTTCCTTTTTATGGGAATTCTGGTATGGTTTTTGGAGCACAGGGTCAATGATGATTTCCGAGGTCCTCCTAGAAGACAAATTGTAACTATTTTGTCGTGAGTATCTATAAATAGAGGTTAGATTTGATTCTGTTTTGATTACATTTGCACATAGTGCAGGCTAACATTTATGCACTTGTTCTGCAGGTTTAGCTTCTCTACCTTAGTTTTTGCTCACAGTAAGTTACTTGGTTTACTTGTCTTCCCTAACTGTCTCAATCATCGGTGTCGAGCTTCGAATACTTATTGTGCATTTCTTATCTTGATGTTTGCAGAAGAAAAGATCAAGGGCACACTTAGTCGTCTGGTTCTGATCATCTGGCTATTTGTGGTTCTTATACTAAGTTCAAGCTATACTGCCAGTTTGACCTCAATTCTCACTGTGGAACAACTTTCTTCGCCGGTTAAAGGGATTGAAAGTTTGATTTCTGGCAATGAACCTATTGGCTATCAGTATGGTTCATTTGCTGAAAATTACTTAATCAATGCATATAACATAGACAAGTCTAGACTTGTTCCTCTTAATTCCGAACAGGAATATGCTAAGGCTTTGAAAGATGGTCCCAAGAAAGGCGGTGTAGCTGCCATAGTTGATGAAAAAGCATACATAGAACTCTTCCTCTCTTCCAATTGTGAATTCAGCATTGTTGGTCAAGAATTCGGCAGAAACGGATGGGGATTTGTATGTGTATATATCCTTCACTTGCAACTACTGCAAGAAATTAAGATTTAGTTTTATTTTGCATGTTCTTCAACATATAACATTATTGTCTTTCATTCTAATTGTCATAATTAGGCCTTTCCAAGGGATTCACCATTAGCAGCAGACATGTCAAGTGCAATCCTGACACTATCAGAGAGTGGAGACCTGCAAAGAATACGCGATAAATGGCTCTCCAGACGAGCTTGCAATTCAGAAGATGCGAGTGGAGAGGCAAACAGGCTTCATCTGGAAAGCTTTTGGGGTCTCTTTCTTATTTGCGGTACAGCTTGCTTGCTAGCTTTCATTCTTTATCTAGTTCAGCTACTGAGAAAGTTTAAGTTATATTCAAAGGAACTTGAAGGAGGATCTTTAAGACAAAGCTCATTGTCTGCACATTTTCAGACATTTCTTTCCTTTGTTGATGAAAAGGAAAAGGATGTGAAAAAGCGGTCTAAGAGAAGGCGAATGGATCAGAAGGCCTCAGATACAAACATAAATAGAAATGCATTAAGGAATAGTTCATCTAAGGTTTCCAATTCCGACATTGATGTCTAGATACTACTAAAGATTGTCTTTTTTTCATGTTGGTTTTTACCTTAAAGCTTTTCCCTCTTCAGGATTATCATGTGACTGCAACTAAAAAACCCTGCTGGCTTTTCTGCTGTTTGTTTTAGGCATTTATAACTTTTATGATATTTGCATTAAATGCTCAGAAAAATATGTTATTGTCATTCTATCTAAAATTTTCATCCAATGCTCACAATTTTTATAAAATTTTTAAAATTTCTGAGACTCGAACGTTGTAAGATGATATCGGCACCTACTAAATTAATATTTTCTCTCCACTCAAGAGCAAACCATTTTTAAAGAAGGAACGTGATTCAAATTCAAACACGAAATAATAAAAAATTAAGCACTTTCAACTTGTCAATCTAGCAAATGAGATTGGATATTTTTGTTGTATAATTTAAAAAAGTTCACTACTTGTGAAAACACGAGGAAGTGAACCCCACATTCTGAAGTCTTTTCTTCTATTGCGTGGTGGTGGTAATGGTGGTGCACTTGCACGTCAGCCACTGTATGTGACTCTTTTCATCTTATCACCATTATATAAGAGCAATTGAACCCAAGAGAAAGAAACAAGCAATTCTCTTTACATACATTACTAAATGGCAGAATTCTAGTTCATATATAAATAAATATCTCAGGTGAGAACTGGACTTCACCTATTATTTTCAGTTTTTGGTTCGGTTATTTGGCTATCGGTTTTCGACTTCGATTTTCAACTTTTTATAATTTCAGTTTTTGATCTTTGAATCGATAATTATAAAACACTTATTTTATGAGTAAAACTAAACCGATGTGCACCGAGCCAACCGATTTTATTTCTGTTTGTGAATTTACTTTGATTTGGTTCGGTTTCAAGTAAAAGCTATTTTCAATTTTATTTCTGTTTGTGAATTTACTTTGATTTGGTTCGGTTTCAAGTAAAAGCTATTTTCAATTTTATTTCTGTTTGTGAATTTACTTTGATTTGGTTCGGTTTCAAGTAAAAGCTATTTTCAATTTTATTTCTGTTTGTGAATTTACTTTGATTTGGTTCGGTTTCAAGGATATTTACCAAGGGGCTTTTTATTCATTTTTTTTAAATCTGTGTTTTTGAACTTCTTAACAGTTTCTTTTTCCCTCCAAATCCAAGAGTTGCCTTTGGAATATTGCTAGCCTCCTTCATCTGCTACCTTCTGCAATGCCATCTGTGAGTTCCTATTAATTTACTGATGGGATATATAAGCCAACTTTGAAGGGGACTTTCCCTATTTTTCTTTTTCTTTTTTTGATTTTTTTTCTTATTTTAAGGATTCAAAAAGTGGGGGAATTTTTTCTTATTATTCAAAAAAAATTTGACTAATTATTTTATTTTAAAAAATAGTATAATATATGCAAATTATCTTTGTAGAATATTATAAAATTGTAAATACAAAATGGAATATGCAAATTAATGATTTTTTACATTTAATAAACCCTTAATTCCACAAAACAGCAGTCCTCTTCCCTCGGGCCTTTGCGTTTTTTATTTGAAGGTGTTGGGGAATATTGATATTAATGATTCTGTTCGTCACCATCGTCGCCTAGCTGAGTTTGGTCAGTGGCCAATTTACGTCTTGTCATCAGTTTAGAATAAAATGAGTGCTAACCCCCAAGGGACGTTGATAATTCTTGAAGGAACCATTACTGGCAAACCCGCTTTTGATCCTAATGAAAACCGAATTTTACTGGGTGGTCCATCATAAGAACTTTTGAAAACTCTAGCAAGTAGTGTTAAAACGAACTTCTTCTTCATTTTTCTTTTTAGTATGAACATTTTTCTTTATAACTCGTAATTTTTCGTAAAAGTTGAAACTTTCCAACTTTTTGGCATTTTTATGAATTTTGTTAGTTTTGTAGAGGCACCATTCTTTAATTTTGTATTATCATAATTATTTTATGTTTTCTTTTCTGGGTTTTATTTTTAATTGTTTGAACATATCGCTACTAGTTCTGAACTTACCTTAGCTTCAATTTACTTAATTCTTTTTTTTTTTTTTCTTATCATGAATAAATTGCTTGATCTTAACCATGTCAATTGATGGTTTTCCAGAGAATAAATTTAAGTTCTTTATCAATTGATGTTTCCGAGCAAAAATTTAAGTTCTTTCCTGTAGTTTGCCTATTTTTGACTAAAGTTTGAATTTTTCTCTGTTGCAGAGGACCGAGAAATTGGGGTTTTGGGATTGACCAATATACCAATCATAAGTTTTTTTGCTTTGTTGTTTTTTGATGGTTTTCTATAATGGGTTCTTCTTCAAATGTTAGCAGCAATTGATGCCACGACCAAACGTTGTAAACATTGGGGCTCTGTTGAATTTTAATTTCCACCATTGGGAAAGTTTTGCAAAAGTTGCGATAGAAACTGCAGTAGAAATGTGAATAAGACCCTTCTGTTCTTGGTGTAACTTAAGCTGCAAGTTATAGCAGGACAAGTTTATAGTGGGTATTTGGACACACTTGAAGGTATATCCTTTCAAGTAAGACGGGAAATGATAGCATCACCTTTTTAAGTTCTCTATAATCATTTATATTCGTAAAAATTCAATAGATTCATGAGCTGTGATTACTTTGTTATTTTCATTTCTTATAAGCTTTAAGCTTGATTTGGGAAAGCGAAGTAGTGGCCATACTTGGCCCCCAGTTCTCTACCACTGCTCATGTCATTTCTCATTATTGCTGATGAGCTTCAAGTCTTTGTTATCATTTGCAGCACAGACCCACACTTATCTTTCGCTTCAAGTACCATTCTTTGTTGGACAACCACCAGAGTGATATATTTCTCAGATGCTGCCAATGCAGATATTCTGATTACTATGTATGGAGGACAGTTAGTTGCATCTATGTAGATGATGATTATGGGCGATGAATTGCAGCTTTAGGAGACAAAAACTTAACTGAAAAACGTTGCAAGATCTCGTATAAGGCCCTTTGAGTCCTAAAGGGAAGAGGTCAAACGAGATCACAGATGTATTGGTCAAGGTGGCCTTAATGGAGTCTAGGATTATTGTTCTACTAGCTTACTCAGGATTGGGGTCAACAAGGCTTTAGAGTGGCACGGAATTTCTTAGGTATGATGGAGCTGGGTTGTGTGGATAGTTTACTGATTTGGCTTTTCTACCATTATAGGACCACTTATTCTCCTCTCCCTTCACAAAACAGATTGGATATTCAAAGGAGTTCTTACATTGGCGAATGCACACACCAGATTTCAGAATTTGAAAAAGAAATTACTTCAAGGTGGAGGCAATTTGATACTGGAAAAGGAAAGCTGGTTTGCCACCTTTTCGGTTAACTTACTTACGGACTATATGCTTATGACACTTGTTGGCTACTTGCTTATGCCATTAGTGCAATTTTTCAATCAAGGGGGAACATATCATTTTTCATATTGATCCAAGGTTATTTCAAAACTTCAAAAGGATAATCTACAAGCAGAGCTTTAAAAATCTTTGACGGAGGAAATTTGTTACTTCAAAGCATTTACAAGTTAATTTCACTGGTTTAACAGGCTCAATTCAAGTTTTCTGATAGACCCACCTCATTCATCCTTTCATATGAAGTTGATCAATGTGATTGGCACAGGAATTTAGGAGGATTGTTATTGGTCTAATTATTCCCTTATCAAGAGATCCTCCAGAAAGTTTTTTACACCAATGTCACCTAATAATTAAGTTCAAGTCAACAGTTATACAGTGTTAATAATGCCTGGACAAACAGTATCCAAACCACGTTGGGTGGGTATTTGCTAACAATGGGAAGGCAATTTGAGAATTGGAAGTCCCAAATCGACTTTTATCATGAGTTTGTTCGGTAAATGGCGCTAACGGGTTTTAGGGGTTACTGCATTGATGTATTTCACTGCTGCCACGGGCATGTTGCCTTGCTTTGCCTTTGAATTATAAGCATTGGGGATGGTCATACTTTAAACCCAAAACCCACTGAGCTTTCTGCGATTGGTCTCTACTTGAGAGTGAGTATGGAAACAGTTTTTCTTTCAAATATATTACTCTGTTTCCTGATTGATGGATGTTTTCTTGCTCTATATAGGTTTATGTTGCAAGTAGGGTGATATTTCCATCACGACTGACGAGCGACAAGGATTGGTTGGATTTCACACAGCCATTATATTGAGTCCGTGCCTGGTTGTAGTGGCCCCAGATGTTAGGAAGAAACTCTAGTGCCTGGGCATTCTGAGGGACATTCACTCCAATTGAGTGGTTGTAACAGCAGTTTTCTTCCTTATTTACGGGAGTCGTTGTTTGGATATTGGAGCCACAGAGTAAGATGTTCCTGGCACTTCGTAAAAAAACAAATTTGTAACTATTCTCATGGTGAGTACCCAACAGGTATACCCTATTTTGGATTTTTTAGTGGTGGTTATAACTTGTGAATAGTTTCATACCTCATCTTGCAAATCAAAACATACAATAGTAGGTATTGATTATAATTTGCAGTTATGAGGAATATTAACTGCCAAGTAGATTCATTTGAATGAGGTCTCAAATGTCCTCCATATCCAAATATTCCATTTGCTAACATTTGTGCACATATAATGCAGTTTAGCTTTTTTACCTTGTTTTTTTCCCATAGTAAGTTGACTATGAGGTATAGTATTCTCTGGTTATCATAAAAATCATTAGCAGCCTCCGATATTAAATATGCATTTCGATCTTCTCACTATTGCGAAGAAACCAATTCAGGAGCACCCTTGGTCGTTTGATAGTAATCATCTGGCTATTTGTTGTTCTTATTTCTTCAATTCAAGCTATTATGGCAAGTTAACCTCAATCCTCACAGTGGAACAGCTTCTTCACCCATTAAAGGGATTGAAAGTTTGCGTATCTAGCAATGAACGTAATTGGCTACCAACGTGGTTCATGCTGGACATTACTTGGTGATTGAATACCAATAAGTCGGTCTTAGACTTGTTTCTCTCAACTCTGCAGAGGATTGTGTTTAGAAGCCCTTTTAAAAGCAGGTCCCCAAAAGGTCTGGTGTTGGCTGCTGTAGTTGATGAAAGAGCATAACATTAGAGCTCTTCCTCTCAAGCCAATGTTGAATTCAGCATTGTTGGTCAAGAATTCAGTAAAATGGGATGGGGAATTTTGTATGTGCTTTTATCTCTTCACTTAAGAATATTTCAAGAAAAAGAATCTTTATAACATTCTTAGCCAAGTTTAGTTGCCGCCCATCAATTACATCTTAGGAAAAGAATCTTTTATTACCTTTTATGTTCTTTCTATGCCATTTTCAGGCTTTTCCAAGAGATTCGCCACTGGCTCTAGACAATTGTCAAATGCGATTCCTGGAAACTATCAGAAGGTGGACCTACAAAGAATGCATTGACCAAATGGCTTCTAGGGGGGGAAGTGCTTGCAGATCAGAAGGTTTTGCAAAAGAGGGGGGGGTGGATGCAAACCGGCTTCATCTCACAAGCTTTGGGGGTCTTTTTCTCATTTGTGTTTTAACTCTCTTGCCTAGCTCTCCTCTATGTAAATAAAGCATGAGTTTAGGCTGTTTTTGAAGCAATTGTCAGAGATCATGGGGGATCTTCAATACAAGGGCACCACGGCATGCAAATTTTCAGACATTTCTTGCATTTGTTGACAAAAAGGAAGTGGAAATGAAAAGCACATCAAAGAGAAGGCCGAATAGACAGAGGGCCCTTCAAATAAGTCATGGATGGAAATGGCATTAAAGAATATTTCATTTTTGAGTACTAATTCTACCTTTTGCAAGTCTAGGACTTGTAGCTCCCTCTAATTGTACTTTATTTTCAGGATACTGGTCTGCTAGTGTAAAATGAAGGGCTTTTTTGCTACGACGTTATTTCAGGCAACTTGCATACCAAATGTTGCTTTCTCACTATCTAATTGTGTAGATTCAGGCCTTAGGTGACTTGGCGAATATTTGGTATTGGTTCTTGAGCTCATCCTCCACATGAAATGCTCAATACATATATTCTGACCTATGTTGAACAGAAATCAGAAAAACAATGGAAACGTGAAAATAACACAATCGAAACGACATTAAAAAATATAATTTGCATTGGGAAAACGGTATTTTCCATAGGAAAATAGGCACACGGAACACCCGTGACTAGAGGTTTCGTATATCATAAATCTGGGCAAATGCATAGACTTGTTATTTTAGTTCCTCTTATGGCTACGAATTAAGAATCCAATAATATGGAACTATGACATTATGTATATATTGCCTATTACATGATATTCACTTCTTTATAAAGAAAAACATGTTGCATAATTTAAATTTACTCCCAAGTTATACTTTGCTTTGCATAGGATATTAACTTCATCAAGAACGGATATATTCATATAGGCGACTGCAACCTCGTTCGGAACTAAAGCTGGTTGTTCTGTTTATACGCGAAAAATGTATTGACCACGATTGATTGTGGAGGTTTAAAGAGGTGGTGGGAGGGATTTTTCTAGCATGAGACACTATCCAAAAGCTAGAGAACAGAATTATCTTTGTATTACTCTGCCAATTCCAACCAAAAACCCCAACACCTACCACTACCGGTTCTTATTGGATATGAAACAAGCCCACAAAAAACACTTTCAATATTGGGACTCCTAATAAAATAAAACAAGTAATCTTTGGAATATGATCTTTCATTGAAACAATTTGCCTAAATAGCTATAAATTATTAGAAGAATCTTCAATTTTTTAAATTAAGAAATCAAAAGAAAAGTTTATTTGAAAGGGAAAAGAAGAAATGCCTCCTTTCTTTTTGCCAAACAACACATGATTTTTATCATTTAATTCCACTCACAAGCACTGTGGTGGGGTTGCACAAAGAATTGCAATTAGGCTAGGGAAAAGGGGTAGGTTGCAAAAGAATAGGGAAACGGAATTCTGGGTAGAGTTAAGCATAACTGTTGTTTTTATTTTATTTTATTAATTTTTAATTAATTAATCATTGAATAATATTATTGTATTCACGTTTTTATACTATTAGTTAAGAAAAAGGGATCGACGACTTAGTGCATGAAGTATCCTTAATTTGATTATGCCCTTTGGAGGTCAACATTTAGTATGATGGACTCAAATCGAATTCAGTTTCATTCGGTTCGATTTTAATTATTAAAATCGAAATTTTACCAAAATTTTCTTCACCATAGGTAGGTGAAACACCCGAATTTTTTTATTTTCAAAATATTTTCCAATTAAATTTAATGAACCGACAGCCTTGTATAATTTATTAAATATTTTATGTCGGAATACTGTGAGAAACGATTTGAAAAAGCCGAAAACCAATTGGAAAAACCAAAGATTTGGGCCGAATTTTGAACCGCGTTCGGACCCAAACCATCTATAGAAAAATCTCTTGTTTTTTTTTATTCTCCAACGCCAAACCTCACCCCCTCACCACCCTCACCAGCGCTCACCTCCACTCCACGACACCAGCCACCGCGCCACCTCCTCCTCTCTTCTTCTTCTTCTCTTCTCTTCTTCTCTTTTTCTTCTTCTTTTCTTTCTTTTCCCTCACTGCGTCTGCGTCCTTGGCGAAGGACAGGCAGCAGAGTTGCGCCCAACCTCCAGCCCGCATCGGACCTTCCCGCGCGCCACCTCGCTGCAGCTCGACGCCGCAGTCTCTCCGCCCGCTCCTCGTCCAGATCGCGCCGCTACACTGGTCTCTTCTGCCTTCGATCGAGCAAGGGCAGCACCACCACGAGCTCCACCTCCATCGGCGCCTCCTCTCTCGCTCCCTGCCACCGCCAGTCGCCGCCGCTTCCACGCAGCTCCTGGCGCGCGACTCCGGTTAGTGCTGCTAACCAGTTTTTGGTCGACTTCAGTGAATGGCTCTTTCATTTCGTTCCCATTGAGTATTGGTTTTGAAGCCCAGTCGATTTGGTTTCGTCACCGATCAAAGCAAACTCCGGCAATAATATTTTGTTTGGGTATGAAATTTATTTTATTTAAATTTGGTGTGTTAATTAATTTTAATTTAGATAATCTTGGTTAGTTAATTTAATTTTTAGTAATATTTAGTTAAATTAAATTAATTTTATTATGAAGTTAATTAATATTAATTTAATTTATTTTAATTGTGGTAGTTAATTGATTTATCAATATTAGTATTGATTAATTAAGGAAACCTTGATCAATGATATATTAATAGAATTTTAAGTGTGGATTAAGGTAGTTTAGATATAATGTTATTGTAAATTTTATTAAATTTTGATTGTCGGTGATGCTGAGATTGACAGGAGGGGGAGAAATTTTGATTTATTGATTGCCGTGGATGGGCTGTGTGGTCTTGATAAATTGTTTGATTATTTTAACAGGTGGATAGTCCAATTGTTAGGGAGATCGCTGCCGAAATTCGGTAGGAATTAGATTATTTTTTAGGGACTTTAATCGATAGTACGAATTAAAATTATTATCGTTAGTAAGATTATATTAATTCCAATCATATTTATTCTATTAATATATTATTATTATTAATATTAGTATTCTATAGTATTATTTATTAAATATTTACTTAACCTTTTATTTAAAGTTGATAAATTAGAATAAATATAATAAATTAGGAACCATATATATTATAACTGCAAACCAAAAACTAATTAATACGAATGTGAAATATAATTTTTTTTTGAATTAAATTCTTACTTTAGAATTTTCTTGTTTATTTTAGAGGATTATAAAAATTCAAAAATGCGAGGACAAAGGCTGGAAGCATGTGGCTTAGAAAGGCAGTCCTTTTTAGAGGACCAATAAAGAACTGTGAGTAGTTTAAGATAACTAGTATCATCCGCCTGCATTCATGCATTCACGGCAAATGTTATCATTTGCATTATTTTGTTGAATTGCCATATTCGTCTGCACTATTTGTTTGATATTAAAAAAAATTGCTTGATATCTGTGATGTGATTTGTTGCTGCCTGGTTTGTGTGTGGAATTGGGATGAAGTGGGCACAATTGGGTTTGTGAGACTGTTACTGTTTATATGGATCCTGATTCTGATTTCTGTTAGCCGGGGTAAATGGTGGAGTCGGCGCCCCGTGTGCACTACTGTTCTGATCTGTATTTGATTATGGAAAAACCACAGGTTGGCTTCTTTTTTGGGCGCACCTGATAATCTAGATTTTGATCGAGCCCGCAGGGTGGCCTCCTGGTTGTGAGCGCCTGATGACTAGATTTTGATGGAGACGACCGGGTGCCTTCCTGTTGATAAAAAAAAAAAAAAAAAGAAGAGAGACTGGGAAAAATTAATGAGAGGACTGGTGTGTGAGGATTAAACCGGTCGGCCAGCAATGGGATTGGCTCCCTGGTGCACATTGTGAGAGGGATGGGCCATGTGGAGGACGGGCTCATCGGGTTCGTGAACTCCACTGACCTAATTTCCACGTGATGTGATTATATGAAGGTGTGATAAAATATTTGTTGATTGCTTGTGTATTGCCATTGGTGCCAAACTGATGATCACATAATTTAACGGGTGACCACATAAAATTATTTTAGCATTTTTATGATTGTCTGGGGTGAGAGAGTATCTAATTCTACTCACTGAGTTTAATACTCACCCCCCTCCAACCCTTCCCCAGGTAATAGATGAAAGAAGAATCGTGGAGTCAATTGAATGAATCGAGATATGGATCGATAAGAGTAATAATCATTGTATAAATATGTAAAATGCAAAGAATAGTTTGAATTTATTGCGAGTAGAGTTCCGCAATTGTTATTCCAATGAGTTGTAAAATGAAATAAATAAAGTATTTAGAATTTATTATTTGGATATATTTGTGAAATAAATTATTGGTCTGAATCCACAATTAACGAATAGCATATGAGTTTTAAATAATTTTAGCTTACTACGGGCTTCGGGGCCTTAAGCCCATCCAGTCCTAGTGGCCGGGTCCGCCCACGAAAAATGGGTCGTGACAAAGTTGGGTATCAGAGCATTTAAGTTGGGCCTTAGGGAATCAATTGCGGAACATAGGAAATTGAATATATAAACTCCTACGTTGGGATCGGCCGTAACCCAACAAAGGAGAGGACACTAAATAGGAGGACGGTCTTAATGCAGGAAGTGGACGCACTGTGCACCTAAGACAGTTTACAGATCATAAATTAAAATAATATAAGAATAAATAAATAAATGAATAAATAAAGTGGGAAGGATAATATATCATATAAATTAATGATATTTTCGAAGTAGTTAAAGCTTTGAGACACAGAAAACAATATTTAGAAGGAAGTGCGGTGCCTGATCAACCAGTGTACTCTTTCTAATGGGGAAATTGTGTCCTTAGCTTAAAAATTTAAATTTTCTCCTATGGAATAACATTAGATAAGAGGGATAAGCTGATAATGTGTTAATAGGTTGAAAGTAAGATAATAAAAAGCATACTAGTGTTATTTATGGTATGTTGTACTGTGGAGCCACATGGCTTGAAATTGCATAGATTTGTATTATATGGGTATTGTACAGCAGCGGGTATATGAGAATGGGTTGCTAGTATCTAATTGATAAAAGAGTTAAATGATTCGGAGTCAAAGGACATTAGGATCTATTTACATGAGGGGGTATTGATTTTGGCTATTTTGTGATGGAAGTTTACATGATATGGTTGGTTGGAATTTATTAGGAACTGATGGAGATAATATCATTTTCTGGATGGGATATATATTTTTGATCAGTACATTTACATGAATGATATTATAAGGTTTTAAATGATAAAATGATTTGGGGTGTGATTTGCAATAATAATTTGATTGATGGAAGTGTTTTCGTTAAGAAATAAGTGGTGGAATATACAAGTGGCTTGTTAATTACGAAAATAACTTACTGTTATTGGAGTAAAGAGTATTGTCGGCTAATAATCAACTATTTCTTTCAAGTGTATGACTATGGGGATATGCTTATTAAATATTGTGGTTTATAGAAAGGTAAATTGGGATTCTTAGTATAAAGAAATGAATTGCTTTAATCTTATGTACTAGTAACGGATATTGTGTGGATTGTGGCCACGCTTATGGTTTAATAGGACATTGATTATGAATTAAATTCAACGAGATTAGTCTTTTGATATTTAAAAAATAATGGTTGCATTCTAGACTTATGTTAAGTATAAATAAGGGACTAATTGTTTAATGAGAAGATTCTATGATCCGAGAAGAAGTAAATGACTCATAAAAAGAAATTAAGATTTATGTTATTATAAATAGTGGGCCATGACAGTTATGTGCACTTGATGGAATGATATTAGGACATTAAAGGATTAATCGTCTCAACTATGGAACTTTGATGTTACACCAATGAATTAGATAAATAAAGACTGGATCTAGTATCTAATTTATGGATATTAAAGAAAAAAGAATTTAACTACAAAAATTGTGAGGAGTATAGATGAATAGGATTTAAATTGAGGATAATTGGTATTTAGATTTTTGACAAATAGGAATAACTACTATAAAGTGCATAAAAAAAAAAAGTGAAATACTATTAAGAGGAGAATGATGGAACATGTATATTATTGAAGGTAGGGAAAATGGCTTTGAGGTTTAAAAAATAATTATCACTGTCGGTGATAATTCTAATAGAATATAAACAAATAATTAATAATGTTATGACCAAACTTTGAGTTGAGTTAATCGGTCTTGCGAGCGTGGAGTTTTAGAGAATTTAGTGGTTCATAAATAGTAAAATTTAGAATCTAAAAAGAGATAATGTAGGAGCTATTGAATGTTTTGGTGATAAACGAATAGATAAATAATCAAGGATTGTAATTCCGATGACGAAGAACTGGTACTTATAATTCAGAAATAAAGATTAGACTTCTACTTGAGAGCAAGAGATAAAGAAAATTCTGACTTTCTGTAATTGATATGCAATTCTAGTTGGAAATAGTTTTATGGATTATATTAATTGAACCCATTATGTTGAGCTCATAGATATATTATGTGCATGTGATAAGTGGTTTAGAAAATAACTGGGGAATAAGAGTTGTGAAAAAGGAATATGGGGACTTATGCAACTTTGAGATGACAAACGAATGTGAATTAAATTTTAATTTTCTAGCCGTAAAGCAATTAAAATAAGGGAAATTCTATTAATTAGTTGCAACTTTTGCAAGGTTACTTGTTTTATTGGATAAAGAAGCGAAAAAAATTATATTTTATTGTTCCTTAGTTAGAACGTAAAAGGTAATTAGAGTATTTTCATTTATTGTAACTAGCTGGGTTTTAATTTACTTTTGTTTGGGAATTGAAATTTGTGTAAGAGGCAACAAGTAATTGGAAATAATTTAGCAAATTTAGTGAAAAGAACACGCAAGTATTTAAAGATTGAAAATATTAGAGTATAGATTAGTGGATGTGCTAACAATACCGATCTAAGAGTATATATTAAACTATACTTGACGGACTAACTTAAGTGTGTTAATCTGCGTGATTTATAATTTAAAAATTTGCTCCTGGGAATTATTGAATATCAATTAGGATGAGAGTGATTAATATTATGAGTTTTGGAGTCAATGTAAAGCTATTCTGAATTCTTAGCAATTGGTGGAAAATTATTGAATTTGAATGAATAAAATTTGTGTTATAAAATGGCAATTTGTGATATAACTGTTGGTTTAAAGGAATACTTAATTAGTTAGGTCATCCGAGGACTTTGGACATTCTAACATCAGATGTGAGGAATTTCAATGAGGTATTTAACTTTGTTTGGAGTAAGAATATAGAGAGAACATTAATTGAGGTTTGAGGAATTTCCTAAGATCGTGTTTAGGTATAAATTTTATAGATGATAGACATTAAGATAGTGACTTGGAGAAAGGGAATAACCAATTGATATTATTTGTCTGAATATTTCATAGGCATTTCATGGGATTAAGAGTAAATATAAAATAAAGGGACATAGTCTAGGTCAGGAGATTGATATGGGTGTAAACATTCTAATCATTTACTTGAGCTAGAGCAAAAAGGACACTACTTGGTTTAGGATTCTTTGATTTCTAGATTAAGTAAAATTTCGCGTCTAAAAGGTTTGATTAAAGACAAAAAGAAATAGTAATGGTTTGCGTCCGCAGAATTTTCTCACGATTTCAGCTTGTAAAAAAAAAATAAAATGTAGGCTGGATTTCTTATGGAATTGAGTATTAATGAATGGCGTTTGCAAATTTTCGGAAAATGAATTAAGAATTATCTGGCATGAACAATAGTTAACTTTGGCTAGTTGCATAAGTTCTTGTCATAATTAGTTAAAAATAGTATGGTATGACAAATGGAAAGAGAACAGGAGAGAAGTTAAAACTAAATTAGGGACTTGACTAATGAGTTTAAATTTCTCTATAATATTTGATTACTATTGGTTTTCTATGAGGATTCTCATTAGTAGTGATTGGAAAGGAGATTATAATCTTTCGTTGGAAAATGGTAAGTGATAATATTGATGAGATTGGGATAGAAGTAGTGATTCTCCTTATCAGTTGATAGGCAAATTAGCTAGAGAATGTCATTTGATTTTGTTTGAAAATAAGCTTGTAGTAGTTGGTAAGAATTTTGTTCTCTTTAATTAGGAAATGATCCAATATAGGTACTTAATTGGCAGGAAGTTTGGGATTTTAATAATCGAAAAAAACCTCCTTTGTGAATTAGCAGGGCAACCAATTCTTAATTCTAATTTTAAAATTTCTTACCATGATTATTGGAATAATGATATTAATTGTTTGGAACCGATGGGGAAAATGATGAGTCAAGCTGTAATCTCTCTCTTTT